>OX359272.1:18675000-19160000 GCA_947179155.2 Hedera helix | reverse complement strand
CATGGATGCTCTTTTTCTCTTGGCTATGATATTTTCTAGAGACTCCATCTTGGCTATCTTCTAGCACTTTTCCTTGGTGGATCATCAATCTCACAAAATTTAC
Source organism: Hedera helix (assembly GCA_947179155.2). Lineage (NCBI taxonomy): Eukaryota > Viridiplantae > Streptophyta > Magnoliopsida > Apiales > Araliaceae > Hedera > Hedera helix. The sequence continues at coordinate 19,159,897 of OX359272.1, read as the reverse complement.
TTGTTTTCCCCTCAAAGAGCTCTCTCTTTTCTCTCTAGAAAATGCTAGGAAATGAACTAACCAACATGACTCATATGTGGAGCATGTTATTTATAGGACTTCACTAATCCATCATCAACTCTCCTAATTCACCATCATAGTCAATTTAGTGCTTAATTAGAATTACTATTGGAGTGAATGACCACTTAAATAACTAGATGATTGACTAGGGTTGGTGAACTACTTTGATATTGTGTACAAGTGAAGCAACCAAGCAAAATCAAGTCACCCCCTTGTAGGGACTACCAAATCTCAGCAAAATGGGATTTAATCCCCCATTTTTGCTTTATTTTTATAGCTTAAATACACACACACACACACACACACACACACACACACACACACACACACACACACACACACATATATATATATATATATATATATATATATATATATATATATAAATGTTGACCAATTTTGACTACCATTTGAGCTCCACATTAGACTCTAGGATTTAAATATATTGGGCTCATCCATTTAATTTGGTTGGGCTCAATTTAATTGTTACATTGGGCTAACATTAAATACCCTATGTTACATTTAATTAAAACAAGCATTGAGCTAGTTTAATTATTACATGGATTAAAGTTTAATTAATTACTTGGACTACTAGGTTAATTCATTTGACCTAGATTAATATCTCATTTGAATTTAAAATATAATCCAATTAGACTTACTTTTAATTATTCTACCACATTGGGTTACATAATTAACTCATCCATAGTTAATTCTTAACACCACCTTTATTTACCTAGCAATTAACCAATGATTGGTTAATGTTCTCTCTTGTCTACCAACTAGGGTTGTTCAATTAACCCTACATTAGTTAATTCTCTACACTCAACAATACTTGAATTTATTCTCCCAATATATTGACCAATATTTGACTTTTAAATTTGGACTCAATATGTGTGCTACTAGTTTATTTTGCATTGGGCTCCCTTATTTAATTATTTAGGCCACCCAACACAACTCACACATCTTTATAACTTGGGCTAGGTAATTAATTTAATTGGACTACCACTACATTATATACATGCCAACATAATTTAATTGGACTTATATTAATTACCTCTTGGACTATTAATCAACATAACATTTGGGGTTATTATTTAATTATCCAATTCATACCAATATTTTCATATTGGGCTAACATCTATAATCCTTTTGGGCTAGTCCACTAGTAGTAATTAAATTACTTGAACTCTATACCACAACTTAATAATTAAGTTACTTACTTAATCAATTAACTTCTTAATATTGTCATTCTAGACAAATTTTCTAGTTTTTATATAACTTTAACTCATAACTAATATAATTAACATAATTAATTATATTTCATGATTTTCATTCTTACATCATATTTAAACTAATTAATTTATTAGTTTTATTTAGTATTAATTTACTCCTATTCTTATTTGGCTAATAAGCACACTTTAGGTATATATGTATATCAATATAACCACATTCACTTCTCAATTGAATTTATTTTCTTAATTAATTTTCTACATGCATTATTACAATATTCTCACATTTAATTTTTAACAAATAAATTATGTTAAAAAAAAATGTTCACCCATTTTCTACACATCTTACTTCTCAAATTCTAGGTTTTAAACATTAACCTTTAATAAAATCAATTAAAATATTATTTAAAATCTTAAAAATATCTGGGATATTACAATAATAATAATAATAATAATAATAATAATTATTATTATTATTATAGTGTAGTGGTGAATTTGATTTTGGCGAAAAATGTGAGTGGATAGATTTAACAAAAAAAAGATGTTGAATTATAAGGAAAATGAGAAATAGATTAGTGACCGTTGGATATTAAAGTCTAAATTGATTTGAGGCCGTTGGATATTAAAATATTGGGATTTGAGCCGCTCTGTTTTATATTATAGATTCATCACTAACTAATTGTCATAACTAAATTAAAACTTATTAAAACTTGAATTTTATACTTCTAATCGGATTAGAATTTTAAGTAAAGTTTGTCAATATAAACGCTAATATAGAATTTTATTACAAACTTAAATAAAATTAAAATAATTATTTTCTCATAATCATATCTGGACAAAAATATACTTCATTCAAATGTTTAGCTTAATATAATTGATCGAAATAGCCTATAATATATAATTCACTATTTGTTATTTAAATAAATATTTAATAATCTAATAATTACAATTATCTTCTCAAAATACTAATTAATATTTATCTATTTAATAATATAACACACCATTATCGCTTTGCACGGGATTTTTGAGCTTTTTTATTTTAATTTTTTCCTTAAACCAAAATTTATCCATTTTTTTTTTGAAATGGAGGCACATGCACGTCATGTGCCATTTTAATAGGGGCAAAAATGACAATACATATCATCATATCCATATTTTATTTATCTAAACTAAAAAATTTAAAAATATAAAACAATTTAAAGCTAAAAAGTTTAGAAATTAAATAAATAAAATTTTAGAATAACTAATTATGATAAAAAAAATTATTAAAATATTAAAATATCAAAAGCCAAAAATACTGAATTTTAAACAAATAGCCCATCTTCTTTGAAAATATCTATAAATCCACACACAAACTGTGTATGGTCTAGAGCCATCATCACCACCATACCACTACCATTGTGGAAAATCCTGGACTAAAGTTATCACCACCAGCACCAAAAGAAATCATGAAATTAATTATGTTAAAGAAGAAGAAGAAGAAAAAAATCTATTAATATGCTTCTTGATTATGCTTCAAAGCATAATCCACCTTGTAGTAGTATCAATATCACTATCAATTCTTCTCTATTTCATTTAAAATATCTTCAACAAAGGAAACTAATGTAAGTACAACAGTTCGGGTTTGAAATAATTCGAATCTCAAAATGATAGTCGTAGATTACATTTTGGATACCAGAAATATATATGAACTTAAGACAGCTATACTGAAATTTAGATTTCAATACAAGGTGGATTATGCTTAGAAGGATTATAGAATTGATAGTGATATTGATAATGATATCAATCAGTACATATATTTAAAAGGCCGACTTGAGTTCTGTTTTCAATTAATTGAAAGACCAAGTGAGTTATTTTGATAGTGATTCATATTGCTCAACTGAGTTAATTCGGTAATAGTAAATGTTGTGTTTAATAATCATAACCGAGTTGAATCCGTAATTGTAAATATTATGTTTAATTATTTGTTGCTTTAATTTTCTTAAATTTTTAATTTTTTTTAAAAATTATTAATGATAGGTGCGAAAATTTTAGCATTGATTGAATATCCATGTCTGTTTATTTTTTGAGTTTCATGAATGCATCTAATCATAATCACATCTAGTATGAACTGTTGTGATTTTCTACACAAATCATCTAAAAGAAAAAAAAAATGAGAGAGAAATAAAAGAGAATTACAAATTTATTAGATATTTTGCAAAATTTCATGTAACTGACAGAATCTAAGTCCCATTTTATAGAGAAGCCCAAAAATTGACTAACTACTTTAATTTTTCTTATTGAGTTCAATAGTACTCAATTCTATACTTTACATGTGTTGACTTGGACCCAATTTTGAATGACATAAGAAAATTAACAATTACTATATTATACGTTTAAGCATAAATCTTTGATTGATTGTAAATTTTATCATTTTATACATAAAAATTGTTAAATTACCCAAAAAAAATTATATGACAAAAAATAATATTTGTATCTCGCATGGGCTAATAGACTAGTTGATTTACAACAGTGGTATAGCTAGGAAGGGAAGGGAGGGGGCCATGGCCCCCTTGACCACTATGCCTACCACTACCCATTTATAACATAGTATATAAATTTATGTTAATATTAATATTGACCTCTTTCTTATTCTATAAATATTTTTGCAGTTGACTCATATTTTGAGAATATAAATTTATACAATATTATACCTAAAATAATATATATATATATATATATATATATATATATATATATATATATATATATATATATATATATATATATATATAATTTATTTTCAAATTTCAATACAATTCAAAGTTTAATTATAATTTTCAAAAACAGTTAAATAAGGTTAATATTAAAAAATAAACTTAGCTTTAAAGTCAACTAAATAAGATTAATATTATGACTCATGTTAAGTGTCTCAAATTGGTCTCTCAAATTATTTTAAATATACACGTTATCATAATCATTGTATTGATATGTAATGAAATTTTTTAAAATCCACCGTATTGAATAAATATAATGTTGACGTGTGTATATTTGAGATGCATTTGAAAATTTTTAACTCTTAATCTAATATTAAAGCACTTTGATATAGATGAATCTGTAGGCATATATGTTAAAACTAAAAATATATAAAACTTTATTTTATGTTTATATTTTTTCAATATTACATTAATACTTCTTAGTGTTGAAATTTGTTTTATAAATTTTTTCGGCTCCCCTCCCTATCGAATTTTTGGCTACACCCTGGGAAGAAGATGTGATAGAAGTTGGAGAGAGAATGCTAAATTATCTTTTTTACCCATCAATTTATAATATCACGTACTTAGTTTTTTTTTTTTAATCAATAAAAACAAATATGTATTGTTATACATTTTTTATAAATTATATTAATAAAATATTAAGGTTTGCCTTTTTTATCCCTTATTTTAAGGTCTGCGGCGAAGATTTGATCCAAAAAGAGTGCGAATGGTGCAAATTATATTTTACCTTAAAGTATAGGATGCATTTAATCCAAACTATAGTTCGGAGGGCAAATCGTTTTTGAGCCTAAACTATAGGAAAATTGAAATTTAGTCTTTAAAAATAACGTATCCTACATTCTCTTATGATCATGCGAATACGTAAGACTCAGATTGTCAACTAATGGCATGAGTTCTTTTTCCCATGGGTGGTATAGCATATGTTCAACTCAATTGGGCAGTTTGTTGTTTAACTTACCAACATGCGTAGATGCGTATGAAACAGAAATATTTTATCATGACGTTGTTGATACCTAAACCAAACGATCCATGAAATGATATTGCAGTGTATATGAGGCCTTTAATTGATGAGATGAGGATGATATGGTGTAATGGGTTTAAACACATGATGCATCTGCTGGTACAAAGTTTAATATGTGTGCAACACTTTTGAGGACAATCAGTTATTTTCCAGCTCTTAGTATGTTGTCTGATTAGTACACCAAAGGTGAGTTTTTTTGTCCATTGGTATGTGGAACAAGATCATAGTCATAGGTTTGAAAATAATGAGCCATATCATATGTTCTCAATGTTTAATTTTCAGGTTCTAGCTTTTACATTTAGGTTAGTTACTTTTTTTCCTGGATATTAATTGGGTGTAGGGTAATAAACGTTTACTTTCAAAGTCATATTCATTTTCTCTCGAGTGAGGTGTTGTATTTTTATTTGTTTAATTCAATATTGGAGTTGTTTGTTGTGTTATTCATATATATAAGTTCTTGTCTGCTTCTAATTTATTAATCCTCCTCCTTTATTCTCACGAGTTGGTGTTTTGTGTATTTTCCTAGTAAAAAATTATTGAACTGAAGAAGTAATTGTATACAATTTATGAGACGGAATAATATCTTTGAAAAGGCGCACGGGACAAAGCGCCACGGTAAATTTCGATAAGGTGGAGTTTGTGCGGTTGCTATGAATACTTGAGGGTCTTGTAACACGAGTGCAAATCTACAATGCTAGAATCAACACTTGGAAGATCAGTCGGAAACCGTGTGGATTAAAGAAGAAGACGAGTGCAAGGAAAGTTGATGAATTGCAATCGATCATTGGAGAATTGATAAAGATAATGCCAACTCCAAATGGCCATTCTTACGAGGCTTGACTGCATATATGATTGCGAATTAAACACATTTTTAAACTTCGTATTTTAAAGTAAAACCTCTTTCTTGGTCCCTAAAGTAATGTTAAATAAGCATGATGAACCATTTTTAGAGTTTCGTCCAATTTTATCACCAGAAAACTGACTTGTGTCTAATTTAATATTAAAATACACTTTATATAAGTATTGTAGTTGACTTATTTAATTAGTACAAATACGTATTAAATACAAAATTAAGAAAATAAACAGTAAAAATGATTCAAATAGTGCATATGAAGAGTCAGTTGCTCAAAACAATCCGTAAGGTTTTAGGGCTTTGAGGAGTGCGATTTCCAGTACAATCAAAAGGGGTTGAGGATTTGTGTTCAATTCTTGCAATTTCTAGCTATCGTAAACAATCTGTGTGATTTCCAATACAATTCTGGTAATTTTTGGTGACGGTGGTGGCTATAGCTGTTGATCTCCGGCTATGAAGAACAAGGGTTTGATTTTCCCCTTCCTCTTTCTCTCTTCCTATCTTCCTCTCTTCCTCATCTTGCCTCTCTCCCCTTCAGAACATCTAAAACCCCATTCAACTCCCGATTAGGCAAAGTTTGATTTGGATTTTGAATGGGTATGTGTTAATTGATTTAGGTTTTTAATTGGGTATGTGTGATTCGATTTGGGTTTTGAGTTCTTTTTTTGGCACATCTGTTGGGTATGTTGGTTCTATTGTTGGTGTTTTTTTGTTAGTTGAATAAATTATCGTTTTAAAATGATAAGTGGTTTGGTTTTCTTAGATTTTGAATTTTTTGGATTTCATGATAGAACATGGGGAAGATGATGAAGATGAGAAAAGAGAACATGGGCAACAACGTCATGGTGATAACATCTCATTTGAAATGCCATTTGGGTTGCATTTTAATGTCTAATGCTATCAAAAGGGGAGAAATTTAGAGGATGAGAGAAATTTTATGTCTTCTTCTGCATCTCTTTTTTCTTTTGAGTTTGTAATTGTAGAGAGAAACAATGATTAGTTTTAATTTTTGAGTTCTCAAGAGAAAAAAGTAAAGTGGGTTGTTGGCATGGATCGCAAAGGAAGGAAAGGAAGAAAATTCAAGTCCAAGAGGAGTTAATACTATTTTTATCATAATTTTTGATCTGTTTGTAGTTACGAGATTTATAATATGTCAAATCGGAGTTAATGATGAGTCCTACAAGATTCATTATCTTAGGCCATGATGGACACTGTTTTAAGCCCAAAAAAGAAGTGTTTGAGCCTTCCAAAGTTTTTAACAGTTTTTTGAATAAAAGATTCATTGTTTTTTTATTGTTTAGTATTTAAATGATGTTTTCGTGTATTTTTAGGGTTAACTTTCATTATTCAGATTTTATAAAAGGAAATTGATATTTTCACTGATATTTTTACATGAAAATTGTCGTTATAGACATATAATGACGATTAAAACCATCGTTATAGACCTATACCGACGATTTTCATGTAAAAATATCAAAAATACTATAAAAATATTGGTTTCCTTTATAAAATTATTGTGGCTGCTTAATCATTTTATTCAACTTTGTAAAATCGTGTGATTTTAAAGTTATATAAATTCAATTCATGTGATTGTTTTTGTTCACTTTTTAGTCTTTCGCTATGTCAGCTATATTGAATCTGGTTATATTAGTTCAAATGAGCTATACTATTTTTATGTTTTTGGTTTTTACGTATTGATTTTACGTTGGTTCCATGAGCTAATTTGCAAAAATATGACATATATATAATCAAATTATATAAGCGTAACGGAAGCAAGAAAAATAAGATTTTAAAATTTTTCTATAAACCAATAACCAGGATCTTTCTTATGCAACTATTATTAATTGAGAAATGATAAAAGATTTATACTTTTATAGAACCAAACTTCCACGGGTACAAGTTCAACTCCCTTTAATTATTCACGTTTTTTTTCAAATTCATCGATTAGATTTCACGGATTAATGTTAGCTCTCCAAGTGTGAAGCATCTAAAGGTGATCCACCAAGAGATATATGAATTAATGAAGTGAATTTTGGTTTCTCCAAACCATGGGTGGCTAGCCCTAATTTTCTCTCTCTAACTCTTTAGATGTAGAGAATTATGAAGTACTCTCTCAATTCTTGTGAAAGAGTGTGTAACCTTAATCTATGATAAGACTCCTCTTATTTATAAATATTGTCAACCCTCCTAAACTATTTAGGATTATGGTTTAAATTTCATTCCCAATTCATTTAGGAACTAAATTAATTAATTACAATTCCTAAACTATTTAGGAACTTAATTATTTAATAATGAGGGTACTTCTTATTAATTAATTACTAAACTATTTAGTAACTTAATTAATTATTATAATTATAATTCCTAAACCATTTAGGAACTAAATAATAATAATAATAATAATAATAATAATAATAATAATAATAATAATAATAATAATAATAATAATAAGACTCCTCTTATTAATTTATAATTAGTATTTCTAAAATACTAAACTATAAATATTAAGCTATTTAATTTATTCTCTCACCATAATATAAATTAAATATACTTAATTTATTATTACAATTATGCCATCTATTTCTAAAATAAATATTACTCTTTTATGGTGTCACCCTTTAGGTTCTCTCTATTAAACATGTTGTATAATAAATAAATTAGAACAATTCTAATTCATTTATTACGAATTAACTTTTTAATTCAAAATAAATAATTATTCCACAATAAGTTTAAGTTCCCTTAGCGATTAATCAACATTTCAAATAATATAGATTTTAAATTTGATCTTAAAAGAACCTTTCAGCGAATAGTTACCATACAAATCAATCATTCTACCATATAATGTCTCAATCAAATATGTGACGCCCCCAAATTCGGATACTGGTACCACGAACTTGTGCTCACGATAATCATACATCTATAACATAAATACATCCATAAACAACACATATCTCTAATGCGGAATAATAAACATATGTTGTTTATACAAAAGGATTAACTACTTGTCCCAAGGTATCTAACATTTAATAATTACATCGAGAACCATCTAATACATCAAAAGGTTTACATATCCAAAAGATAACGTTTAAACTAAACACGTAGCATGCATTACTGCTCTTTCTGTGACGACCCCAAATCCGGGTTCCATAACCTCGGGTTTGGTTCTCACTATACAATACTTTACTAACAATTAAATACATAATTTGCATTTAAACTTCGCGGAATAATACGTAAAGGTTCCTTACAAAAGGTTACAATCCCAGGGTCTATCAACCTTAACATAAACAGTTCCTATATTAAGGAATTACAAAAGATTTGCGAACAATAAATATATATTAAACATTTAATTAGCATGCATAATTTAATTTAATCTCTGGCTTTCCCTTTTCCCTTGTCCTTCTTGGAGCAGTCGGGTCTAGCTAAAAATGGTTCATGATATAGCAAGGGTGAGCAACTAGTTTGTTCAGCAAGTTTAAGAATAATCATAGAGATTTAATATATATCATGAATGAATGGGAAATAACATCAAATGTTTCGACAATAGATATAACAATTGTGAAGTAAACAAGATTTAAATTTCATTAAACAGGAATGTTTGAATCTTAAAATGCTGAGTGGTCACCAAGGACCTTGAACTAACGAGGGTATAATAGAGTTTCCTCTGACCCTTTCAGTAATTTGGTTTTCAAGGGGATCAGCCTATTCAACCCACTGTATATGCATTACATTTAGTCATCTGGCGCCAAAAATCGATTTTCCGACATAAAATCCCCTTTATTTAGGGTTGTTCAATTCTCAGACTTATTATAAGAATTCGCATCCAACAATGGTTTGGATCAGCTCTTAAAGGTATTCAAGTTATTGAATTTCTAAACGCAATATCTAGCTGAACAATTAGCTTAGACATTTTTAATACAGTTCATGAAACAAGAACTATTAAGCTTCAAATGCACCATGTGCGATTTTATAAACAATATGGATGTGGAATAATTTTAAATAATTAAACCACTTCAAGCTCTGGCAATAAATACAAGTATAGAAACTTGTTCAACAATAATTGAGTTGAGTTAGAGAACTTGCCTTGTTTGTGACATACTGCTAACCAATTCAACTAATTCCCTTTGAATAAGCCTAACAATTTAATCACGTTGATCTTTAAATTAGTATCATATACACATAAGTATGATAACCTTTATAACTCTTACCAACCACATAACTTAATAATTATGGGTATTTAAACACTTAGAAAATATTATCACTACTTGATAATATTTCACACACAAGGAACCTATATTATCTATTTAATATAGTTCATACCCTTATCTAATATTATTAACAATTTAATAATATTTCATTAGTCTTGTAATATTATTATTCATTAAATAATATTTTATTAATCAATTAATATTATTAATCATTTAATAATATTTTATTAACCTTATAACATTATTAATCATTTAATAATATTTTATTCATCTTATAATATTATTATTCATTTAATAATATTTTAACACAATTTAATATTATTAACTATTTAATAATATTTTAATCCTTATCTAATATTATTAACCATTTAATAATATCTTATTAATTATCCAATATTATTAATTATTTAATAATATTTTAATAAAAAGCTAATATTATTAATTATTTACTAATATTTTATTAATTATCTAATATTATTAATCATTCAATAATATTTTAATCATTAGCTAATATTATTAACTATTTAATAATATTTTATCTATTTACTAATATTTTATTGACTTTATAATATTATTATACAATTAATAATATTTTCATGATTTTCTAATATTATTATATTAATAATAATATTTAATTATAATATTAAACCTTTGATAATATTTATCCTCTTTTAATTATTAAATCAATTATTTATCATTAAAATTACATTTATTGATTTAAAAATAATAATAAAATAATTTTTTTATCAAGCAGGGCGTCAAGACGCCGTCCCAAGGCCATTTTGGGGCGTCTAGACGCCCATGGACAGAACCTAGGGCGTAGACTTGGCGTCTAGACGCCGGGCTCTTTTTGGCTGCCGAAACATCTCTTACTCATTTGGTCATAACTTTATCATACGGAAACATTTTGAGGTGATTTTTGAGTCTAAATTCATTAGCATTTCATGATATACAATTTCTCTTTATATCACAAATCCAAATTTCAAACTTAAGTATTTGTAAAATCGTTCACAAGGACAGAATAAAAACTAGTTTCATAAATCATTGGTTCGATTGGTTCAAACATTGATAAAATGAAATCTACACATCCAAAGAACACCAAATCAGTGTTGATGTGTTCTTAACTTCTTGTTTTACAATATTCCATGGTTAGATCATCTTTTTGAAAATGTTTTACACAAAAATTACGGATCGAACCACCTAGGGTTTAAAAACGACATCTTTTGCGGTAAAAGCTATAACTTCTTCGTTTTTCAATATTTTTGAAAGCTTCAAGTTTGGTTTTCTTTAAAAATCATAGATCTAACTTTCTAGCCATAAAAATCCAATTTTTAACTTGTATATTTCAAAATAAAATATTAAACATCACATGCTCAACTAGGTTTTTACCGGTAAAGTGTGTTATGAATATTTCTACTAATTTTATGCTTTACACACATACCAAATCATGATATAAACACATCAAACTATGAATATACATATATTACATAGTTAAATACTTCTAGATCATCAAAATGAGTTTTGATCGGTTAAAAATAGATTTTAATCGTTCAAAATCGTTTTAGACTACAAAAATGAAATAAAGAGAAGTTTAGAGCACTTTTAAACCTTTGTGACTTGTGTGCTCTTCTTCTCCTCCTACCAAAGTATGTAATGATTTTGTTGGACATTCACCAAGCACTACCTCTAACTCTTTCTCTCAACACTTAGGTGTTTTCTCTCAAATACTCTCAAATGTTCTCTCTTTTTCTCTAAGAATTCTCTAGCAATGAATTAGTCAACATAGAACAAGTGTGGGGTGCTTATTTTATAGCACTCTACTAACACATCATTAAGCTTCCTAATTCACCTATGTTGGTGGAATTAAGGATTAAGTGAGCTTACTATTGCTTTGATTGACTAGTTGATGGAAATTGTGATTAACTAGGGTTGTTCACCAACTATGACAAGGAGTGATTTAGAAGCAACATTGCAAATCAAGCCATTCAAGTGGGTCCCTCAAAAATCTCAGCAAAAATGGGATTTAAATCCCCTATTTTTGATTTAATTTTAATGCTAAAATATACATATATATATATATATATATATATATATATATATATATATATATATATATATATATATATATATATACTTATATATATCTATACTGACCAAAATTTTGACCTCATTTGGACTCCACATTAGGCTTGAGAATAAATTCTATTGGGCTCATTCAATTAAATTGTTTGGGCTCAATTTATATAACACATTGGGCTAGCATTTAAATAACTATGCTACCTTTAATTAAAATAAGCATTGGGCTTGTTAAATTAATTACATGGGCTAGTAATTAAATTAATTACATGGGCTACTAGGTTAATACCTTTGACCTAGTTTAACAACTTATTTGGATTTAAAATATAACCCAATTAGATTTGCTTTAGTTAATTATACACTCTTGCTTCATTGCTTTAAATAAATATACACATACACAAGTATATCTATTTAATTACCTAATGCACAATTAATTAGTACAAGAATTTTTAATTCATTGCTAATTATATAATAATTATAATTACAATGTTTAATGAAATTCGTGGTCATTACACTTTCATCTTATCTTTGCCTTTGTCCTTTCTCGAGGTCTCCGGCTTAACTGAAAAGGTTTCATGACATAGCAAGGGTGAGCAACTAACTTGCTCAACAAGTTATAAATGAATAAAAAGGAATATGTCATGAATGGATATGAATGCCAATTGAGTATATCAATAAAATGAATCCAAAGTAATAACTGTAAGATATAATCAATGCATAGAATATTAAGCAGCAATTGATTATTTAACACACTGAGTGGTTCAATGAACCATGAACTATATCTAAGATATTAGTATTTCGACTAACTCTTGTTCAACGGTAAACCGCAAATTTGTACTCAAGGGGATCGGCCTCTTGTACTCTGTATATGCATAACATTCAAGTATCTGATCAATTTTAGATCATCCATCAATACCCCAATTAAGGGTTGTTCATCTCAGTATAAGAATCCGCACCACTATGGTTTGGATAGCTTTTACAATAATTAACATACAAGGTCTAGCCGAAACGAATGGCGTAAACAAATTCTTAAACAGTTCATGAATAAAAGCACTATAAATGGTTCATAGTTTAATAATAAAACATGAATTCAAATGCACTATGGGCGAATGACAATAACATCGATGTAGATTAATTTACAGTAATTAAACCACTTAGCATATATTGAAGAAATATAACCCGAGTTTGAGTTAGGAAACTTACTCAAATAAATGAGTTTAATGTTAGGAACTTGCCTGATTGTCGATTTACGACTAATTCTCTTAATTACACTGCTCTTGACGACCTAACATGCTTAACGTTGGCCTATCAATTAGCATTGATCAAAATCATCTTATTTAAACAATTAAGTTCATCAATTATATAATCATTCAATCACTTATAATTATCATATAACACATTGTCAGTAATATAATATCATTTAACCTTACAAAACATTTAATTGTTTCTTAAGTTTAATGATTTAATAAACAAATATTACCCCTCTTTAAGTAATATTAATCAAATCATTACCTAGATAATTAATTAAACCTTTAAACAATTTATTTAAAATTGTTTAATTAACTCATTTATTAATAAAGGATAACTATCCTTAATTGTTGTTGCACAATGATTAATTATTCATGTGCAATTAATCCCTCTTATTTATCATTAACCTTAGATTAAATGATAAATAATTAACTAACTTATTTTTAATCCTTTTTAATTATTATTTAATGTTAATTAAATAATAGTTAATTAATTAGTGATCCTTACTTATTATTTAATCCTTATTAAATAATAAATAATTAATACATCTTTAATTATTACCTAATATTAATTAAATAATAATTAATTAATTAATTACCCTTATTTATTATTTAATATTAATTAAATAATAAATAATTAGCTTACTATCCTTTAATTATTATTTAATATCAATTTATTAAATAATAATTAATTAATTATTCTTACTCATTATTTAATCTTTATTAAATTAATAAATAATTAATTACTTATTATTTAGAATTAAATAATAATTATTTTTCTTTACTGACATTATTAATCTAATAATGTTTTAGTCCCTTTATAATTTTTATTAATTAAATAACAATATTTTATTATTTAATTAACATTTTAAAACATTTAATACCATTTAAATCATTTAAAAATCATTTTAAATCATTAAAATATCAATTTTATCAAAAAATTTGCTAATAGACCCAAAATGTTGACCGGGTCACGCCTAACCCGGTCCAGATCCGAACCAGAAAGTTGCCATTAATTACAGAAAAACCAAGCAGTGTGTACCTTAGTTTTCAGATCTGGAGTCCTTTACTAAAACTTCAATATCTTGAGTTCTACAACTCCGATGAAACTCTACTTTATATCGTTGGATTCGTCTTTTCCTGAACTACAATAAACTAGGGTCGTTTGCTATTTTTGGATATGTTTTGAGCCTGTCATGACGGCATAAAGTGGACTGATTTGTTTTAGGTTTTGACAGTGAACTACCTTGCTTCTATATCACATAACCTTAAATCACATATATAATCACATAACCTCCATCTAATCCTTTATCCTTAAATATTCAAATCCTACATGGTTCCTCAAGCACACAAAGCTACCACACAACTATGGCATCGCATAAACTAAACATAGTACAACAAAAATAAAAGCTAGGGTTTCAAGGAAACTTTTCAACCATTTAGATTTGTGGGCAATCTTTCTCCTCTTTCCAAAATAAGTCACAAAGCTTGAAGACATGCACTCATTCTCCTTCCTCCTTGTGACCAAAAACTCACTAGTGCAAGCCTTGATGATTTTGTTGCTCTATCTCACAAGATCACAAGCTAGCTCATAAGAAACAATTATTTCACAATTTTTTTCTTCACTTTCTCTCTCTCTTCAAGCTAGGGTTTTCTCTATTCTCTCTCCTTCTCTCTCTACAAGCTTACTAGATGAAAGATGAAATGAGGATGAAGATGAGTCAAAGTTGATAGATAAGGTTGGACTTTAAATGGAATTTAATTCCACTTAAGACTAGGAAACTTATCTCTTCTTTAATCCAATTGGAAGCTCACCTTAGTTCCACCAATTAGAATGCTAAGAATAAAGAAAATTACATGCTCATTTGACTTCTAAAACCGTCCACTTCATTCCATATTATCCAAAAAAAATTGCCTTTTATTTTAATGACTAAATGGTAGTAAAGTTGACCACCTTTTGACTTTTAATTAAATTAATTTCCATCAAGTATTAGCCCACTAAATAATATCCACTTAGGCTCAATTTAATTACACATTGAGCCAAAATAATTTTACTAGCATACATGCAATTTAATGCTTATAGTAGCTAGTTTAATTAATAAATTAATCTAACATTACATAACAACAAGCCTTTCTCATAATTTAATTATTTGACTTGTTTAATTTAAATAAATAAATTTAGTCTATTAAAATTCATCACATACATGGATTGTTATTTAAAATCACATATGCCTCACATTTAATAATCACATTAGTTAACTCAATTATCTAATCCAATTAGACTTGCCATATTCAAGAATTTCTTGAATATTTATTTGATTCACCTTATAAATTTCTTGATATTAAAATTTCAATATCAGTCCATTAATATATTCATTACTTGGACTTCTCTTTAATTAATTTAACATCTAATCACATAGTCACGTGATCACATAATCGTTTAAAATTAATTCACAAAAGTTTCCTTCATTGGAAAATAAATTCTCAATTTAATTTATAAAGTTTGAAATATTTGTGGTTATTACATTCTCCCCCCCCCCCCCCCTCTTATAAGAATTCCGTCTCCGGAATTACACTTTAAATTCACGTGAAAAGGTGTAGCTAATTCTCCCTCATCTTTTCCTCAAGCTCCCACGTAGCTTCTTCAGTTGTGTGATTTCTCCATAGCACTTTGACAGAATATATAACCTTATTTCTTAACATCTGCTCTTTCCTATCCAGTATTTGAACAGGAACCTCCTCGTAAGTTAGATCCTTTTCAACTTGAATTGGGTCATATGATATCACATGCTTGTAATCCGGTTTGTATGGTTGTAACACTGAAACATGAAACACATTGTGAATATGTTCAAGTTCAGGAGGTAAAACTATCTCGTACGCCACTTCACCCACTCGCTTCAAAATCTCAAATGGTCCTATGAACCTGGGACTTAATTTCCCTTTTCTACCAAATCTGATTTTCCCTTTCCAGGGTGATACCTTCAGAAATACAAAACTACCAACTTCAAAATCCCGTTTCTGGCGATGTAAGTCGGCATATTTCTTTTGGCGATCCTGGGCTACTACCAATCGAGCCCTTATCCTTTGTATTACATCAACTGTCTGTTGTACCAATTCAGGTCTTAACAACCTCCGTTCACCAACTTCATTCCAACATAATGGTGTGCGACATTTACGTCCATAAAGCGCTTCGTACGGAGGTATACCAATACTAGCGTGATAACTATTGTTATAAGAAAACTCCACTAAAGGTAGCTGAGCATCCCAACTGCCTTTAAAGTCCATAACACATGCTCTAAGCATATCTTCTAACGTCTGTATAGTCCGTTCACTCTGACCGTCAGTTTAAGGATGGTAAGCTATACTCAATCTCAACTGTGTTCCCAGTCTTTCCTGTAAACTTCTCCAAAAATTCGACGTGAAGCGCGAATTTCTATCAGGCACAATAGATACCGGTACTCCATGCCGTGAAACAATTTCCTTGATATATAACTTTGTTAGCTGCTCCAAATTGTACCTCGCCTTAATTGGTAAAAAGTGAGCAGACTTCGTCAGACGATCAACAATCACCCAAATAGCATCATTTCCTTTCTGAGTAGCTGGAAGTCTTACCACAAAATCCATCGTGATATGCTCCCACTTCCACTCCGAAATTTCCAATGGTTGTAGCAGTCCACTTGGCCTTTGGTGTTCTGCTTTAACCCTTTGACAAGTTAAACATCGACTTACATATTCAGCTACTTCCTTCTTCATATTCGGCCACCAAAAATGCTGACGTAAATCTTGGTACATCTTAGTGTTTCCAGGGTGAACCGAATATCTTGAATTGTGAGCTTCCTTCAAAATTTCTTCCTTTAACTCCAGAACCAACGGTATCCAAATTCTTCCTTCAAATCTCAACAACCCTGTGCTATCAACCTTATACTTTAATTCTTCCCCATCAGAAAGTCGCTTCTTGATGCTATCGCATTCCTCGTCTTTATCTTGAGCTTCCTTTATTTTATCTAATAGAGTTGGACTTGCTTCTAATACAAATAACTTCTCATCTGAATCTTATGGATATTTCACTTCTAGTTCCAATCTTTCCATCTCCTTCACTAACTACTTCTGAATCGTCAACATCAGCAAGTTTTCCCTACCTTTCCTGCTCAAAGTATCAACTACAACATTGGCTTTTCCCGGATGATATAGAATTTCACAATCATAGTCTTTGATCAATTCTAACCATCTCCGTTGCCTCATGTTTAACTCTTTCTAAGTGAAAATATACTTCAGACTTTTATGGTCCGTATATATTTCACACTTTTCTCCGTATAGATAGTGTCTCCAAATCTTTAGAGCAAACATTACTGCTGCCAATTCCAAATCATGAGTAGGATATCCCTTCTCATAATCATTTAGCTGACGTGACGCATAAGCAATAACTTTCCCATGCTGCATCAATACACAACCAAGCCATCTGTGTGACGCATCACTATAAACCACAAATCCCCCTGTATCATCTGGTAGAGATAACACAGGTACTTCGCTTAATTGCTTCTTTAATTCTCGAAAACTTTCTTCGCATTTGTCCGTCCACACAAACTTAGTTGTCTTCCGGGTTAAATTCGTCAGTGGCATCGCTATCTTTGAATTTTTTTGAATAAATATCCTGTAATAGCCGACCAATCCTAAGAAACTTCGAACTTCTGTCGGCGTCTTTGCTTGTTCCCAATTTATGACAGCTTCCACCTTAGCTGGATCCAATGACAAACCTTTTTGATCAATTACATGACCTAGCAATTGTAATCTTCTCAACCAAAACTCACACTTCAAAAATTTTGCGTACAACTTTTCTTTTCTCAAAATCTCTAATACAATTCTTAATTGATCAGCATGCTCCTCTTCAGTCTTTGAGTACACTAAGATGTCATCAATGAACACAATAACAAATTTATCTGAGTACTGCTTGAACACTCTGTTCATCATGTCCATGAATGCGGCTGGTGCATTTGTCAACCCAAACGACATCACTAGAAACTCAAAATGACCATATCAAGTTCTAAACGCCATATTTGATATGTCTTCCTTCCTCACCTTTAGCTGGTGATATCCCGTCCTCAAATCTATCTTGGAAAAGTACTTTGCTCCCTTAAGTTAATCAAACAGATCGTCAATTCTGGGTAACGGATACTTATTCTTAATCGTCACTTTGTTCAACTCTCGGTAGTCAATACAAAGCCTTAGGGATCCATCTTTCTTCTTTACGAATAATACTGGTGCTCCCCATGGAGACACACTTGGCCGAATATATCCTTTATCTAGTAACTCCTACAATTGTATCATCAATTCCTTCATTTCTACTGGTGCCATCCTATATGGTGCCTTTGATATTGGTGCAGTTCCTAGTATGAGATCAATCACAAACTCAACTTCTCTATCCGGTGGCAAACCCGGTAACTCATTTGAAAAAACATTCAAAAATTCGTTTACTACGGGTATTTGATCTATCTCCCCATTTACTCTTCGAGTGTCTACTACATGAGCTAGATATCCAACACAACCTTTTCTCAATAACCTCTTTGCTTGCATCATCGTCAGACAACAAGATTGTCCAGGCGATCTACTTCCATGAAACACAACCTTTGACTTATCTGGAGTCTCTATGTGTATACATTTCTTTTGACAATCAATTACTGCTCCATGAGTTGACAACCAATCCATTCCAAGAATGATGTCAAACTCTCCCAGTCGAATTGGGATCAAATTCACACAAAGTTTATACCCTCGTAATTCAACACAACAATTCTTGTGAATATATTTTACTGGAATAACTTCTTTGTTGGCTACTTCTATATTCTTCTCTAATTTCTCTTGAAGTAGATTTAACCGATTAGCAAATTCTTTAGAAACAAATGAACAGGTAGCACCCGAATCAAACAACACATATGCAGTTATATTATTGATTGGGAGAATACCTGACACCACATCCTTCGACTCCATAACATCCTGCACGGTCATGTTAAATGTGTGAGCTGTTGGCCTATTCTGCTGAGTAGTTGGTCCTCCAATTGTGAGTTTACTGTTGTTTCATTTGTTAGCGCCTCCTGAGTCGCTCTTCCTTTTCGGACAATTGTTCATGAGATGATCCGCAACTCCGCATAGAAAACATCTTCCCTTCCTGGGTTTTGGGCATTGTGGAGCGATATGTCCCGGTTGACCACAATTAAAACACACATTCTTACCCTTTATACATTCTCCAGCATGACTTTTCCCACATTTTTCACATCTTTTTCCTTTCTTGATGTCTCCACCGGTCTTGCTGCCTATCGACATTTGATTATCACTCCACTTTCTCTTGTTTTGATTGCTTCCTCCGCTACTTCCTACCTTATGTTTTTCTTGATTCTTCTTTCCTTTCTGGTCCTGTTGATATTTCGACAGTGCTCCATTTCCTCCTTCAGCAATGATTGCTCTCTCCAGTAATATGGCAAATGTATCAATCCGAAGAACAACAACCTTATTATAAACCCACGGTTTCAGTCCTTGTTCAAATCTTCTTGCTTTCCTGGCTTCAGTATCTACTTGGTGTGTAGCGAACCTAGCCAGCTCGTTAAATTTTGCAGCATACTCTGCCACTGACATATTTCCTTGTTTCAGATCTAGAAATTTCATCTCCATCCGCGTCTGCATGGTATCTGGAAAATAATTTTTGAAAAACAGCTCCTTAAAACGAGCCCATGCAGTCACACCTTCTCCAGCTCTTCCTTTATTTGCCTTCCACCAATAATTTGCCTCACCTTTTAACATAAAGGTGGCAAACGCTGTCTTTTGTTCGTCAGCTACCCGCGCAACTTCGAACACCTTCTCCATTTCTTCAATCCATGTTTGAGCTTCTATAGGATCAGTAGACCCCCGAAATTCTGGTGGTCCTACTAATTTGAAGTCTTTGAAACTAGCCAAATGAGTTGCTGGCTGTTCCACTGCCGTTGGCGGCCTACTTTGCATTATGTGAGCTAGTATAGTTGCAAAATCTCTTATAGGATCAGCTTGACCCTCAACATTATTGACTGACTCTTCCACTCCTTGATTTCTTGGTTGTCTTCTAGGCGGCATTGTCTGATATAAACAAAACCTTATATTACCTCATTATATTTTAAGTCTTATATAATATGACAATTATGCTAAACATTTACAAATTAAGACATTCATAAAAACACACTAGATAATACAATAACTGCACTTATATTATATACCACTGTTTACAACATCAAAGGACAACCTGTGGTATACTTCTATAAACGCTCTTACTAACTTCTAACAACTAACACTAATCCCCTGCTTAAACAAAAGTGGGGATTCATAACCTTCTACCCCTATGACATACAAAAGTCGGGGTCAATATCACTATCCCAATACAAACAAAAGTTGTGGGATTTACATCATATAACTGTACTTAATATAAACAAAAGTAGGACTAGCTGCATCTATGTACACTAATGACTATAAAAACCATCACTGATCCAAACGACGGACAACCTCCATATACTCCTGCCTAGCAATCTGGTCAGCCACTCTACGGCTCACCCACTGTCGGCTCAGGCCGTCCTCTCTCGGGTACCTCCTAATCCTGCGCCTCAATCTACTAAAAGTTGTATCCAGTGCAAGGCTAGTTGCCTCCATCCTGGCTACACCGGCTGTAACCTCCAACTCTAACTCAGCTGTCACGGCCTGCAGCTGAACACGGATCTCATCTCTTTCTGCCTGGAAACCCTCTGACTGCATCGCCACCTGATCTAGCTGATCAACCAACTCAGCATTACGAGCTGAAAAATATCGTCACATGGACCCAATCATGGACCCAACATCCTGGCGTCTCTGTATCTCTACCTTGAGCTCTTGGATCCTATGCTCCTGCTCAATAAGATGATCTGCATACTGACCGAGCACATCCACCCCAAATGGATATATAACAGAAGATCTCCCCTTATCCTCGACCTCTAGCATCATCACCTCTGTCTCTCCTATCCCTTCCTCAGCTACCGGTCCTTCTACTGTCTCGGATACATGATCCGCCTCGGGATCCGCATCACCTTCAGCCCCATCATCAGTCAGCTGCTCGATGTCGACTGGGATGTTAATAGATTCCTCCTCCTCTATAGCCATACTCAACTGCCCAACCGCTATTATCCTACATCCACAGACAGAAAACAAAATGGCAGCATGTTAGTACCACAATAAAATATATTCATTGATATAATGAAAAAATATTTTATCATGTACAACTCAGCTCGAGGGATCTCCACAATCCACCTCCAAACAAAAGTAACTCCAATAAATCTCCTGGATCCATTTCCTAGCCCACTCGATATGAGTATAATACTACAGTTATAACCTAGGTTTCGTAGTTCCTAAAGTTTATAACCTATAGCTCTGATACCAACCTGTGATGCCCCCAAATTCGGATACTAGTACCACGAACTTATGCTCACGATAATCATACATCTATAACATAAATACATCCCCAAATAACACATATCTCTAATGCGGAATAATAAACATATGTTGTTTATACAAAAGGATTAACTACTTGTCCCAAGGTATCTAACCTTTAATAATTACATCGAGAACCATCTAATACATCAAAAGGTTTACATATCCAAAAGATAACGTTTAAACTAAACACGTAGCATGCATTACTACTCTTTCATCTTATCTTTGCCTTTGTCCTTTCTCGAGGTCTCCGGATTAACTAAAAAGGTTTCATGATATAGCAAGGGTGAGCAACTAGCTTGCTCAGCAAGTTATAAATGAATAAAAAGGAATATGTCATGAATGGATATGAATGCCAATTGAGTATATCAATAAAATGAATCCAAAGTAATAACTGTAAGATATAATCAATGCATAGAATATTAAGCAGCAATTGATTATTTAACACACTGAGTGGTTCAATGAACCATGAACTATATCCAAGATATTAGTATTTCAACTAACTCTTGTTCAACGGTAAACCGCAAATTTGTACTCAAGGGGATCGGCCTCTTGTACTCTGTATATGCATAACATTCAAGTATCTGACCAATTTTAGATCATCCACCAATACCCCAATTAAGGGTTGTTCATCTCAGTATAAGAATCTGCACCACTATAGTTTGGATAGCTTTTACAATAATTAACATACAAGGTCTAGCCGAAACGAATGGCGTAGACAAATTCTTAAACAGTTCATGAATAAAAGCACTATAAATGGTTCATAGTTTAATAATAAAACATGAATTCAAATGCACTATGGGTGAATGACAATAACATCGATATGGATTAATTTACAGTAATTAAACCACTTAGCATATATTGAAGAAATATAACCCGAGTTTGAGTTAGGAAACTTACTCAAATAAATGAGTTTAATGTTAGGAACTTGCCTAATTGTCGATTTACGACTAATTTTCTTAATTACACTGCTCTTGACGACCTAACATGATTAACGTTTGCCTATCAATTAGCATTGATCAAAATCATCTTATTTAAACAATTAAGTTCATCAATTATATAATCATTCAATCACTTATAATTATCATATAACACATTGTCGGTAATATAATATCATTTAACCTTACAAAACATTTAATTGTTTCTTAAGTTTAATGATTTAATAAACAAATATTACCCCTCTTTAAGTAATATTAATCAAATCATTACCTAGATAATTAATTAAACCTTTAAACAATTTATTTAAAATTGTTTAATTAACTCATTTATTAATAAATGATAACTATCCTTAATTGTTGTTGCACAATGATTAATTATTCATGTGCAATTAATCCCTCTTATTTATCATTAACCTTAGATTAAATGATAAATAATTAACTAACTTATTTTTAATCATTTTTAATTATTATTTAATGTTAATTAAATAATAGTTAATTAATTAGTGATCCTTACTTATTATTTATTCCTTATTAAATAATAAATAATTAATACATCTTTAATTATTACCTAATATTAGTTAAATAATAATTAATTAATTAATTACCCTTATTTATTATTTAATATTAATTAAATAATAAATAAAGAGCTTACTATCCTTTAATTATTCTTACTCATTATTTAATCTTTATTAAATTAATAAGTAATTAATTACTTATTATTTAGAATTAAATAATAATTATTTTTCTTTACTGACATTATTAATCTAATAATGTTTTAGTCCCTTTATAATTTTTATTAATTAAATAATAATATTTTATTATTTAATTAACATTTTAAAACATTTAATACCATTTAAATCATTTAAAAATCATTTTAAATCATTAAAATATCAATTTTATCAAAAAATCTGCTAATAGACCCAAAATGCTGACCGGGTCGCGCCTGACCCGGTCCAGATCCGAACCAGAAAGTTGCCATTAATTATAGAAAACCAAGCAGTGTGAACCTTAGTTTTCAGATCTGGAGTCCTTTACTAAAACTTCAATATCTTGAGTTCTACAACTCCGATGAAACTCTACTTTATATCGTTGGATTCTTCTTTTCCTGAACTACAATAAACTGGGGTCGTTTGCTATTTTTGGATATGGTTTGATCCTGTAATGACGGCATAAAGTGGACTGATCTGTTTTAGGTTTTGACAGTGAACTACCTTGCTTCAAAAAATCATAACTAAATCATTTTTGAGTGAATCCAAAGCTATTTTTCTCCTTACTTATATGACCAATACTAAAAATTACAAAACCATAAAAATAATTTCTACAACTCAAAATGAAAAGCTACAAACCACAAACAAAGCTAGGATTTCACTTTCTTAATAAACTCAAACACATTTTCTTTAAGTGTTTCTACATACAACACCTATTATCACACATATCTAACATATTTAGCTATAAAACTTTGTTTACATCAAATTTTTATCATTCTATGGTTTTAAAATAATTTTCAACCATTTAAATAACATAGTATATCCTCAAGGCATGTTCTAGCCACAAAATAACATAGCTCACATATATAATCACATAACCTCCATCTAATCCTTTATCCTTCAATATTCAAATCCTACATGGTTCCTCAATTACACAAAACTACCACACAACTATGGCATCGCATAAACTAAACATAATACAACAAAAATAAAAGCTAGGGTTTCAAGGAAACTTTTCAACCTTTTAGATTTGTGGGCAATCTTTCTCCTCTTTCCAAAATAAGTCACAAAGCTTGAAGACATGCACTCATTCTCCTTCCTCCTTGTGACCAAAAACTCACTAATGCAAGCCTTGATGATTTTGTTGCTCTATCTCACAAGATCACAAGCTAGCTAATAAGAAACAATTTTTTTCACAATTTTTTTCTTCAATTTCTCTCTCTCTTCAAGCTAGGGTTTTCTCTATTCTCTCTCCTTCTCTCTCTACAAGCTTACTAGATGAAAGATGAAATGAGGATGAAGATGAGTATAAGTTGATAGATAAGGTTGGACTTTAAATGGAATTTAATTCCACTTAAGACTAGGAAACTTATCTCTTCTTTAATCCAATTGGAAGCTCTCCTTAGTTCCACCAATTAGAATGCTAAGAATAAAAAAAATTACATGCTCATTTGACTTCTAAAACCGTCCACTTCATTCCATATTATCCAAAAAAAATTGCCTTTTATTTTAATGACTAAATGGTAGTAAAGTTGACCACCTTTTGACTTTTAATTAAATTAATTTTCATCAAGTATTAGCCCACTAAATAATATCCACTTAGGCTCAATTTAATTACACATTGAGCCAAAATAATTTTACTAGCATACATGCAATTTAATGCTTATAGTAGCTAGTTTAATTAATAAATTAATCTAACATTACATAACAACAAGCCTTTCTCATAATTTAATTATTTGACTTGTTTAATTTAAATAAATAAATTTAGTCTATTAAAATTCATCACATACATGGATTGTTATTTAAAATCACATATGCCTCACATTTAATAATCACATTAGTTAACTCAATTATTTAATCCAATTAGACTTGCCATATTCAAGAATTTCTTGAATATTTATTTGATTCACCTTATAAATTTCTTGATATTAAAATTTGAAGGTCAGTCCATTAATATATTCATTACTTGGACTTCTCTTTAATTAATTTAACATCTAATCACATAGTCACGTGATCACATAATCGTTTAAAATTAATTCACAAAAGTTCCCTTCAATGGAAAATAAATTCTCAATTTAATTTACAAAGTTTGAAATATTTGTGGTTATTACAAAATATAAGACACAGAATTTCTATCAAGTCTTATTTGATTTGATCATATGCATTTCAATTCACAAATACACAACTCTAGTTAATGTAAATTAGAAATTCTTTTCTAATTCCATTCAACCCTGGTCAGGGATTTCTGAGTTGTCACTTATTGAATCGCATAGGACATTCTTTCCCTTTATTGGAAGTGGTAGATCCTTTGTTGATCATTCACTTATCTCTATGTGTACCTTATTATACCTAAGCATATCCTTTGATATACCAACAATTCTTAAGGAATATGTCAAAGTATAACTTAGTGCACACAAGATACTATAATGATCTCAAGTCCAAAGATCACTTATACGACTATCACATAAGGAACTCCTATTGACAGACAAGTAAACTCCATTAGGTGTTCATTGAACGAGTCACGTTCAATGAACTTATTCTCTAATAAGCACCTACATACTTGCTTTAATGTCTTTATACAAATGATTATGAGATCAATCATCATTTTCGTAAAAGCAAACATAGAATGTACCAATTTATCCGAATCTACTAATCCCCTTTTTAGTGATTCAACGATTAGGAATAATTTTAGTTTTGAGCTATCTTGAATTTAGATCTCATTAGCATAATCCTCATCATGGTTCTAAAAGCATTGCTAAAAAACTATGGGTTTATCCATTTAATTAATTCAAGTAATTAATCATAAATAAAGAAATGTCTTGATATTTTTATTAATAAACGAATAAGATTACAAAGTATATGCATATCACATCAAATGTGATTGGCTTGAGGGCGTACTACTTTCAATCTCCCACTTGCACTAAAGCCAATCGCCCTTTGGTATCCCCATACCATTATTCTTTAAGTGGCGTACAAATTGCTTAGTAAATACTTTAGTTAATAGATCTGTAATGCTATACTAAGAGTTTACCATCTTTATGGTGTTGTCTCCTCTTCAATAATTCATCTAATCATATGAAAATATTGCAACACATGTTTGGATTTCAGATGAGACATAGGTTCCTTGACGAATTAAACTCCTTTAATGTTAGGAACCATTATAAGTTCTATAATGAACTTGTTGAAGCAAACAATCACCTTTGCAGCTTCACTTATAGTTACTTGCTATGTCTTTGTCAGTAAATCAACAACTCCTTACTGTTTGGAACTTTTTCAACTCATTGCATGCAGCACCATTCACGTTAACTATATTACCTGAAACGGATATGTTGTTATCTTGGTTAGTCTGAACAAACTTGAGTCTGTTAAGCCTTCTAGTTTTATATAAGATCCATCATTAGAAATTCTTTTTTAATGTTCTTCTCCAGAATTGAACTAATATATGCTTATCATACATAAGCAATATAAGGACTAATACATATCAACGAATCAATATACGTTTCTTGGGTCAAGCCGAGCATCCTTTATGATCTATCTTTATAGACTTTTATCTTGAATAAAATGTTAAGATGTTTCTCCCAAGTCCTTGAAGGAGAAGTTTTTAGACAACCACATATTTACTGATTGTAGCATCAGTATATCATTCTTTATCGATAGTATATCAACATATAATACTATGAATGTCATAGTGCTCTCCCTTTGTACACACTTGGTTCATCATCGTCTTTGATAAAATCAAACTTTTTTGATTTTCTTATTAAAACAAATGTTCCATCTTTGAAAAATTTACTTCAATCCATAATTGGATCGTTGTACCTTTTATACTTGATTTACTCCATTTATATGGAGACAAATCATCTTAGTTGTATCATACATACATCCTTTTGTATAGTAAGCTACAACTACAAGTAAAATCCTAATGGATATATACATTTTCACTAATGAAAAGTTTCATTATAGTCAACTCTTTGACCTTGTTTAAAATCTTTTTACCACTAGCTAAGTCTTATATATTTTCACCTTGCCATCTGCTTTAGTCTTTCTTTAAAGACCCATTTCAAATTTTATGGTCATCAACTATTTTTCTTGAGTATCTAATACTCATGTCTCATCGTATGTAACTGAATTATTATCCACTATGATGCGTACCTCATCATTTTCATCTATGGTGAATCCATACCTTTCAGGTATCTTCGGTACTAGACCAAATTTACGACTTGGTTGTGGTACAATAGGTTTATCTACTTGTACAGATTCCTTCACTTGATTTGTAGTGTTTTGTGGTTCTTGAACTTCTTCAAGATCTATTCTACTCCTACTAACCATTTAAGGAAAAACTTCTTTTTCTATAAGGCAACGTGTTTCAACAAACATCTTTTAATTAGTTGGATTATAGAAGTGATACCCTAAACTTTCTTTAGGATATTCCATAAATTTACACTTATCATATCTTGTTACAAGCTTACCATGTCAAACCTTTTGACATAAGCTGAACAATTCAAATCTTAACATACTTAAGATTTGGTTTCCTCCTTATCCATAATTCATATGAAGTATGAGGGATGGAATTTGAAGGTACCTTATTTAGTAGATATGCAATCGTTTCTAGGGTATAACCCTAAAAGGATACTGGAAGATCGATAATACTCGTTATGGATCATCACCATGTCCATTTTGTGATAATACCATTTCGCTTGAGATGATCTAGAACTTACTGCTTAAATATTCACTTCTCGATCTAATCGAAGAACTTTAATACTTTTGACCTTTAATTTTTATACTTCACTTTTGAATTCTTTGAACGTTTCAAACGATTTGGATTTTTATTTCATCGAATACATATATTAAAATCTAGAATCATCAGTGAAAGTAATGAATGAATACATTCCTCTTACATTTGTTGTCATAAGTCCCACACACGACTGTGTGTACCATCTCTAACAACTCTGTAATTCGCTCTCCATGTCCACTAAATGGAGATTTAGTCATATTATCCATGATACAAGATTCATAAGTTGTATTTGATTAATAATCAAAAGTCTCTAAAAGACTATCTTTATACAATCTTGTTTGGTCTTATTTCATTAACGTGACCAAGTTAACAGTATTGCATGAATGTATGATTCATATAATCTCTTTGCCTTTAGTTTGTTCAATTTGAAATATTTTCATGTAAGTCAAGTATACAAAATTCATTAAGTAATCAACCAGTTCTAAATAAAACATTATCATTATAAACAAAATGACGATTGTTCATTATTATAATGTCAAAAACCCTTCTTTGTCATCACATGAAACTGAAATAATGTTTCTAAGAACTGGAAGATAGTAACAACTTACTGACTTAATAGAATTGCATGTAGGCAATGCTAAATTATAAGCTCCTATGACTAATGCAACAACCTTTGCTTCATTTCTCACGCACATGATTACTTATCATTTGTTTAGTCTTCTACTTCGCTTAGTCTTTGCAACGACTTGCATATATGAGACCACCAGCTGGTATCTAATACCTAAGTAGAAATTTGACTTATAAAAAGTTCTATTTCATTATGAATAAATCTATATCTGTAGCTGAAACTTCACTAAACTTCTTCTACTTAACTACTGCAACTCTCTTGCAGTTGTTCTTCTAGTGTCCTAACTTATTGCAATAAAAGTAAACTCCTTTGTCCTAGGAATCACTTTTGTTTATGTCTTTTAATTAGTGTCTTTCTTTTACCTTCTACTCTTTTTGACTCCCCATAAATACCTTTTGGTCATCTTCCTCCGCTTAGAAGATTCATCTACGAGTAAAACTTGATTTTTCTAGGAAAGAAAGTGAGACTCAAGAGTCTTCAACATATTTAAGCAAATTAGTTAAACTGACATCTAGCTTATTAATGTTTGAAGTCCACAACAAATTGTGAATAAGAGTTAGTGAGTAACTGCAAGATCGAATCTTGACTCAACTCTCCATCTATGACAAAACTTGTTGTCTTAATTGATCAATCTAATTAATCATCTTTAGACATGTGTGTTTTACTGTAATGCCATCGGTTATTATAGATCAGAAGAGCTCCTTAGATATCTTATATCTAGTTGACCTACTTTGCTCACCATACAACTATTGAATGTGCAGCAATATAGTAGGTGCATCTATTTTCTCGTGTTGACGCTATAACTCGATATTTATGGATACGAGCATGATGTATTGAGCCACCTTTGCATCATCTTGTCATTTAAAATAGCAATCTCTTTCTCAGAGGCTTAGTCTGCAACGTTGCAGGGATAAGCAAATTAAGGACATTTGCTAACTTTTCAGCATTGAGAACTATTCTCAAATTTGTTTAATCAATCCGAATAATTCAGTTCAATTAATTGTTAGCATCCAATATGCTATGCAGTGTTAGTGGATTAAACATAACAATATTTTTTAAGTGAATTAATAACAACATTATCATGCATTCATTTTATTAATTACCAAAATAAATTAGGACTTTATTTAAAATAGTGTCTCCTACTATTTTCATCAAACTATATTACCCTCTTTATATAGTTCAACAAATTTAATTAAAGATTCGTTAGTGAGAATAAGGATCATATTTCAAATATATATAGCCTTGTGTGACACAACAAATTATATATAAATAAATAGGTGGATAACTCTTATCAATTACATCAATTTGTAACTCATTTTATTTTGCCTCTTAGATTATTATGATCATATGTTTGCACATCCAAATCAAAATTATCCAAGTTAAGTCCAACCTAGCATTTTCTTATATTTGAAGAGAAAAAGATTGTCCTTGTGTGACACAACAAAATAGTAATGTTCAATTCTTTTATAAACATCAAATGTGATAAAACAGCATCTCAAAAAATTAATATAAGCCTTGTGTGACACAACAAACTTATAATGATTATTTGATACTCTGTCATTTTATCATGCTAGAAGGCGAAGTTCGATATTTTTAATAAATATATTTGAACGTTACAACTTAATATTATAAGTTATAGAATAAATAAATTAGAACCATTCTAATTTTATTTAACTGAATTAAACTCCTTTTAATTTATGAATTAAACTCCTTTTAAACTTCTTTTAATTAATGAATTAAACATTTTAATTCATTTTATAAATAATATTTATTTTACACCATGAAGGGTTTCTTAATATTAATTGTCTCATCTTATTTAGTCGTGCACACACACACACACACACACACACACACACATATATATATATATATATATATATATATATATATATATCATGCATGCAATGATGAAAGTGGCAAAGTACTTCCACACGGGCAAGTAATATTAGTCTACTAGCGTGCGTAGGGAAGTAATAAGTTAATTAATAGGGTGCAATGATGCATGAATGACTACTAAATGTGGCAAAGTACTTCCATACGGGAATATTTCTTTTTAAATAAATTAATCTGCACCACCAAAAGATATTACTATGACTTCCTCACTAGTTTGATGCAATAGAATAATAGTAGACTAGTAATATACAACTCCCTTACCTTCGTTTTAATTAAATTATAATTATAATTTTTTTAAGTTAAATTAATTAGTTTTAAAATTAATGATTAAATATATATAAATATATTTTTAAAATTATAAAAATTAGAATTAATAATAAATTGTACAATTTGTTTTACTATAATTTATTCACCTATGTTTTGATAAAAATAATATAAAAAATAATTTTAAATGTGGAGAGATAATTTGGGACTAGTACCACTGTACCAGTATAAATGTGGAGAGATAATTAAAGAGAATTATAGGATATAAGCTCAAATTATATTATTGTTTGACCACTGTATAGGCTCAAATTATATAGGATAAATGTACAAATAGAGGCTCAAATTATATTATTCTTTGACCACTACAGCATGAGGCTTGAAAAACAGAGGCCCTTTGGACTCAAACATTTAAAACTGCCTCGATTTTTAAATGTTGAAAAGCCCCCCTACCCCGCTACCCCCCATACTTGTGCAGGCACCAGCTTGTCTAATCACTAATGTCTCATATATATATATATATATATATATATATATATATATATATATATATATATGCTACTACTGGCTGCTCACTTGCCTAATACTGGCTGCTCACTTGCTCAACCTACTTTTACTGAGTCCAATATTCAGGACGTGTCGGGCTTTGGGCTAACTAGGCCAGACCAGGCTTCAGGCCAAATCAGACCGGTCTAGACCTCAGGCCAGATCGGGCTTATCGATAAGGCGGGCCAGGATAGATCTATCTAAAAAAAAAATAGGCCTGTTCGTGGACTAGCAGGTCAGCTCGGTCCGGACCAGGCCAGTCTTTGACCAAGCTAGGCCTAGGCCAGACCTAGGCTAAGCCGCAGGCCGCAGGTCATTTGTTCACCACTACTCGTGAGGGGAGTTGATGGTGGTCTTTTTTAGCCTTCCCGATAAGCGAAAAGAGAGTTTTGTCAAGAATTTATTGAGTGGAGGGCTATACTAGTTATTTAGAAATTTTACTATAGTGGTTATTGAATGATGATATTGGGATTTTGTCTAGGATTTATTGATGGGATGCATTACTAGTTGATTAGACATTTTATTAAGTTGTTGGTTGTTGAATTATGAAGTTATCCGTTATGTTATTGGATTTATCATACTTTATATTATTGAGTGGGGTGCTATACTAATTGATTTAGTTTTGTTGGTTGTATTTTATTTTACACTAGTTATGTTTAGTTTTCATCAATTAAAATAAAGTTAATTCTAGAGAAATAAAAAAATATAAAAAAAAGATAAATTATAAGTAAGAAAAAAAATTATATGAAAAATTATAACCTGAAAAAAAGAGGAAGAAAGATAGAATTATAAAAAAAATCTAGAGAAATATGAGTCAAATTTTAAATATAAATTGAATTTAAGTTAAAATTGAACATTTTGGGGTATTTAAGTCATTGAATAATTATTTATTTCATTTTTGGATGTATTCCTAACATCAACCAAACATGCACATGGAATATTAAAAAATCATTCCATTCCCTCCGCTATTCCATTCCCTCTTTTATTCCATTTATTCATTTATTTCATTCATTCAATCCAAACGCAACATTAAGGTTTAGGTCAAAACCATAAAACCAAGTTTTTAAGCTTATTAATCCATAATACATTTGAACTTTCATTTATCATACCAACCACTGAAGCCACACAAACTCCAAAGTATATATGATACCTCCTTAAAATTCTCTACAAACTTAAAAAAGTATACATCTGGAATTATAATATTGTTTTCGTTATAAAATATAAGATCAATATTGACATTTTAAAGTTAATATATAATAATTTTAAGTTCAAAATTCACATTGAATCATTAAATTTTAATCAATATTACAATTAATATTGTAAACTTTTTTTAAAATATTATTAATTATAAAATTTATTTTTTCATAATACTTAACGAGTTTTATTGATTTTACATTTTAAAATACGTTAAAATTGACTTTTAAAAGTTAATAATGATTTTATAATTTAGAACAAATGAAATTTCTCACTAAAATTTCTTACAACTAGCATATAGATGATTAATTCTCAAAAAAGAATTAATTTCATAGTTCTACAAAAAGAGCTCATTCACAAACAAAATAAAATAAAATTTATTCCAAAAAATGTCCATTATTTAATGATGATAATCAGGGTGGAACCAGGATTTTGTCCTAACAAGGACAGATTTTAACTAATTTTTTGTTAAAACTAAATAAAAAAAATTTGAATTAATCTTAATATTAACTATGTCATAATAATGTTTACAAATTACAATGTTATCTTTCTAAACCCCATTTCCTAAAAATGTTCCAAGATAACTTCATTATCAATAGTTTCAAATACATTTTTTATGTAAAGAACTAAACAATCACTCATCCATTTATTGCCCATTTGATTTCGAATAGTGGTTTTAACAATATTCATCGCTAAAAATATCCTCTCAACCGTGGTAGTAGCAACCGGCAAAATCAAAATCAATTTCAACAATAAATAAACCTGAGGATACAAATCAGCCTTATTCTTCTTAATCAACTTTTGAGCGAGTTCATCAATCCCTTTCATATTAGAAAATTCAGGATCATTTTTCACATATGCAATATAAGTCTTAAGTTCATCATCAATCCCCTAAAGATTTCTGTCTTGAAATTCCAACGAGTAAAACTTTGCAAATTGAATCAATCGTTCCTTGTCAAATGCCGAGAAAGAGTTACTTGGATCAAAACATGATATACATGAGAGCAACTTTGTATTAACATTGTCAAATCGATCATTCAATTCTTGAAGTTGACTATCTATCACTGTATAGAGTAACTCAACTTGAAAGTGATGAATATTAATGACTTTTTCACCCCAACGTGATCTCCCTTGAACCAAAAAGATATCTTCCATTTCTAGAACGACTATGTCATGCACATTACAAAAATTCACTACAAGAAAAAGGCTCAATTCCGACGAAAATTTTTGTCGGAAATAAACCTATTCCGTCGGAATTATAATATTACCGACGGAAAGTTCGGTCGATGATTCGGACGAAAATAACCGCGTCGGAATTAATTTCGTCGAACATTCGATCGAACATAAATAATCCCCGACGTATTTTTCCCGTCGGAGTTTTCGTCGAAATTCGCATATGTCCGACAGAATAAATTTCGTCGAAAATAAATAATTTCGTCGGCATTTTAATTTATATCTTCGACGGAAATTCTGTCAAAAAATCAACCCATCCGTCGAATATAAGTACTTAATTTCGACGGAAATTTCGTCGTAATAATTTTATTCCGTCTGTAATAATCCTTCCGATAATTAGGAAATTAATAATTTAATGCAATAATTCCGACGGAAATTCCGTCGTAAATACCTAATTCCGTTGAAAATACAAGAATTTTTTTTATAGGTTCTTTTTGCTTTTTTCAATGCCAGGTTTTAAAACTACATTTTTTGTACCTGCAAACCTGCTTTATCCCAACAACACAACAGCAGTCCATTCTTTATGTTCACACACTTGATATAAATATAAACGACGACACATTATAAAATAAATTATCGTACTTTACAAAACTAAACAAAATTACGATGAATTACAATCAATTAAGTTAAATTAAAGTAAGTACAACTAAATTATAATCTACAAAGAATCATCGCCCAGAGATCGACGGTTCTATTGTGGTGTATGAAAATCATCGTTGTCACCCTCCCGCTCGCGATCGGCATCGCCAACATGCTCGAAATTGTCATCCTGTTAATACAATTACAAATATCAGTCATTAGTCCGTACTTGAGACAAAAATTCATAGTTAAATAATTATTGCAGAACATACAAAATATACAACTTAAATTGAATAAAATACCTGTGCAGTCGGGCGCTGAGTCAGCATCGGGCGAAAAGCCTCCAACAACAGGGTAGTCACCATCCGAATCACCTCGTCTCGTATCGCGGTGAACTGCTCCGGAGATATGCCCATACTCTCGACACTGGCCCTTGCTGCAACGTCCTGAGCAAGCTGGTGAAGACGAGCACTGGTAGGTAGGCTCTGACTACGGAATATCAGATCCGTACGAAACGTCTCCGACACTGCCGTCATAACCCGCTGGAACAACGCGTCGTCCAAGCCAGTGCCCGTATGAGATTGTCCAACATGTCCTTTCAAACGCTGGCTAGAACCTGCAACATTAACTATAACAAAAAAAAAATGAAATATCAATATAAATTTTGAATTAACGAGCAACATACTACAATAAATACCTCCAGTCAATGTATATGTCGGCACCCTCGGCAGCCCCAACACTCGATATCTGCTCGTAGTACTACTAGGGGGATCTTGAGACGCGACCCAAAGAGTCATCTCCTCAACCCTAGATAAGCTAACGTCGGACGGAGGGATGGTAGAATCTCCCCTAGCAGCCTGCAACTCAGCTACACGCTCGTCCCGAAGGCTCTGAAATCGGTCCTGCAATTTATTATGTATATGGTAGTTTATTGACTCATTTAATTAAGTACATGATACTAATTATTACATAACTTTATAAAAACTCTTACCCGTATAGCTGCAGCTGCTTGTGACATACTACATTTCTTTGGCGTGTGGGCTCTATCCCAGAACTCGATCATGGTGGGAGGTCGTCCCAACTCACCGCCCATGACCTAACAAATAAAATTTTAATTTATCATTTATTTAGTACATATTTTTATGAGAATATTAAAGTAAACTAAATATATACATACCGATTTTACTTCTTCAAATGACCGTGAACCCGTAGTATGTACTACTCGGAGCTGGCTACGATTTTTCTTCATTTGTTCTGATTTTTTTTTGAAGTCGTCAGCATCCCAATGAGTACACATGACCTCCCATGCTGCATCTGAGACAATAGGGGGCTAATGGTCTCGAATAGTAGTCCCGGGCTTATCTACAACTGCCCGGGCAGCCCTATGTCTTATCTCGTACAACCAGTCGGCGTAGTTCTTCGCGACATGTGCAATAATAACACCTTCGCCTGTCGCCTGAGAGATTCCCTCCTCATATCTAAAATAAATCTAAGAAAACGAACTAACTTATTAGAAAAACTAAATTGAATGTGTAAGTAGTATATACGTATACAGTTTAAATTATTTAAAATAACTTACGTGAAATTCACATAATACGGTATCCATGAAGGAGGCATCATGCTGCGCGTACTGCGTAAATCGCATGCAGCCAATGGGGAGGTGTGTCAGACATATGGCGTGTAAAGTGACTTTAGCCACATGATCCATAATACTACAAAACAAAACAAAGAACGCAAAGTTATGTTTATTGTTTTACAAAATAAATTAATTCAATTTAACATAACGCTATTTTACACTTACTGCGTAGAGCCGACATCTACGCGGACAATATGCGCAACAGTTGGCGGGCAACCAAATAACCCGAGGTTCGTCCCTCGAGGACGTCGTCGAGCAGTAGCTGTAAGTAAAATTGAATAATTAAAGTTAATAAATCAATTCCCAAAACATAACCTACAAATAGTAAGCAAAACAAATTAATATTTAAGAAAATCTACTACCTGACGATGATGACCCGCCCTGAGTTCCGTCAGATGATCCTGCACGACCACCACCGCGCTGACCGCTACCACTATGCCTAGCCACAAATGTACTACTGAAATACAAAAATAAAATACAATTAATATGCAGTTAATTAATTTAGTTAAATAAAATATACTTCTTAAGTTTATATGTAATACGTTGTCAAACTTTGCATCAAACTTCTTCCACTCATCTCCATCTGCGAGGTGAGACAACTGACCAGGCACGACGTCCCTTGTTTTATGCCAAGTCGTATGCGCTGCAGTGTGGGTAGACATAAATAGACACTGAAGTCTCGAGGCAAGCGAAAAGTACCTTAAGATTTTTTTAGGCACACGCTTAGTTTTTCCCCCACGTTTAGTTGTCTTGTAACGAGGCATGTTGCAAATGTCACACTATAATTTATCTATGTTAGCCCCATAATATAACATGCAATCCTGCTCACAAGCATCGATCTTTGTATACCCCAAATTTAAACCCTTTACCATCTTTTTAACTTCATAATAACTTGAGGGCAGAGTGTGACCCTTTGGTAAGAACTCGCTGATAAGCCTAAGCAACTCATTGAAACCTCTCTCACTGCAGCCATGCTCATTCTTGAAGTGTAAGAGCTTCGTCACTGCAGATAGTCTGGTGTGCTTATCATTTCCATCGTACAATGGGACAGTAGATTCGGATAGTATATTGTAAAAGGCTGCTGCTGTGTCCTTTGGTTCTTGATGACCAGTTATTGACGACTGCTCATTTGCACCCCAATCAATATTGTTAGGGCCATACGCATCAACCAACATCTCCACGGCATCATAACTATCATCGTATCGATCGCAGTGAATTGGTTGGCCTTTACTGTCACTTATTTCACTAAACTCAGTTGACTCTCCGTGATGAATCCATAGAGAATACCCATCTACAAACCCACGCGAATACAAATCATACTTAATGTTGTCGGCTTTCTTCCAAATCAGGTTTTTACATTTGAAACACGGGCATCTCATCTTTCCGTTAGAATTATCAACGTGTTCATTGGCAAAATTTAAAAATTTGGACACCCCATCACGGTACTCAGGCAGTAATCCTCTACCATCAATCGGTATTCTACGGTACATCCAACTCCGGTCGTCTGACATATTTAACTGAACAATACGATGTATCAAATTAACCAGGGTGCTTAGCGTATGTGTGTGCATTCATGATTCCTGCATGACTTCACCTTCTAAGTATACGGGTCAGGCTTCTATCCAGTTCCTAGATGCGTCTCCTCACTTGTGCCAACACCGAGCACGTTTTTTCTGTTTCAAAGAAATTTCAACAGCACCTCCCCATGGTTTCTAAGTACACGAAATAGACCACGTCAACGTAGGCTAAGTATGTACTTAGAGAACATGTAGAGATGTCAACGAAAAGTCCCCAAAACAAATAAAACGTACTCAAATTATTGGCACAAACCTAAGTGAGAGACATAACATCTAGTAACAGTCCCAGACGGGGGACTATTTGGCATTCACTCCTAGTGAGTGAATGTCAAACGGGTTTCTAAGCTCCTAACCAAATTACATGCACAAGTGATTGAATTTATTAAACGAATTTTTTGGGTACAGCGCAATTGAATTTCTAAAATTGTAACGAAACTGCATGTACAACTGATTTGATTAAATTGAGAGTATTCCATATTCACCCATTACGAGTGAATGTCAAGCGAGGAACGTTAAATTAATGTTATTTTATTTTATTTTATTTTGTTTTACTTAATTTACTTTATTTTCATTTTATTTAATTTAACTTAGTCTTATTTAAATTAATTTATTTTATTTAGTTTATTTTATTTTAGTTAATTTAATTTATTTTTTCTGAATTATATTTAATTTCACTTAATTTAATTTAATTTAACTTAATTTAATTTTGTTTAGTTATATTAACTTAATTTATTTTATTATATTTTATTTTACTTAATTTATTTTATTTTAATTTATTTTAATTATATTAAATTTAACTTAATTTAATGTAAATAAATTATACATGATACAATTTTATTATATCAAATTAATTTAATTATATTTTATTTTAGTTTATTTTAATTGTATTTAATTTAACTTAGTTTAATTTAATTTAAATGTAATTATTTTATTTTATTTTATTTGACTTTATTTATTTTATTTTATATTAATTATATTAAATTTAACTTAATTAATTTAATTATATTACATTAATTTTATTATAATTTAACTTAATTTAATTTAATTATATTACACTAATTTTATTATAATAAATTAATTTAATTATATTTTATTTTACGTAATTTAATTTATTTTTTCTGAATTATATTTAACTTCATTTAATTTTATTTAATTTCTCTTCATTTTATT
Organism: Hedera helix; assembly: GCA_947179155.2. Classification (NCBI taxonomy): domain Eukaryota; kingdom Viridiplantae; phylum Streptophyta; class Magnoliopsida; order Apiales; family Araliaceae; genus Hedera; species Hedera helix. The sequence goes on along the minus strand of OX359272.1, from coordinate 19,120,887 downwards.
TTATTAAATTATATTAAATTAATTTATTTTATTTAGTTTTATGAATTTAATTTATTTTAAGTATATTTAATTTAACTTAATTTTATTTAATTAATTTAATTATATTTTTATGTTAGTTCATTTAATTTTATGTTATTATTACAAAACTAAGTAAATACTAAGCTTATTTTAATATTGACAAATTAGAAAAATACATAAATAGATGTAGGGCCCACAAATATTGCATTTGAACAATTTTAACAGAAATTTCGTCGGAAATTTCGTCGAAAATACACAAAATAATAACCATCAAGGAAATACCACATACTGCCATAAATTAATTTCAGAATATATATATATATATATATATATATATATATATATATATATATATATATATATATATATAATAACCTTCGGTCGATTTTATGTTCTATTCTGTTGAACTTATATTGTCTGGACGTGGGAATTTTGGCGCCAACATGGATCTACAATATCGATGGAATTCCGTCGACTATAACTTATTATGGACAGAATTAAATACGACGGACTATTCTGTCGTAATTATGTTGTTCTCGACGAAATTAATTCCGTCGGAGATAATTCCGTCGGAATTGAGCCTTTTTCTTGTAGTGATTCGTAGTTTCTATCAACAAACTCTCATAACCTGAATCTTTCATGTTTTGTAATCGTTTCTTTAAAACAGTAACTAAATTCATTGCATTTACAAGATTTTGGTCTTTCTTTTGTAATGCTTGTGACAAGATATTCGTGATTCCCAAAACTGTTTTCATTAAATACAACAAGAATACAAACTCAAAATCTCGCATGAAATGCAACAAAGTACATGCTTCTATACTTTTATCCCCCGATGCATCATCTTCTACTAACTTCAATTGTTTCAGAAAATAAGTTGATGACACTAAGAATTATGTCATAATACAAACTCCACCGCATTTCTCCAGGCCGCTTCAAGGTCGCTTCTTGATTTAACCCACGCCCAATCTTGATTTCACCACAAACAACTCCTTGAATTATTTTTTTTATTTGCTTCGCTCGAAGAACTTCTTTACGCTTGCAAGAAGCTCTAACAACATTTGCCAAAATTGCAAGATAATCAAAGAATGATTTAAGCTTCTTATATTTTTTTTGCAATTGCTACAAGTGTCAATTGAAGCTGATGAGCAAAACAATGAACATAAAAAGCAGACTTATTCTCTGTCAATATCAAATTCCTGAGACTATTGAATTCCTCTCGCATGTTACTAGCTCCATCATATCCTTGCCTACGTACATGTGATATGCTCAATCCATGTGCTGCAAAAAGTGACTCAATAGCCTTTTTAAGTGTTCAAGCACATGTATTGACAATGTGAACAATGCCAAGAAAACACTCAATAACACACCCATGTTTGTTCACATAACGTAAAACAATGGTCATGTGTTCTTTAATTGATGAATCACGAGCTTCATCAACTAACAAAGAGAAAAAATCATCCCCGATCTCAGCAACTATAGCTTTTGTGGTAAAAAAATATGCAGCAACACTACAAATTTCTTTTTGGATTAAAGGTGATGTGAATCTGTGATTCTCTAGAGCATCTTTCAATACAACTTTACTCACTTCATCATTATTCTCGGATAGAAACTTTAGAATAGAAAGAAACAACCCTCGTCATTTTGAAGTATCTGATTCATCATGGCCATAGAAAGGCAACCCCTCACTTAAAAACAGCCTAACACACTTAATTGATAAGAGCAGACTTTAAGAATTGGTATTTTGAGACGGTTTTTGGATAGGAATTTCATTTGAGAGATTTTGAGTAATCTCATCGACTCGAATGAATTGTGATGTCCATGATTCGATTTTGGAATGTTTGAATTTTGCAAATATATCATGAGTGTCTAAGTCAATCAACATACAATTAACAATCTGAAATAAACAGCTAATTTATGCAAATTGCAACATAACTAAAATTCTAAAACAAAAAAAATAAATATTCATAATTCAAACTATAAAAAAAAATTCAAAATAAAAACACGAGTTAAGACTCAAGAGACGAGTTAGTAACTTACTTGCCATAGTTCAATTTGAACAATTCCCCGAAAAAAAACAATTTGAACCGTCTAATATTAATATTCGTTAAAAGTCTTATCAAAGTCTCAAACCAAATTTACTTTTTATATTCAAACAAAATCAAGGCAAAACACATCAAAATCAACCCACATACACAACTCAATTGAGTAATAGATACGATAAAAAAAAAAAGGCAGGAATTTAAGAGACAAGCACATTTAGCAGTCTAAGTGTAAAGCACATGAAACTTGTGTACATAGACAAATAGCTTGAGCAGTGAGAAACAGGCTTAAGCGGAGGTGTCTGGGGCTTTCACTATGATCTTATAATTAATACATACTTGTGAGAGTAAGATGTGAAAGGGAAAAAATCATGACAAAGGAAACCAATTTAAAATTAAAGGAATGTAACTCATCTAAACATGGCATAAAAACACTTTTTTTGTTAATAAGTGCACGTAATGAGGTAACTACCACGGCAAGAAAACAACAACTCGGAAGCAATATGTTTTACTTGTACATATTAGTCCTTCTGGGCATGAGGGTCAGTAACTCAACAACTTTATTGCACTTGCATGATTTTTGTATTTGTGCTGATTTTTGCTAAGTTCACATAGTTTCTTATCTAATACTGCCTTCAAGAGTTATTTCAGTTGGGGGCTGCTGTTACGAGCCCTGATGACCCGGCGTTATCTGTTGGTGACTTAGCAGATCAGGTTGTTGAGGTTCTTGACTATTTCGGGTAAATTTTTAGTAATTAAAGAACTCCCTTATTTTGTGTCTACGTGAGTGTTAAGAAAAGTAGGAAACTGCTTTGTTTTCCTATATATTTGAAAGTTTTTAATTTCCCTGGATTGCCTTCTTTGTGACTCTGTCTCTATTTTACTTTTCAACTTCACAAATCCATACTCATTATACTTTTCAACCTCACAAATCCAACTTCTATTCTTAAAACATCAGACTTGAAAGTTGAAACATAACATTTTACTTCTTTATTGGACCAATACAATTAGATGCGATTTTAACCTTTATTTTGTAACAAAGTATACTTGCTCTATACGCAACAATACAGCAACAAGAGAAAATAATACACAGTTTAATTAAGAAAAGGCAATCAAACTACACAATATAAAACTCACAAAATTAGAGACTAGGTAGTTATCCTTATGATTTGAGGAGCCAAAAACTGGCCGCCGGCAGACGCCAGTAGAACCACCTTCTTCTTCAATTTGGGACTAGGGCTAGAGGGATTTGGGACTACGGCTAGAGCTAGGGCTAGAGGGATAGAGATAGGGGAACAGAGGGGGAAAGAGCTATAACCAGGGCAAGAGGAAGAGAGAGGGGAGAGTCGAGAGAGTTGGACCCAAGGGGAGGTCGCCGCAGGAGAGATTTTTTTATTTATTATTTTTTTCTATCCTACGTAGTGACGGAGTGAGGTCGGGGTGTCTGTTATACCAAAAATTATATTTAACGCTCTAAGTTTAATCTTTTTATAAATATTTCTCTTAAAATTAGTAAATTATATTTTTGTCTCATACTTCAGCTCCGAAGATAATATGAAATGACATAATCACTTAAAGTGTAAGTGTGTAACGATACATTTTTAATATCATACCACCACTACTGAGAAAAATACTTCATCTGTTTTATATTATTTAATCATTATTAATTTTTTAAAGTCAACTTAAAAGATTTTTAAATTCAAAATTGACATAGATTCTTTTAATTTTAATTAATACAATTTTGAGTATTATAAATTATTTAAAAAGTATTACTCATTATAAACTTTATTGTTTTATCATTTTTAATAAGTTTTCTTAATTTTGAGTTTGAATATTGTTTCATAATTTTTAATGAATTTTCTTAATTTTGAATTTAAAAATGTGTCAAATTAATTTTCAAAAACCAATAATAATCAACTAATTTGAACAGGAGGGAGGGAGTACTCATTATGTTCAAGGATAAATATAGAAGGAAAACTATATTCTTAAAGTTCACAAGTTTTATAAGTGAGACTTTCTTTTCTTCTTTTTTTCCGGAATAGGACAAATTTAGACAAAATATACAATTATACAGACTTGCTTATTTCGAAAATAATTACAGAAAGATTTATATCTATATATGACTAATTAAAAACTTAGCATCAAAAAAATTGATTGTTTTTGGGAAGAGATGAAAGTTAAAAAGACAAATTACGAGAGTGCACACGCTTAAACCCTCAATTAAAACCAATTGGTCAAAGCGGTTGATTCCTTTATTTTTTAAGACTTTAAAGGGTAAATTTTTTTGTGTTATTATTTTAAAGCCCTTTTCAATTCCCTTTATATCCTTGTCATCCCAATTAATTTTCTCACATACATTGAAATTATTAATTTTTAACAGCTTTTTAGTTTTTCATTTTTACTTTTTCTGTCCCAATCTCTTATCCCTTTTATCTTAAATCAAACAATAGTGCGTGGGTGTGTGTTTGTGTGTGTGTGTGTGTGTGTGTGTGTGTGTGTGTACAGGTAACCAGTTCCGATATTCATAACCAACTGGAGCAGGCTTCACAAACAGAGCTCTGTGTGTTGTATTTTACTGTACCAAAATTTTACACAATTAGAAGGCAAACTATAGGAACACAGTTTGACAGAGAATAAATGTACATTATCCCGTTTTGTGTAGGATATCAAGAAAACAGCTTGTCCGTTAAATCTGGAGCTTCAAAATAGTTTGCTATTACAAAGAAAAGGCCTAAGCATTAAGCATGAACAACAACAATGCCCGGAAAATGTAACTCAAATATTGTTTAGGAACGCTTTAGTAGACCATGATCGGAATTATTCACTTTTTCCGTTTGTCAAAACCAACAGTGAAATATACGAACAAAATGCTCAACAAACATTTTAGGAAAAGCATGTCAACATGATAACAGACGAGAGTTTTTGCGAAATCAAATCCACAGTAACCAGGATAAAATTAGAGACCCACATGACTATCGTCCCACTCTGAAACTTAGTTATTTGAAGCTCAACACTTCTGGCTTTTCAGCACAGCTAGGACAGATTATTAAAGCTTGTAGAACAGTCAGTCATCATGACAAGGAAGCTTAAATACAGAAATGCTATATTTCAAGCATGCGGCATTTCAATCTTCAATTGACCATGTAAGGACTCCGGTACAAGGATTTCAATCTTCAACTGACCATGCTTTCAGGGATCCAGGCAGCTGACAATTAATGAAAAGTTCTTTGTCACCAGTGAATCCATTAAAATAATATGTGGAGGAAAAAAGCTCATGGAAGATGGATAAAGGAATGAATTACCCTTAAAAGTCTTCAGAAATACATAAATGCTTCAGCCTTAGTAGCTCCCATGTTCTGCTTCACGGTTCGATGCATTCTCTGAGGTGTTGACACGGGAACTGCTTTTAGACTTTTCCCCTTCAGAAAATACAGTACATTTTGATACCAAGTGAGATCGAGTTTCCTTGGTTTTGGAAATTTCAGGCCAAACCCCACTTGGAGTGCTAAGTAAACTAGTTGCTTTTCTTTCACAAGGTAGCTTAGCAGATGCAGGTGACTCAGGAGTCTCAGGAAGCTTTCCTGACAGCTCTAGAGGCCTATGAAAGAGCAAATGAGCAACAGTACGGTCAACGGGATTGGTATTAGTCTCTACCTCTGTCATTTTATCAAACCTGCAAAGTGATGATAGGCTTATAAGTAAGACTGACAAAAAGGGAAGTACAGCTTCTTGTATGAATCATTGAAATAAATAACCAAGGTTCCAGATTGATAAGAATAGTTCCTTTAGAAGAACCATCTAGCATACGCCGTGCAAGGAACTCTGGACAAATGGCATATATACTAATAATATACATGTCAAATTATGAAGGAAAGTAGAAAAAAACTTCAGAGTGGCAATAGTTCAGGATGACAATAACCGTAGCAGGTAACAGAGTTGGTGTCACAATACTTGATTCAAATTGAGAATCCCAGAAATTGAAATTTCTCACTACTTCAATTACATCAAAGCTTAGGAGTTCTAACTAAGAAATTTTTAACTAAGAATCTTTCACACTGATCTTCATTTTTCGGATAACTTAAATTTGAAATTTATTTTCCTATCTTAATAAACAATGGTTCATTTGGTAAGTCAGAGAAGAAAAATTAACCAGAAAAAAAAAATGAACTAGGACAAAGTTTAGACGTGCATTCTAAAATAAGTGAAATTTGAAAATTATTGGTATATTTTGGGGAAATGTTTTAGTTAAAACTCTCAAAAATTAACTTCTAATAACATGATCGGTCAATGACTACACTTTTGGCAAAGGTTGTTTGATTATTGTCAAGATACGAAAAGCTTAAGCTGATTGAGAGAAGGTCCAACAATGCATATCATGCTTTAACTCCCACTTGAACATGGAGAGAAGAATTTGATTGGTCCATCATTACATCATTTGGTAAAAAGTTTTGTTTGATTATTGTCAAGATACCCAAAGCTATAGCCACCTGAGAGAAGACCCAACAATGTATATCATGCTTTAACTCCCACTTGGTCCATCATTACGTCTTTTGGAAAATGATTAGTTTGATTATTGTTAAGTCACCCAAAGCAATAACTGCTTGAGAGATAACCCAGCAATCAATCGTTAGCAATTCTCCTCGCGTGCGACTCTTGCACATAAAGAAATAAAAAATGGTACATCATGGTTCAAAAACCAAAGTTACCAAACAAACTGCACTTGCATTATCAACAGAAGGGGATCAACTGCAAGCGAGAAGACTTGGAGCCAAGACCTTGTATGTAAAGTAATCAGCTGCTCTAAAACTTTAGCTATTAGAGAGATGACCCAACGAATGTATATCATCCATTAGAAATTGCAAATACAATAATATAACACAGCACGACAATTGACAAATTCAGTAAACTCTTGAAGATTTATTTCATGAAAAGAAATCAAAGATGAGATTGAAGAGAATGAAAGGTACATAGGCCCATTAGGAGTAAGTTATCATGCCTTGACAATACCCTCACGTGAGACTCCCACTTGCACATAAAGAAATTTAAAAAAAAAAAAAGTTATATCTCGTTTCACAAAGCAAACAGAGTGCAATTGCGTTATCAACATAAAGGAGGTATAATTTGTCATCAAGAAGACTTGAAAGCCAGACCTTGCATATAAGGGTTTTGATGCCACGTAAAGTAATCAGCTGCCCTAAAGCTTAAGCTTAATTATTGAATATAATTTTGAATATCTGGACCAATTTAGCCCAAGTATTTTATAATTTACTATTGGAAACACTTTGGTAAATTTAGCATGTAGTGTTTTTGAGGTAAATTGAGTAATTTCATTGTATCCAATAATTTTTTTTTTATGTGATTTCTCTTATGCTTGAAATAAATTAGTCATGCCTTTTAAGATTGATTTCTTGATAACCTTTTATGAAGAATTAAAATCTTTACATTTAATATATGCTTTATGTACAAATATACTAAATAAAAAAAAAGGCCTAATAATTTTAGAATACAATATTTTGGGTAACATTGAGCGGAAAAGCTAAATTGAGTGGACGTAGAATTCTTTTCACCCGAAACAACTAGACGTGATTGCTCTCTATCCTTATCTTTCTTGTCTTGAAATACTTAATTACTTATTGCTATGACTATGCTTGATTTGTTAAATTATAATTAAATGTGTGGTAGATGGACTCTTCAATTTTCCGTAAGTATTCGTGTCTACAGGACAACATGGGTGTGGGTGTGTATTGGACACTCCAAAATAGTGAGAATAGTGAGAATGTATGAAAATTGAGTGTCCAATGTCGGACACTTCTACAGGAATTTCTTGGCTATGTTTGTCTGCAAAAATAAGTCTCTGGACTATTTATGATCATTTCTAATGTTGATCTAAATTTTTTCATATCACAATTTTAGTAAATAAAATAATTTTAGTTTGGTAAATACGTGTAAATTATTCATTTTGAAAATATTAAGTGTATATTGAAAATTCTAATCTAACTAGGAGAGTGTTATTGTATTTTAATGATGTACAATCCTATTTACAATTGGTAAAGGAAGAGACCACTTTATGTTATAATTCTTAAGTTATATTTAAATTGAAAGATAATGTATAGAGTTGTATTAAAAGTTGGAGTGCAACAATCCTAATTTTCTTTAAGTTGAATTCCCGTATAAAATCTGTACGTATACTGCAGCAAGTTGTAAAAATCATAAGAAATTCATATGAACTTGAAATACAGTGATTCAAAAACCCATATTCTCGTATTTTTGTCCCCTGCATCAGTTTAGAAGGCATCGAAACCTTTTAAAGAACCCTTCTGCCCCAAAATCACCAAAAACTACAAACTGTCCTCTTTCTCGCCAAACATTTTACATCAGACTTTGAAAGGCCATATCTTTGTCATACAAATTCCAAATCGAGTGGTTCTTGGGCCTATTCTGGTTATCTTTTCGAGGACTACAACTTTGTAGAAGATGACAGAAGCATCTGATAATCATATCTAATGCGGAAAGGAAATAAGAAAATTTATTATTAATTTTGTATTGTTACTTAGGAATAAATATTGGATTATTAATGTAATTATTTAGTAGGATATTCTAGAAAAGTTTTATTTTAAGTAATATAGTTTTATTATAGTAGTAGATTTTAACTAGGAGATTGTTTCCTTTTTAAATTAGGTTTTTTTTATTTGGTCTTTAAGTATTGAGTTTTCTATTTAAACATTGTAATACATCATTATGTAATACATCATTATTTTACAGATTATAAAATATTAATTAATTTGAGATTAAAGTTTTGTGTATATTTGTGTTTCTTTATCAATTATCTGCAGAGATAGGTATCTTATTCCTTCTTTTCACCTTATCCTATATCATTTGGGTATCAAGAGCCAAAACTCTTGATATCTTTTGATTTTAACCAATTCCTTCCTACCCTAATTTTCTGCCCTCCATCAATTATCGAAGTTCACTAGAGAATTGGTAAAGAAATACAAACATATACAAAGCTTTAATCTAAAATCAATTCATATTTTATAATCCGTAAAATAATAAGGTATTACAATGTTTAAATAGAAACCCAATACTTGAAGACTAAGTAAAAAAAACCTAATTTAAAAGGAAACAATCTACTGCTATAATAAAACTCTACTATATAAAATAAAACTCTACTAGAATATCCTACTAAATAATTATATTAATAATCCAATATTTATTTCTAAGTAACAATACAAAATTAATACAAAATTTTATTATTTTCTTCTTCCTTTCCGCATCTAGGTTACAACAATACGAGTGTGTTAAACGAATTGAAGCTTCACTCACAAAACTTTCTACATATATTTATACATCTTGTACAACACTTGCAGCAAAGGTAGACATATTTATGGAACGCGTAACTAAAAAATACGGAGTCGGTGAGACTTTTCAAGAACAAGATCCTCAACATATTGAGACTCGTGAGGATCTTAACGAGGCTAAAGTAGAGGAGGTTGTATTGATTGAAGATTCAAAGATAGTTTGCATTAAAAAAAGTGCAGTGCAAGAGGTAAACCATGTTGACCAAAAAGTTGAACAAAAAACAAAAGATACAATTAAGGTAGACAACATCGATTTTGTTATTCCAAATTCTATATTTGAGTTCAAAGTTGCATATGGTTTCTTGCTTTTGTCAACATTATTCCCAAAATTTGTGCTCAAGAAACATCGGATGTGCGTGTTTTGTTACAATGTATCTCCTGGGCTATGGTTTATTATTCTTCGATACTTCATTAACTCGTGGTCAAGTTTTTTTCAAAGGAAATGAGAACGATGCGGAAAGGAAGAAGAAAATAAGAAAAGTTATTAATAATTTTGTATTGTTACTTAGGATTAAATATTAGATTATTAATGTAATTATTTAAGAGGATATTCTAGGAGAATTTTATTTTAAGTGGTAGAGCTTTATTATAATAGTAGATTTTTATTAGGAAATTGTTTCCTTTTTAAATTAGGTTTTTTTACTTAGTCTCCAAGGATTGAGTTTTCGATTTAAACATTGTGATACCTCATTATTTTACAGATTATAAAATATGAATTGATTTGAGATTACAGTTTTGGCATATTTGTGTTTATTTACCGATTCTCTGCGAGAATAGGTATCTTATTCCTTATTTTCATCTTTGTCCTAAATCATTTTAATATCAAGAGCTAATATTCTTGATATTTTTTTATTTCAACCAATTCCTTCCTACCCTAATTTTCTGGCCACCATCAATTGTCGAAGTTCGCTAGAGAATTGGTAAAGAAACACAAACACGCATAAAGTTTTAATCTCAAATCAATTCATATTTTATAATCCGTAAATAATGAGATATTACAATATTTAAATAGAAACCCAATACTTGGAGACCAAGTAAAAAAAAAAACCTAATTTAAAAGGAAAAATCTCATAATTAAAATCTACTACTATAATAAAACTCTACTACTTAAAATAACTCTCATAGAATATCCTACTAAATAATTACATTAATAATCCAATATTTATTCTTAAGTAACAATACAAAATTAATAATAAATTTTCTTATTTTCTTCTTCCTTTCCGCATCTAGGTTACAACAAGATGAGTGTGTTAAACGAATTGAAGCTTTACTCGCAAAACTTTCTACATATATTCAGACATCTTGTACAGCACTTGTAGCAAAGGTAGATGTACTCACGGAACGTTGAACTAAAAAATACAGAGTCGGTGAGACTTTTCAAGAACCTCAACATGTTGAGACTCGTGAGGATCTTAACGAGGCTAAAGTAGAGGTGGTTGTATTGATTGAAGATTCAAATATGATTTGCATTAAAGAAAGTGCAGTGCAAGAGGTAAACCATGTTGACCAAAAAGTTGAACATAAAAAAGAAGAAGATACAATTGAAGTAGAACACGTCAATTTTGTTATGCCAACTTCTATATTCGAGTTCAAAGCTACATCTAGTATCTTGCTTTTGTCAATGCTATTCCCAAAATTTGTGCTCATGAAACATTGGATGCGTATGTTTTGTTAGAATGTATCTCCTAAGCTATGGTTTATTATTCTTCGAAACCTCAAAACTCGTGGACGAGTTTTTTTCAAAGGAAAGCAAAATAATGCGGAAAGGAAGAAGAAAATAAGAAAATTTATTATTAATTTTAAATTAATTTTGTATTGCTATTTAGGAATAAATATTGGATTATTAAGCTAATTATTTAGGAGAATATTCTGGGAGAGTTATTTTTACTAGAGTTTTATTATAGTAGTAGATTTTAATTAGGAGATTGTTTCTTTTTTAAATTAGGTTTTTTTTACTTGTCTCCATATATTGGATTTCCTATTTAAACATTGTAATATCTCATTATTTTACAAATTATAAAATATGAATTAATTTGAGATTAAAGTTTTATGCATATTTGTGTTTCTTTACCAATTCTCTGCGGGGATAGGTATCTTATTCATTCTTTTCACCTTGTCCTACATCAATATCACATTGTTTCGAAGGATTCAGATTCACAAAGTAAGGATTTAACTAAATACGTATAAAAAGAATTTGGTTGCAATTTGTGGTTGTGCATAATAAGGTACGAGTAAAATCACGAATCTTAAACAAATCTTGGGTCAGATTCCAAGTATAAATTTAAACAAATCCATCCAAGCATGCCTTGAATCACTAACCCAATAGTATTTTTGCGTCATCTTAACCCACCTCATACTCACCCAAAAGGTCATGATTAATAAATTAATTTCTCGAATACCTACAAATTTTCCCCCTATGTTTCGATGTGGGACTGTAGTGTGATAAACTCTCCCACTTAAATTTTTGACATCCCCGTCAGAATCGATCACACAACAATCCAAGATCTTTACATCTCTAACTATTGTAGGATAATACCAGTATGATTCGTATCCCCACCTCTGGACCTCTCTCCATTGTGGAATAATATTATCAACCTTCGCGTCCCCATCTCTGACAACTCGATTGGATGACCCTTGAGCTTTCAAGAGTCGACTCAAATACTATATGTAACAAATCGGGTCAAATTCCAAGTCCGGAACAAATCTCGAATCAAATCCCAAATCCGAATCGAAACAAATCCATCCAAACAAAATCTTGAACCACTAGCCCAATAGTATTTTCTCGGGCTGTCTTAGCTCATCACAAACTCACCTAAAAAGTCATGATTAAAGGTACTATCGTTAGTAACTTAATTCCTTAAATACAGAAAAAATTTCCAACATGTTCCGACGTGGGACTAGAGTGTTATATCTAAGGTCATTTGATACCTCAAAAAAGATTTATGTAATACCAAATTTTCACTTGGAATAACATCAAATGACCTTAGAAATGACTAAACATAGTCTATGTGATTAGATACCTAACAAATCATAAAATAATTAATCCGAAAAAAATAATAAATTAATACAAATTTTCCTATCCCACCCACAATTTTTGCAAACAAACATTAGCCCATCCATGTAACATAGAATTAAATTGTTCATATAAATTCATCAAGTACTTTAGGGAAAATTTATAATGTTACCTTGTACAAAGGTTTAAAACCTAATCAACCCCCTCAGTGTTACTATTAGTAAGTAGGGTGATGAATGGGTCATGGTGAAATGATTACATTTTAAGAACTGAATCAGAGCTACATAGACCTCTACAGTAGTGATATATGTGCAAGCTTAACACTCCCTCTCAGTTTTATTGCACAATGGAAAAAATTAGTCTTGCAAGCATTGATATCTCAACCATAACTGGAATCACACTCCATTGTTTCTGCTGCTCTTAAATGATACTACTCACGGGAAAAGATAAATGAAAATAAAAACACACTAAATCTTTTTTTCATAAATCATATATATTCAGATATTTATATTGAGAACTGCGGTTTGCTTTGCTAACCTGTTATTATTAGCTTCTTCTTTTGCGAGAAATTCAAGATCATCACTGCTGCTTGTGTTGGTACTGCTTGTATCTTTAGCATAATGCCTTTGCATTGCACTTTGAGCCAATCTAACTAAGCTATCTCGGAAGCAAAGTCTTAGTTGAATGTCCAACTGCAAGAAAACAAATCTTTAACATTGAATTTTAACAGACTCGATAGTTGAGCCAGGAAAACAATCCTACCACTGACTATACAAACCTTCACAACAATATCTTGAAGCCGATAAAGTATGGCTTCCTCCAGTGAACAATTATCAATTGCCATAGAGAGTGCACTAGAATCATCCTTTGCTGTGGGTGAGTTCGGGTCAAGTAAAGGAAGAGTACTCGGACAATCACCGACTTCAAAGTTCTTGCATACAAGCTGCATTTGATCAGCATCTGTATACTTTTGAGAAATAGAATGTTCGGAACTGGATGTTTGATGAGTAAATTGCTGCAGTTGTTTCTGAATTGCAAGCTTTGCTCGCATTTTTTGTCTCCTCCTTAATTTTTCAATCTTTTCCTGAGGTGTCATTGCTAGAGGGTTCACCGGAATCTCTGGAAAAGTGTTTAAAGAATTTGAATTACCAGGAGAAACTTCAGAACCAGAAGGCACCTTTCGGTTACCTTCACCAGAATGAAACCATGGCAAGACAGGTATCGCAGGATCCCAATTTCCCACATTCGCATGCAAAGAAGGAGCCAAAAGGGGAGTAGAGAAATGCTTGTATTGCAGGGACTCAGGTCCTTGAAGCTGCATTTGCTGACTGAGACCCAGAGATGGAGAAGCTTGGCCGACTTGTGTATATTGGCTGTCAAGTTGCAGAAATTGGTTTCCCGATGAAGACCAGGTACTGAACAGATCCTGCAATGGTCTAGCTTCATTTTTATCTTATGATTTTTCACGGCCCTTCAAACATTTTCTTTTCCTACTCGTCTGTACACATGAAACAAACTAGAGCAACACTTTGATGTTCAAAACAAAAAGCAATAAGAAATAACAGAATATTGAGGAACACGGGTAGGAATATGTTCACATTTTTTGGAGCTCTAGCAAGAGATGGGTGCAGTGGGCTTTTTGCTCACAAATTGAGGTCTTAAGTCCCTAAAAATGGTAATCAACTAATTGAAATTTTATATAAAAGTTCAAATGTGACATAAATAGATGTCAAATGAAAACTGACAGCCATGCTCCTTCAATCCTAATGGGTATCTACTGTTTCAAAGGAGACTATGTTGCTTAACATATTCAACAATTGTGGATAGGCTGGGATAGGACAAAAGATTCTCCATTGCTGCCAATGCTTTGCTATTCTGTGGGGCCAAGGAATGCCCATAGTTCAGAATTAGATTTATGGCCTTCCATCTATTTTTCACTTGGCTTATGACTGGAGAACTCTTTCTCACCTCACTTGTATCTTCCCTTACTTCTAACTAAAAAAAATTAAAAAAATAAAATAAAAAATAAACTTTTATTTGAAAAAGGTCGAGCATCCAAGAAATATTTCTGGGATTTTATTTCCCATACAATGCATTTGTGCAATAAATGCCCATCTCAGATCAAGAAATGAAAATCTCAACTTTATGCAAGCACATGTAGTGAGAAGAACATAAAAGTGATTTTTTAAAACATGCTGAACCCACAAGTCAATGTAAAATACAAAGAATGTTTTTCATAAAGTTTATGCACATCAAAAGTCATCGATAGACAACAGGAAAGATAACTAGTGTTTTAAGAAGGAAGAGTAATGTTTTATGTTCTTGGCATATGGTGTATCTTACAATTTCTTTTAGTACGACACAATAATTATAGAGAATAACATTCTCTCTTTAAGATATTGCTTTTGCAATTCTGGACATTCACCTCATGTTTACTGTATATAATTTTCTTTCTCACTACCTACCTACCACTACCAACAAGAATATATGAATCTAAAATGTGAAAAGTGGCACAATCATTTTCAAGCACTTAAAGTGACTAATATGAGCTCTGTTTCTAACAGAAACCAGGCGATAATTAAATTACCATGTCCACATATTCAGTTGGGGCAGCAACAGTTCCAGCATCAAGATTTGAGTTGAATGGTCGAGAATTGCTAACCATTTCCATAGCTATCTGTGAAAGCTGGAAAAAATAATTAGTGCTTGCCTTTATCCAAGACCCCAGGTCATTTAAAGTTGAGATGTCAAGATGTTAAGAACTGTAGGCATATCAAGTGCTATCCCTAAAAGTAACATAAAGATAAATTATTTATGTATCTAATGTGTGTACCTTGTCCTTCATGAAGATCTTATTTTTAATGCCTGAATTCCCTAGGTGATCCATGTTTGTCTGCACGTTCTGAGGAACATTACAGGTGAGATCATTTACTTTCTCATAGCCAGGGGAGGGGGGCTGATCTTGGTCTAGAATGTACTCTGCTTTTCCATAATGCTTAGACGTACTCCTCAATGCAGTACACCCTAAACTTGGGGAGTCTATGGGCAAAGAAACGGACTTGTCTGGGCTACTAGTTACATCTTTGGAAGAAGACCATAGCTCATCAGAATTCCCAAAGCTTACATGTCCAAATACCAGATCACTATTGCTGCAAAATATCACTTGTGTGAATATTAGGTTAGAAGCCACAATAAGGCAATGACGGATAATTACAGTATTGTCAACTATAAAGAAGTCATTAAGATTGAATGAAATATAACATTCAAACAAAATTCTGTGATATATTTGCCCAATATATCTTAAGCCAAGTATCAGTTCTCAAAGGATACTAATTGGTCCTATGAGGATATACTGCTTTAACAGCATAGATCGTGTTCCAAGATAAGTAAACACAAAGCAACCTTAAAGCAATTGCCAAGTATAAAATTCAAAGATCCTAGTCCTTGTTTGGACGCTTCCGATTTTTTAGTTCGAGTGCAACCATATTTGAGAAATATGGAGTCTGACACTCTGTGGACGATGAAATAGCAAGTTTCCCCTGTTTAGTGCTTTCCTTGATGAAAGACAATGTCACACTTCATTGTCTTTTCTCAATCCATCAAATTTGAGAAAACAGCAACAAATATTTTTTTCCCAGTAAATATATTCATAATTCCACGTCAGAATGTGAGGGATAAAGATTCAATATGTTCGCGATAATGATATGAAGATTGTGCATTGCCTAAAAATTCTGTCGAGATCATCGAAGCTTCCGATATTAGCCCAACCATAGTCAAACAAATCGCTATCGTCCTTATCCTCATTCTGATTCTGAAAAGACTCAGAACCATTATTTAGTTCAGCTGGCTCATCTGTCGAAGAATTATGCACAAATCAGAACTCACGCTTAAATGTCCCAGAGTGCAAAGTGCCACCAACCATTACATAAAGCAAAAGTGATATGCAAACCACCTCTCTAGGAAACAAATCTTTCTATATCAGGTAAATGGTTTAGAGCTACAGTACCCATGGAATCCTGATCAGTTTTTGCAGCATTTGATAAACACGAATCAAAGCATGAGTCCACACCAAGTCCTGCTGCAGCTGGAAGTCCTTCGTTTGTGTCATCTCGAGAATTTTTCTTTAGTTTACCCCTTGTTATTTCACTTTTGGCAACAGGAATCTTCGGTTCAGTAGGCTTCACATTAGAAGTTTCCTCATTCCATTCCTTCTTAATATGATCCCAGAATAAATCTGGAGGTCTTCCTTCATTTCCATCAGGACATGGTACGATATGATCATCACTTTCATCAGCCTTGCTCCATATTATATTTACTAGCTGAAAAGAAGAGTATAAAGTGCCGCCAATCATGACATGAGCAAATGAGCAATAAATAGCATGCAAAATTACATATTATCGTTAAATAGATAAATACTTCCTCCATCTCATAATATTGCAAAACTTCTTTTTTAAGTAACTATTGTGAAGTTAAATGACTAATTTATCCATAGTTATATCAAATTATCAACTTTATCATTATAATATATAGTGGCTCCCTCCGCTAACTGAAGATTTTGTGGCTCACATTCTTTGAACACTCTTAACCAGAAACTTTGGGACCAATTAACCAACTAAGATTTTCAAAGGTTCTTAAAATTTGTGCAAGAAAGGTGTGTTTCAATAATTATGGGATAGGGAGAGTAGTAAATTGCAAGACCATATTACAATTAAGCAATACTGCTAAAATGTTTTTTGTGTGGGCAAGTCTGCGATGTGCGGCGGTGGGGTGGAAAGATGGAGAGCAACAAATACAGCAGAAAACAAGGAAGTGAGTAAATTCTCCCTTATATATGCCCCCAAATTTTTAACGCCCAACTATCTGTATAGAATTGTAGCTGTACAGAACATATTGGAAAATGAAATTAACTATTATTATGCCCTGGGATTAAACATCTAGACATATAATCAAACATTTACTTATCTCATAACATAACAAAATTATTGAGTAATCAGATTTAAGTAAACAGATCAAGAGGTTCAGGGGTACTGGATGTCAAGTTGAAGCTAATAAACTAGCATATATGAGAACAATGTCCATTCCACTAGACAATGGATTCTTTTGAATTCCAGTTGCTTTATAGTATTCTGACTGTCATGTACATCATATAGACTTCTAATGCAATTGATTAATCTCTCTCCATGCTAGGATTATTACTGGAGAACTACAGTGGATACCACATATGGCCAGCTGAAAAAAGCACATCACATAACCAAAATACATGTGACAAGCACAAAAAGACTTGAAGTCACAATTGAAGTTATTGTTTATATAGCAAATAACTAGAATACAGTTATAGGACCATACTTACTACACATCACCTTCTATGAAATCATGGTTCAAAGTAGTGGTAGTGGCCTAGGTTGCAGAAGGTTTTTTTTTTTAACTCGGTTTTAGCTTTAGTTTCGAGCAGTACCAACCATTAAGCTAGAGCATCAAATTTATTTATTTACATTTTTATTAGTTAATATGTAAATGTACTTATTTTATTTATTATATTACTTCTTTCTATTCCACAAAAAAAGGTCCTATTGTTTGATATTATTATTATTGCCATTTGATGATCGTTCATTCCAACGTTATTTCCCCTTAATTCCCCTGTTGCGTCCTTATTTCTCCTTAATTTCTCCCCTAGACTATTATCTTTTCCCATTACAGCGAAATTTCACCTATACGCAACTTTGCAACTTTACATTGATAATGCTTGAAATTACATTTCGTGACTCGTTATCAGATTGGTGAGTAAGGATACCAAACTGATACGTCAATGTTTCGACAACTCAGTCTATACTTTGAAACCATATATCAAATGGAGATTGTTGCTTGTGAGCATGTGGTGGGGTGTAGATGAAGTGATGAACATACGAACAGAGTAAATAGTGGCATAGATTATTCAAGACAAAGACTCCATAGTAGTTTGGAGGGAAGGTTAGAGATACAAATCAACAGTGACTAAGAAATGAGGTTGACTTATTCTCTTGAATCGCAAAGGTGATGCACAATAACAAAGGCAACCTTGTTTAGGAGAATGGAGAACAGACGATGGTCATGAGATATCTCTAGAGATAACCAATCAAAACTTTACATTATTTGGAAATGTTGGATATTATATTTAAGGTTTTAGTACGAGGATAAGAGTCCTCTAGACCCTAGTACGAGGAACCTTAACGATGGATTTGACTAATTAACATCGCTTAGTTCTGTCTCGGATGTACAACACTCACAAGTTATTTATCGATCCTCATTAAGATAAATAGATCATTATTAATACTATGTTAAGTTTGAAACAATTAGAGTTTAATCAAAGTAAAGACATAACAATAGAATGTGGTAAAACTTGATAATATTTATATAATATTCGATTACATGTGTGGAACTTGTTCTTATTACAAAATGTCATTATGACTACAGTTAAGAACAAGTAAAGAAAGCAGTAAACTAGTCTACGCATTTCTTCTTTCTTTTCTTCTTTAAGCTGAAACTCTCGGGTTTGTCTGCAATTTAGGTTTATGCAAGAGTGAGCTAAGATGCTCAGCAAGTCTTAAACACATAGTATATAAGTAAACTCACACCGATATGGATTGTAAGGATTCATGGCACAATAATTGATATAACAAATGTTCTTAACATAGTAAGACTGAATGGTGGTTAGACCTTGAACTATTCTTTGTCTTTCGACTTAGAACCTTTTACAGTGGATATAGAAAGGGGATCAACCTAACGACATCCTATGTTACGCATAACATACTATACACTGGACTAATTACGAACAGTGATACATACTTGTTCATCTCAGTTTACTTAACATGAGAGGATCGCCCCAAGACAACTTAGTTTAATATAATAAAGCATGATTTGAAATATATCCCGAATAAGCATTTTATTTTTCAAGTTATGCCGAAACAAGAAGCAATAACTCACATATCAAAAATTTATAACACGTTGCTTGTACAAAATGTATAAATCACATAAAGAACAAGTAAACAAAGGTTAAGAATATAAAACTTGCCTTAAACACAATTTTGGGTTTCCCGGTAAACGTTTAAAGCGCTTATATAAAGGGTTTCGCGTACTAAATGTTATTTCATCAAATTTTCTTGTTCTATAACTTTTTTTATACCTAAACTAGACTATTTTCATTGGCGGAATGTTTAGGAGGTATGGCTAACTCAAAACCTTAAATTTTAGTACAAGGATCCGAGGGCCTCATAAAATTTTCAGCTTTGACGTCCTTTCCGGTAACTGCCATAACTTTTTCATACAAAAATATTTTGAAGTGATTCTTGAGTCTAAATTGCTTAGAATTTCATGATCTACAACTTTCATTTGCATAGCAAAGGCAGATTCGGATTTTAAATTTTCAAAAAATGGCAAAAACAAACAGTGAACTTACTTTTATCAAAACTTTTAGGGTTAACCATGTGAAACATGATACCGATTGCTTTAACTCTTTAAGAAATCATGTTATAAGACTCAATAATACTTAATAACATAAAAATAATAAATCATAAACCTTCACATAGAAAGATTCATGACTTTTGCTCAAGAACATACGAAAAACACGAAGAACGGATAAACCGTACATGGTAACGACTTATGTTCTTGAGCTTTTGATTTTTGAACTTAAAATAATTTGAGCATCATAACTATTTGCATAAGTGATTATGACACTTTATAATTGAAAAAATTTAGTCATTATAACGGCAATAATAATTGATTAAAACAATTTATAAAAATGCTTAAGAACATACGAAGAACACGGAGAACGGATAAACCGTACATGGTAACGACGTATGTTCATTGAGCTTTAAACTATAAATTGAAATTCGACATTATAACTACTACAAAATGTAGAAAGGCTCAAGAACACGTGAAGAACACGGAGAACGACAATCGTACATGGCTACGACTCGCGTTCTTGAGCTTTTGAAAAATTAAAGACGAAATGAAAAATGAACATAATAACTTTTAGAGATTGTACCTTTGGTATTTGCAAACTTTAATTATTTCTTTGCAATATCCAAGGTTGTACCTCACTAGAACTCTCTCTCAATATATGTGTAACTTTGATACTAGATTTTAAGTTTTGAAAATAAATGATGAAACAAGTGAATTAAGCTTGCTATTTATAGGCCATGCAAAGCTAAGGTATAAAGGTTATTGTGACAAAACTTCCAAGCTAAGCTAACATCAAGTGCATCACCCTTTCCCATCTACTTTGGCCGGCCAAACATGCTCCATTAAGGCCATTAATGCTTGAAATCATCACATTTTGGTGACACCACAATAATCCACATATTAGCTTCCAATTGGTCCACAACTTAGCCTACCAAAGGAATAGTATTAGGCCTTGTTTGGTTGGTCATTTAATCATTTAATTGAGGGATAGTCAAGGTCTGTTACCAAGCTTGATCAAGGGTAAATTAGTCCTTTTGATAATCTAGCTTAGTCAAGGTTAGGTTAATTAGCAATAATCTAGGTTAATTAGGTTTATTAATTCACTGATTAGTTTAACTTATAGATTAGGTTAATCTTTAGTTTAATTAACCTTAATCCTAATTATGTTAAGTTTAATTACATGTTAATTAGGTTAGATGGTAATCTAGTTACCTTAACCTAGTTCAATTCCAACCGGATTAGTGTTAATCATCTAATTAGGTTAATTAGTTAGCTAATTTAATTAATCTGTAACTAGGTTTAGGTCCAAATTAAGTTTCACAATCCAGTTATCTATAACCTAGTTCATTTTTAAGTATTCTGGTTAAATTGATCTTTACTGATTTAAAAGTAAGATATTACGAAGTTTTGTTCCGAATAAACAGTATTTTGTAAAGTGAAAAGTCCAAAAGATGTTGCACATTTTTCAGTGAATAGTATTTTCGATTTCCATTTCTCAGAAAATGGTTAAAAGACTAAAAAGACGAAAAAAATATTTTTCGTCTTTTCCCTATTTCGTCCTATACCCGACGCATTTTTCGAGAAAATTTTTTATCAGCTATAACGTGTTTTCAAAGTGTAGGAAAGATGAATCCTGAAACAGAATGTCATTTTGATGTACACATCTCGCTCGAGGGCCTAGATTAGATTTCCTAGGGTTTGAATCCTAGGGTTAGGGGTTTAGGTTTTAACTTATTTTTATTTTTTGAAAAAAAAACTTTTATTCTCCAATTTCATGCTAAGGTTGGATATTTGAACCGAAACACAAAAATAAACATTAACAAAGATTCCATAATACATATGAGATGTAATTCAATCTTTATTTATTCATATAAAGTCGGATTATAATTCTCTCACAAGTTCAGAATATTACAAGGACCTTTTGGGACTAACAAAGAATACGTGAAATAACCTCCCCTATCTATAATATCACCTTTTAACAAAAAAAAATATATCAAAATAGAATTCATGGTTGAAAAAATTGCCAACCCATATTACTATTATCTTGATGACATAATAGGATTAGCTGTCGAATTAACAGTAGAATATATGAAATCTGAAATTCCATTAAACTGCCCAATAAAATATAGGACAAAGAAATTGTAAGAGCATGGAAGTTGCTTTTATTTTACATTTTTCTAGTTACTTAGAAAATATATGAAATCGAATATTTAAGAGCATGGAAGTTGCTTTTATTGAAGCACATGATGACTTCTTGTCATTATTTATTTTTCTTGCAAGGCAGGGCAAAAGAACACACAGAAGCAAACTTTATTAAATATTTTGATTATTTAATTAGAACAAAAAACAGAGACACTGTAAACTCTTGTAAAACCACAGATAACAGAACAAAGTTGCCATTTCTGGTGCGTCCAAACATTATGTTCTGTGAGTTAAAAAAACTACGTTTGAAATAAGTTATTGTTAGACGAACAAGATTTTGAAGTGCTTTTGGTGTCTCTAAACACACTCCAAACGCCAGCAGAGGAACAAGCACTAACTACATCAAAAAAGTTCTTTAACAAGCTTCTTTCATTTTCTCAGTAACCAAAAAGTAAACCATATAACAAGATTAAATAAAACAGATACCCAGATAATAATCTTACCTCTTCGTCGTTCCAATCAAACATCGCTCACAAGCCCACAAAAGCTCGCCACGCCAGCGCCAAATCCCACACCACGTAGCTATCAAAAACTGAATAAAACATCGCCGATTTTCAGACTAAACAGCCCTCAAAGCCATCAAATGACTGAAATTGAAATAAAACCCAAATCCAAATTCAAATTCAAACCCAAACCCAGTTGTAAATCTGCTTCTTTTGATTCTGCTTCACAAACAACAGAGTAAACCCGAGAGATTTCCAGAGTAGAGGGAGAAAGTAGAGAGAGGGGACACGTGGCGGAAATGAATGGTCTGTATTTCGCGAAGGTGGAAACCTTAGATATGTGGAGCAAGAAAGCGTATCTAAAGTCGTGGCTATAAACGTTGGGATCTATTTCTCGGACATGATTTGCCCCTACTAGATTTTTTATTTTTTATTTTTTCACTTCTATTATTTATTATGTATATATTTTGTGTGGAGGGTGTTATTTTGGGGGTCAAGTTCACCTTTGGACCTGCTACCTTGCCCGTTATTTTGGGAACCATGTGAATTTTCTCGAGTTAACATGTTAGGTTTGACCAGAGGGAAATTATATTTAATATATTTTTACAAGTTCTTCGTTCGCACCTATCTATATTACCAAAAGAGGTGGAGAATTTTAACTTGAATGTTGTGTAATAAATAAAAGAAAAACATTTTTTTATTTTAAATTATAAAATTATTATTAATTTTTAAAAGTTAATTCAACATATTACAAAATCAAAACTTGATATAATTTACTGACAATTACTAAAAAATCATAATTAGTACTCTCTCCATTCAAGTTTATTTATTTTAATTTTTCTTTTAGTTTATCTAAATTTATTTATCATCCCTTTATTTTATTATTATTTTTGTCTTTATTTCTCCAATACCATATTCATTTAACTTTATAAAAAAAATATTTATTAACTACTAAATGATATATATAGGAAAAAAAAACATTATTAATTCTGACATTGAAAGTATAATTACATTTTTTTTCTTTCTCTCGCTTATTTATTTTATTATTTTAAAAAAGAGTTAAGAGATTAATTAAAATAAACAAAAAAAAATGACAATAGAGTAATTAAAATAAATAATTTAAACATAATTTTTTTTTAATAAATGTATATTTTTAAAATAGAATAATTAAACTTACACGAAGGGTGTACTATTTTTTACCTACTCTTTCCAATATGACTCATTGTAATGTCAAAAATCAAAAGAATCACCGAACATTGGTTTGGTTGTTATCACAAGTAGAACTGGCAAAATAATTTTTTAACTATACATATAGTGTGTATCAAGAATACAAGTTCATATATAGGTGGACTCATATCATCTAAGAATTTTATTAAAATATTTCAAGTACATGTAAAATTATGTATCTCTTAACTAAATGATGAAATATTGTTGAATGTGAATTTAAACCGACGGTGAGGTTGTGAAAAGTTACACTCGGTACTTGTGAACTTTGAAGGTTATATTTGTTTGTAATTGTTTTATATGAAATTGAACTTTTTAAACATATTTATATTGATTTAATATTTTTTTAAAAACCTCTATTATCCTTGAATTAGTCTCCAGATGAAAAACTCATAGATTATTTATATTTATATTTTATTTTTTGTTTTTAAGATTGTTTATGAGGGAATTATATATAATTTCAAAAAATAAGGTGAAATCAAATAGTATGCCTTTTCTAGTATTGAATAGTCTTAGAAATACAAAAACAATACATGAGATTGTTACATACGACTAATTCATAGATAAAGAAACAAAAAAAGAAAGGCATATATAGGTTCTTGACTAGGATAAAAAAGCCTACGCTAACTCAGCATAATTGCAAATAAACATAACATATATGTTATGGAGCTAATATTACAAAGTAGCAATGATCTCTTTGGAGCATGCATATATATGCTCAATAAAGTTAAGCCTAATTGAAGAAATTCTCGGAATAAATTTTGAATTTATCTTCTTCTTTTTATATCCTTAGTATCAATAATTAATATATAATAATATAAGAGGCGATCCCAAATTTAATTATTTTGAGTTAATTTTGTTATAATAACATAAGAAACAATCCCAAATTCAATTATTCCGAGTCAAGTTCGTGGTCACGAGTCAATTAACCGAGTTTGGTTTAACCTAATTTGGATAAAGTTGAAGATCCTTCCAAAACTCTTCTTCTTCCATAAAACTCTTCTTTCCAAGAGTCATTCTCTTCTCCCAATAAATTAAATATTTATAAATCAATAAAATTATACTTATAATATATAATAATATACATATATCTCACGTATGTATAATATTGTAATATTTGTGTGTGTGTGTGTGTGTGTGTATAGAGAGAGAGTATTTGCAATAATTTTTTTAAAACATTTTAATAAAATTAGAACATCTAAGGAAATAAATAGTTTAATTTATAATATAAAAAAAAAACAAATTGTAATATATAAAAATAATAACAACACATGATGATCAATATTTAAATAAAATAAATTAAAATATTTTTAAAAAAAAAATCTTTCATACTAACCCGTGTCTTGCACAAACTATCAAACTTGTATAATTTAAAATTACATATGTTGTGTTAATACATGTTACATACGTTGTGTTAGTTCTTATAACATTATGATTTGATGATGTGATTTGTTTTAATTTTAATAGTTTATAAGTGTAAAACTCTTGAAAATAAAATTGTTTATTTAACAATGTTTCTAGATTATCTTTGAGTTGTAAAAGTTAGTAGACATTACAAGAAACTAACTAGGGATATAGTAAAGAAAATTTTATGAAGGAATTCATTCCTTCACATGAAGAGTTTTTTAGCAATGGAACAATGAAGAACTAGTGAAGTTTATTGTGAGATTATTGTGGTGTACTTAATAGAGTTCATTGTGAGATTATACCATTTTCTTTGAGATAATTGAGAAACTCATTGCTTAAATATTCACCCCCTCGATTTGATCGAAGAATCTTAATACTCTTGTCAGTTTATTTCTTTACTTTACTTCTGAATTTTTTGAACTTTTCAAATGATTCAGACTTGTATTTCATCAAATACAAATATTTGAATATGAATACATTCCTCATGCATGCGTTATTATTGGTCTACATACATCTGTATCTACCAACTCTAACAACTCTATAACTCTTTATCATTTTTCACTAAAAGGGAATTTAGTCATTTTTTCTATGAGACAAGATTCACAAGTTGGACATGATTCATAATCAGATAGCTCTAAAAATTCATCTCTATGCAACTAGTTTAGTACTGTTTCATTAATATGATTGAGTCTACAGTACCACATAAAGGTATAATTTACATTATCTTTTTTTTTTACTTAGTTTGGTCTATTTGAAAAACACTTTCACGCAAGTTAAGTATGTAAAGTCCATCACTCAATTTGCCAGTACCATATAAAACATTATTATTATAAATAGAACAACAGTTATTCTTTATCATAATATCAAACTCATCTTTGTCTAATATATGAATTGAAATAATGTTTCTAATTAGTACTGAAACATAATAACAATTATTCAAACTAATGGACTTGCTCTTAGGCAGTGCTAAACAATAAATTTCTACTGTTAATGCAACAACCTTTGCTTCATTCCCCACACGCAGGACGACTTATATGACGCTCCCAAATCCGGGTCCCTTGAACCTCGGGTTTGGTGCTCATGTTACTATTCTACCATGTCATCACACCCATCTATTAAGAATAAAATAATCATAAAACTTAATTTACATTCATACATAATTATTCTCAGGTTTTACATATCTTTATACATATATATATCTGTATCTGATATATTACAAAAGATAATAGCATTAACTTTTACAAAAGTTCTCTAACTAGGCCTTTACTATTGATCAGCATTTCCTTTCCCTTTGTCTATTCCTGATCCTTCGATCTTCGCAAGTTTAACTGAAATTTCATGTTTAAAGGAAAGAGTGAGCATACAATAGCTCAACAAATACATAAATAAAAGATGACATTATACTTCGAAATGATGATTGGCAATCATTATAATGGAACTGAGTTGTTTTGAATCAACTGGAATCATTTCCAATAAGCTGAATCATTTCTAATAGCGGAATTTAATATCAAGAACTGAATCGTTTACAATTAACTAAATTGATGTTTATGTTGAATAAACGGAATCAATATCAATAAGCTGAATCAATATCAATTCAATGTGTGAACATGAGAATTATCCATAATCTTTACATTATTAATTGAAAACATGGGATTTGTTTGCTGTACGGTCACAAGACCAAGAACAAATTAAGAACAATACCAGTCGTATAGAATGATATTGCCCAGATTAATAAAAAGACTGTTGTTCCAATTAGATGTGTACTTTGGATGATCAGCCCATCGTACCTTTATATTGTGCACAACATAAACATCTAGCGACGCAACCACGTCATAAAATTTTATTGTATATACTTTACTCCCCTTTATCAGGGTTGTTCTGTTACAGCATATAAGAGAATCCGCATCACAATAATGTGGATTGGAGCACATAACAATAAACATCTGATTACAACATATATCATTATATGTGTCTATCCAGAATCAAGATTGACATCGACCTTTTCAAATGATTTTTCAATGAACTATAATTAGAAGTTCGGATAGAAGACTTGCCTGTATCCTCGTCTACCACAACTGGTACAATATTATCCCGTCTATAACCTACCATAATATTGATTCATGCATTAGTTACATAGTCATGCATGTCATAACTTGCTAAACAAGCTACCCGTTAGCTTAACATAGCACTAACACGTAACACATTGATCATTTATAACTTAATGTCTACCATATTGATCATTTTTATCAAATTATGACCTTCATACATGTTTCTATCATTTAATATTAAAACATTTCATTTTGAAAATAAAATAAATTATTTTTTAAATTTCAGTATATGGCGCCCCGGCGCCTTGTTTTGTTCTTTCAATCTCGTTGGCCGCGAGATTGGCTCAGCCCAACTTCGGCCCGGCTCACTCTGATCTCACCCCGATGTGGTCTTCACAGCAACACTGCGCCCCGGCGTACTTAACAGCATAAAAGATGGCACCCTGGCGCCATTCTGGTGTTTCTGAAAAAAAATTCTATTCCAAATACCCTGCTATTTTTTGCCCTAACTTGAATTCCTCAATTCTAACACTTCACATAGCACGTATAACATGTAATTGACTTGCATGAGCCTTCAAAATATTTAAAAATCATAATCTAGCCTTATTTATCCAAATGATTCATTTCGGTCGTCGGCGAACGTTTTAAAACGTCGAAATGGACAATTGTCGCCATACAGAACAAATAACTCCCAATTCAATCCTAACATCTGAATATACATGTAACTTAGTTATGTGGCCTCATTTGACCTTCAATCTCACAAAATGGCCAAAATTTACACATTGGTGGCATTTTTGCCAAAATTTAATAACTTGAAACTTCAACCATCCTTGAGTTATTAACTCTACACCTCATATACATGAACATATACACATTTAGCAACTTTTGTATGCACGTTTAGCTTCTACATGCACCTTCCAAAACACTTTACAGATTATGGTTTGGTTTAATCACAAATCCTAGCCTAATATTGCAACCTTTCCATAACAAGTCATATTTTTGAACCTTTCATGCTTCTACTAAGCTACCAGTCAACAATCAACACATGAATTTAACATGTTCAACACCTTCAACCATGTTTTCATCAATTAAAGTAGCATATAACACATGATCACACTTAAACCATGCTTTCTAGCTTTGAAATTACACATGAATAGCGCACCACCTTTGTCACATAACTTGAACACTTAGGGTTTCATATTAAACCAATTATGTAGCACATAACTTGAATGAATCACACCTTTGATCATATCTACATGCATGACTTCACATATTCTAGTATGTAAACACATAAACACCAATTATATGATTTGAACATCTTTGTTACCTTCTTGTGGCTTTCTTTTTCCTTGAAATAAAGCTTGCTAATGCTTGAGTATCCACCTTGATGGCCTTTCTTTCAACTCTTAATCACTTACTCTTGAATTCTCTTGCTACTCTTGGCAAACCCTAGACTTGTTTCTCTCTTTTCTCTCTTTTGCTGATAATTCTCTAGCAACTTCGAAAGTTACCAAGTCCAAATGCTGAAAATCATACTCATGTATGCTTATATCAATTCTCTAGCAACTAACCATGGTTGGTTCATTTAACTTTAACATGTCAAGGACAAGTAAGTCATTTCTCATTAGTAAACAAGGATATAATGGACATTGAACCAACTTGGGACACATGTGTCATTTTCCAAATTGATGAGGGTAGTATGGTCATTATCCATAAATTCTAGGGAATTTTAATTTCCAACATTCATAAATTGCTCAATTTTGATCCAATTCAAATCCTTTTTGATCCAAACTTGTTTCATTAAGCTTAAATTTAATTCCATAATCAAATATTCCACCATTGCCTTGTCCCAAAACACTTGTCACATTCCAAACATTAAATTCCATTAATAACATATTAATTTACAATATTTATAAACCTTCTAATTTGTATATCATTACATTCTTCCCTCCTTACAAGGATTCCGTCCCCGGAATCACTATTATAGAATTACATAAACAAACTTGGATATTCTTTCATCATTTTCTCTTCTAACTCCCATGTTACCTCTTCAACATTGTGGTTCCTCCACATTACTTTTATGGAAGGTATCACTTTGTTCCTCAAAATTTGCTATTTCCTGTCTATGATTTGAACAGGAGTTTCTTCATACGTCAAATCCTTTTCAATCTGGATTGGCTCATATTCAATTACATGTTTATAGTCCGGCTTGTACGGTCTCAGTACCGACACATAAAATACATTGTGACTGTATTTTAGCTTTGGAGGAAATGCCACAACATAGGTTACATCTCTTATCCTTTTTAATACATCAAACGGTCCAATAAACCTTGGGCTCAGTTTACTTTTCTTTCCAAATCTTATCTTTCCTTTCCAGGGCAATACTTTTAAAAACACATGGGACCCTACATCAAATTCTCTTTTCTGTCGATACTGGTCTGCATATTTCTCTTGTCTATCCTGTTCTGCTATGAGCCTTGATCTCAACAACCCACTATCATCCATCTCGAACTTTGTCTCTTGTTCATCAGCTATACGGTCTCTGATTTGACCGCATTCTTGATCTTTCATTTGAGCTTCTTTTACTCTATCCCATAACGTCGGATGAGCTTCAACCGCAAACAACTTTTCTTTTGATTTTATCGGATACTTCACTTCTAGTTCCAATTTTTCCATTTCTATGATTAACTCTTCCTTAGCCGTTAACATTTCTAATCTTTCTCGACCTTTTCTACTTAAGGCATCGACCACCACATTTGCTTTCCCTGGATGGTACAAAATCTCACAATCGTAAAACCTTGATTAATTCTAACCATTTTCTTTGTCTCATATTCAAATCCTTCTTAGTGAAAATATACTTCAGACTTTTGTGGTCTATGTATATCTCACACTTTTCTCCATATAGGTACTGACTCCATATTTTCAAGGCAAATACCACTGCTGCCAATTCCAAATCATGGGTTGAATACCTCTTCTCAAAATCTTTTTACTGTCTTGATGCATATGCTATGACCTTACCGTGTTACATTAATACACAACTCAATCCTTTGTAAGATGCGTCACTGTAAACCACAAATCCTCCTGAGTTCACTCAACCTCTTCTTGAGTTCACCACAAATCCTCCTGAGTTCACTCAACGTCACTGTAAACAACGTCAACACCGGTGCTTCACTCAACCTCTTCTTGAGTTCTAGAAAACTCTCCTCACATTTATCTATCCATATAAACTTTATAGCCTTCCTCGTCAAATTAGTTAGAGGTCCTGACAACTTTGAAAAATCTTTGATAAATCTTCTGTAGTATCTAGCCAATCCAAGAAAACTCCGCACCTCTGTTGGCGTCTTTGGTTGTTCCCAATTGATTACTGCCTCAACTTTTGTTGGATCCACTGATATCCCTTCTTGATCAATCACGTGCCCTAGAAATTGCATTATTTGCAACCAAACTCGCATTTCGAGAACTTAGCATATAATTTAGCTTCTCTTAGCTTTTCTAACATAATTCTTAGGTGTTCCACATGCTCTTCTTGAGTCTTTGAATAAATCAATATGGCATCAATGAACACCACCACAAACTTATCTAGATATGGCTTGAACACTCGATTCATTAAATCCATAAATGCAGCTGGTGCATTTGTCAATCCAAACAACATTACTAGGAACTTGTAATGACCGTAACGAGTCCTAAACGCTGTCTTAGGCACATCTTCAGACCTCACCTTCAACTGGTGATACCCACTTCTCAAATCTATTTTCGAAAAATACTTGGCTCCCCTTAGCTGATCAAATAAATCATCAATTCTTGGTAGCGGATACTTGTTCTTAATCGTCACTTTGTTTAATTCTCTATAATCAATACAGAGTCTTAACGAGCCATTTTTCTTCTTTACAAATAAAATCGGTGCTCCCCAAGGAGATACACGTGGCTGAATATACTTCTTGTCTAGCAATTCTTACAATTGAATCATCAATTCTTTTAATTTTACTGGGGCCATTCTATACGGTGCCTTTGAAATCGGCGTTGTTCCTAGCACAAGATCAATAACAAATCTCTCTGTTTGGCGGAAGACCCGGTAATTCATCCAAAAATACATCTGCATGCTCCCTTACCACGGGTGTCTGACCCATTTCTGATCCTACTATGCGTGTATCAACCACATGAGCTAAGTATCCCATACACCCTTTCCTTAATAGCTTTTCGACCTGCAACATCGTCAAACAATAAGATTGTCTAGGCGATTTGCTACCATAGAACACCACCTTAGACTTGGTAGGAGTCTGAAGGTTTACACATTTACTTTGGCAGTCGATCACTTCTCCACAGTTATACAACCAATCCATTCCCAATATCACATCAAATTCTCCTAACCGAATAGGAATTAAATCCACTAACAGTTTATGTCCTCTTATCGTTAGACAACAACACCGACAAATATTCTCCACTCGGATTACTTCCTTATTTGCTACTTCTATATTAAATGCATTTTCTAACTTTACTTGTGACAGGTTCAATTTCTTAGAAAATTCATCAGAAATAAAAGAACTTGTAGCACCCGAATCAAATAATACGTATGCATTTACATTATTAATAGGAATGATACCTGATACCACATCCTTTGATGCCACTGCATCTTGCACGGTCATATTAAATGTGCGAGCTATCGGTCTCCCAGGTTGTACAGGTCCTCCAATAGTTAACTTCCCACCAGTATTACCCTTGCTCTCACTTCCTCCTTTAACTTTCTTCTTAGGGCAATCTTTGATCTGATGTCCCCCTTCTCCACAATAAAAGCAACCTTTGTTTGTCTTCGGTACTGGGCAATTTGGTGCTATATGTCCTTCTTGGCCGCATCTAAAATAAATATTTTTCCCCTTTAGGCATACTCCTGAATGTCCCTTCTCACAATTAGGACATCGCTCCATCTTTTTCTTTGGTTCTCCTTGTTTAACCACAGCTGTAGTATTGGTATTACTGTTCCATTTTCGTTTTTGATGTAACTTCCCCCACTACTTCCTTCCTTATTAGCCCCATCACTTATTTTCTTCTTGCTCTGCTGTTATTGCTTATACTTAGTTAAGGCTTCACTGCCTCCCTCTGCTAAAATAGCATTTTCCATTACTCCAGCAAAAGTCCCGATCTGAAACGTTGAGACCTTGCTATAAATCTATGGCTTCAATCCACACTCGAAACGTCTTGCTTTTCTCTGCTCTATGTCCACCTGATGTGGAGCAAACCTTGCCAATTCATTAAATTTCGCTACATACTCAGCCACAGTCATATTCCCTTGCTTTAACTCTAGGAACTGTACTTCCATCATATCTTGTGTCACTGGAGGAAAATAAGCCTCAAAGAAAATTTCTTTAAATCTCTCCCACGATGCAATTCCTGTTCCCAGTCTTTCTTTATTAGCAGTCCACCAATAATTCGCTTCACCTTTTAACATGAATGTGACAAAAGCAGTTTTATGTTCATCCGCCACGTTCGCTACATCAAACACCTTTTTAATTTCAATCACCCAATTCTGGGCCTCTACTGGGTTCATCGTCCCTTTGAATTCTGGGGGTCCTACCGCTTTAAAATCTTTGAAGGTAACAATTCTGGCAGCTACTGGTTGATCAACCACCGGGTTTACATTCCTGTTCTAAAAAGCTCCCATCAATAAATCTACAAACTGTTGCATGGGGTTAACTGGCTCCTCAGGAGCATTTACTGATTCCTCTGGTGGAGGTTGAACATTTGGCATTCGTCTAGGCGACATTTCTGTTTAAAAATTTATATCACGATTATTTCATAACATTTGCATATCACATTTGTATGAACTTTAAACATATAACTGTGTTAACCCACATTTAATAATCGAATTCATATTCATAACAACTTGGCTAAAATCTAGCATATTACATACACGCAACACATTGCTATTACCCTTTTCATCCCTTCAGACTACTTAAGTCGGGATTCACATAACTCTATTCAACAAACTTAGACCTTCCTTCCTTACAAAAGAGATTACATAAAACTTTATATCCTTTTAATAACAAAAACTAGGGATTCACATAACATACACACGTACTTATACATACAAAACTATATACATATATTACAACTTCCTACAAAAGCATCCCACGTCTCACTGTGTCTTCATATTCTTCATTAATTATTGCTATCATCTTCCATCGGCTCAAAGTGTCTCTTGGTTGGTTATATTCTACAGGGTAATAGTGTACCCTATCTTGTGCCCTTCCAAACGCCGTGCGAAAATGCATAACTCATGTCTTTCATTCTTACACCCATACAGTCAATTCTAGCTTTCTTGGACCTCACTTCTTCCTCTAACAAATCTATTCTTCTTACTGCTTTAGCCCCATCATGCTCATACCTGACTATTTTAACAGCTGCATCTCTCAGTTTAGCCTCTAAGGCTTCCTTGTCATTCTTCAACTCCTGAATCTTCTGTTCCTCTTGTCTTAATATATCTTCCAGTTCCATATTTTTATTAGTTAATATTTGAACTGCCATATCGTTCTGCTCCACAGCTGTTTACCTTTTTGCTGCTTGAGCCTCCAATTCCAATATTCTGTCCACATATTCACTGTTTTGCTGTATGAGACCTGTTACCCACTCCTGATCTGCTTCTCTCTACTCAGATGATGCATTATCCAGTAACGCCCCATCTGAGTCTCCTTCTAACTCATCTGGATCTTCCTCATGTTCACTATCCTCAGCTGGTACTATTTCCATAGCTGGCACAGTCGTCATTACGTCTATCTGAATATCTCTGGGCTCTTCTTCTATTGCTCGACTAGATTCTCCAATCTCTGGCATACTATAAAATCACAAGAACAATTATTTAGTTCCATGCAACTTTTCTTTATCTCAACTCATATAGCAAGTAACACGCAACACATAACACATAACACCTATTGTGGAAAATTGTAACCTTGACAACTCCCACCTTTTGCCTCTTAGAACTTTAAATGAGTTATATTATATTCCCTAAGGTCATATTCCTAAGGTTTCCCCACCTAAGGTTTATAACTTATCAGCTCTGATACCAACTTGTGACGACCCCAAATTCGGGTCCCTTGAACCTCGGATTTGGTGCTCATGTTACTATTCTACCCTGTCATCACATCCATCTATTAAGAATAAAATAATCATAAAACTTAATTTACATTCATACATAACTATTCCCAGGTTTTACATACCTTTATACATATACATATCTGTATCTGATATATTACAAAAGATAATAACATTAACTTTTACTAAAGTTCTCTAACTAGGCCTTTCCTGTTGATCATCCTTTCCTTTCCCTTTGTCTACTCCTAATCTTTCGACCTTCGCAGGTTTAACTGAAATTTCATGTTTAAAGGCAAGAGTGAGCATACAATAGCTCAGCAAATTCATAAATAAAAGATGACATGATACTTCGAAATGATGACTGACAATCATTATAATGGAACTAAGTTGTTTTCAATCAACTAGAATCATTTCCAATAAGTTGAATCGTTTCTAAAAGCGGAATTTAATATCAAGAACTGAATCGTTTACAATTGACTAAATTGATGTCAATAGGTTAAATTATTTTGAATAAATGGAATCAATATCAAATAGCTGAATCAATATCAATTCAATGTGTGAACATGAGAATTATCCATAATCTTTACATGATTAATTGAAAATATGGGATTTGTTTGCTGTACGGTCACAAGACCAAGAATACATTAAGAACAATACTAGTCGTATAGAATCATATTGTCCAGATTAGTCAAAAGACTGCTGTTCCAATTAAATGTGTACTTTGGGTGATCAGCCCATCGTACCTTTATATTGTGCACATCATAAACATTTAGCGACGCAACCACGTCATAAAATTTTATTGTATATACTTTACTCCCCTTTATCAGGGTTGTTCTGTTACAGCATATAAGAGAATCCGCATCACAACAATGTGGATTGGAGCACATAACAATAAACATCTAATTACAACATATATCATTATATGTGTCTAGCTGGAATCAAGATTGGCATCGACCTTTTCAAAGTAGTTCAATAGTGAATGAACTTTATAAGATCATATGAATGCATGGCATGAATGATTTTTCAATGAACTATAATTAGAAGTTCGGATAAAAGACTTGCCTGTATCCTCGTCTACCACAACTGGTACAATATTATCCCGTCTATAACCTACATGACCATAATATTGGTTCATGCATTAGTTACATACCCATGCATGTCATAACTTGCTAAACAAGGTACCCGTTAGCTTAACATAACCCTAACACGTAACACATTGATCATTTATAACTTAATGTCTACCATATTGATCATTTTTATCAAATTATGACCTACATACATGTTTCTATCATTTAATATTAAAATATTTCATTTTGAAAATAAAATAAATTATTTTTTAAATTTCAGTATATGGCACCTCGGCGCCATGTTTTGTTCTTTCAATCTCGCTGGTCGCGAGATTGGCTCGGCCCAACTTCGCTAGAGGCTATGGTGTTATTGAAAATGGAATAGTATCTTTCAATAAGGTTGCCTACATGGATGGTCTGAAGCACAACTTGCTAAGTATTAGTCAATTATATGATAATGGTCATAAAGTCATCTTCCTCAACAATCATTGTGAAGTTAGAGATCTTAAAACCAACTCATTAAAGCTGACTAGATCTAAAGAAGAAAATATCTATGTAGTTAATCTTGCTGAGCTTAATTCTTCATAAACAACTTGCTTTCTTGCTAAAGCCTCATAAGATGTAACCTAGCTATGGTATAAAAAAATATCTCATCTAAACTTTAAAAGCACGTCAAAGCTTGTCTCCAAAGACCTTGTTATAAGTTTGCTAAGGTTAAGTATGTTAAAGAA
Source organism: Hedera helix (assembly GCA_947179155.2). Classification (NCBI taxonomy): domain Eukaryota; kingdom Viridiplantae; phylum Streptophyta; class Magnoliopsida; order Apiales; family Araliaceae; genus Hedera; species Hedera helix. The sequence continues at coordinate 19,084,817 of OX359272.1, read as the reverse complement.
AGACCATGCAAGGCCTGTCAGCTTAGAAAGAAAATAAGGAGTTCATTCAAAAGTAAAGTAGTAAATTCAAATGTGAGGTCCCTACAAATGTTGCATATGGATTTATTTGGGCCATTATCAACTGCCAGTTTTAAAGGCAAAAGATACTCACTAGTCGTCCTAGATGACTACACTAGATATACACGGGTATTCTTTTTAAGCTCTAAAGACGAAACCAACAATCAACTGATCAGATTATTCAAACTGGTCATGAATGAACAAGGTGAAAAGATCAAGGCAATTAGAAGTGATCATGGAAGAGAGTTTAATTTTTCTGATATGGATCGGTTCTACGAAGATGATGGAATTCAACACAATTTTTCAGCTCCAAGGACTCCACAACAGAATGGAGTAGCTGAAAGGAAGAACATAACTTTGATTGAAGTGGGAAGAACACTTCTAGCATTTACTCATCTCCTATAATAGTTTTGGGTAGAAGCTGTCAGCACTGCTTGTTACACTTTGAACAGATCATTAATTCACTCTACTTTCAAGAAAACACCTTACGAGTTATGGAATAGAAGAAAGTCGAACATAAGTTACTTTCATATTTTTGGCTGCACATCCTACATTATAAACAATGGCAAGAGATACTTAACAAAATTTTACCCCAAGTCAGACAAAGGAATATTTCTCAGGTACTCTATGAACAACAAAGCTTATAGAGTGTTCAATAAGAAATCATTGAGCGTTGAAGTTTCCATTCATATAACCTTCGATGAATCTGACCCATGAAATTCGATGAAAGCTATATTGTTTGATAAAGTTGTAGAAGTGGATCCTTTGATTGCAGAGTAGGATAGACCTATGATTGCAGAAGCTGAAGTCACAGAATCAGATCCAACAATCATAGTACCAGATTAAGAAATTGTTGAACAGTTATTTCCTGAAGAAAATAACTTTACGAACTATTGAAGCTGATCCAGAAAAAAATATTGAAGAACTTAAACAAGAAGGCACAAGGACAGGTGTTCTAATTGGAAGAAGATGGACAAGAGATCACATTTAAGATCTAACCATTGGAGATCCAAATACCAGAGTCAGAACAAGGTCAGCCTCTCAAAACTAGTGTTTTTACCTGAACTTCCTCTCTTAGATGGAACCTAAGAAGATTGAAGAAACTATGAAAGATTCAAGCTAGATTAAAGCTATGCAATAAGAGCTAAATTAATTTGAAAGACATCAGGTTTGGAGGCTAGTTCCAAGACCAAAAGATCATCTTGTTATTAATTCTAAATGGGTTTTCAGACACAAGATGGATGAAGATGGTATAATAACTAGAAACAAAGCGAGGCTAGTAGCTAAAGACTATTATCTGGAAGAAGGAATCGACTATGATGAGACATTTACTCATGTTGTCAAATTAGAAGCAATTAGAATGTTTTTAGCTTATGCAGCCTTCATGAAATTCAAAGTCTTTCAAATGGATGTAAAATAGTGAACTTCAAGAAGAAGTCTACATTGAACAACCTCCAGAGTTTATCAATTAATCTCAATTAAATTATGTCTACATATTAGATAAAGCACTCACGTTTTGAAACAAGCACCTAGAGTATGATATGGAACACTCACTTTTTTTTTAATTGAAAATGGATTCGCTAGAGGTAGAGTAGACACAATACTATTTTTAAGAAAACACAAAGATAAGATTCTATTAGTACAAATCTATGTAGATGATATTATTTTTGGTTCTACTGACAAGAAATTATGTGAGAGATTTGCTAAGCTAATACAAAACAAATTTAAAATGAGCATGATGAGGGAACTAATTTTCTTTTTTGGACTACAAATAAAATAGATTGAAGAAGTAATCTTTATAAACCAGGCCAAGTACATCAAAAATCTACTTAAAAAGTATAGCATGGAATATGCAACTCCCATGAAAACTCCTATGACATCTGCAACCAAACTAGATAAAGATAAATCTGGTAAAAGTATTGATATAACTCAATACAGAGGTATGATAGGATCTTTTTTGTACTTAACTGCCAGTAGACTAGATATTATGTTCTTTACTTGTACTTGTGCTAGATTTCAAGCTAACCCTGAAGAATCTCATTTAGTGGCTGTAAAAAGGATTTTCAGGTATTTCAAGGGCACTCCATATTTGGGACTATGGTATCCCAATAAGTCTTCATTTAATCTGATTGGTTATTCAGATGTAGACTTTGCAGGATGTAAGATGGACAGAAAAAACACGAGTGACACATGTCAACTGCTAGGAAATAGACTTGTCTCATGGTTCAATGAGAAACAAAATTAAGTGTCAACTTCAACTGTAGAAGCTGAGTACATTGTTGCTGAAAGTTGTTGTACTCAAATTTTGTGGATGAGGAATCAGCTAGCTGATTATGGGTTTGATTTAAAGTTTATTCCTATATTATGTGATAATACTAGTGCTACATCAATTACTCATAGTCCTGTCTTGCATTCTAGAACAAAGTATATAGAGATCAGATATCATTTTATAAGAGATCATATACAAAATGAAAATATTGCACTACACTTTGTTCCAACTGAAGATCAACTTGCTAATGTGTTTACTAATCCATTAGACGAATCTAGATTTAATAAAATGATCAGTGAGTTAGATATGTTAAATTTACATACATAATACTATATTTTTGGAAGTTTCTAACTATGAAGGTGGAAAATAGTAAAGTAAGTACGAAAATTGTAGAATGAAGATTGAGTGAGGAATTATCATAGAATGATCAGAAGAAGTCGTAGAACTAAAGAGATCGTAGAACGACATTTTACCCTACAAAGAAGCTGAAGCGGTTACTTTATGGCGAGTGAAGTTTAGGCTCAATAAATACAAGTCAAAGCCAAAAGTTACTGTATAGTAGTTGTTAACAACAGCTTTGAAAGGACGTGCATGTCAATGAATTATCTACATATGTCCCACTTAGCCAAATTTTTGGGGAAGTGATAGGAATAAAATTTAAAATTTTCATCGAACTCTTACTCTTCTTTGATCAAAATATTAATTTGCCTCTAAAGCTTTCTAAAACTTCAGAGTTTTCGAGACCCTAGCTTTCTCAAAGAAAATTAGAAATTCAAACAAATTTATTTCTCTTTTCAGCACAAATCTATGGCAAACTCTCAAGTTATCAATGGCAACCAAGTATGCTTAAAAATGTTTGATGATTCCGAGAAGAAGTTCAAAGACATTCTAAAGATGATTTAAGTTGCCAGATTTACTAAATATTTGGAATCCAACACTCAAATCTATCCCAACCTGGTGAACGAATTCTATGAGAATGTTGTTCATAGAGATGGCATCATTGTCACCAAAGTTAAATGAACTACTCTGCAATTGGGATCTTCTGAAATCAATTCTTTCTTGGGATTTCTTAATCAAGGAATTACATCTTTTGAGGAGATCAACATGGAAGAAGGAATGAAGATAATGGGTATCAGAAGAAAGATAAACTTAAGGGGATTAAGAAGAAGGACTTTCCTCAAGAATACGAGTTTCTTGCTGACATCATCGACAAATGTATTCTCTACAAAGATACTACTTACGATAAAGTCAGTGAACTACAAATGAAGTTCATGACTGATATTGTCCAGAAGATAGAAATCAACTTTGGAGCTATGTTCATTGATTGACTAGCCAAATAGGTTGAATATACTGAACTAAAGAAAGCCACAAGAAAACCCAACTCCTAAGATGCTCTATGGAAGATTTATAAGCATTATTCTGAAGAAAGAACTGAGAGTTAAGCTAGGAGATGAAGAAGGAAAAACCTTAAATGTAAATAATTAGATGATTACTCCCAGACTCTTTGAAGACTAGAAGAAGAACCCAGGAAGTTCTAAGAAGACAAAGAAATCAGAAAGAAGTGAATCCACTATACGTGAAAGTCAAAAAGCTTCTAAGGGAAAGAGAAAAGTTGATAAAACAGAAAAGCATATTTCTCAAGATTCTTTTGCATCTCAAGATCGTAGAGCTATGAACTCTACTGACGAAAAATCATTGAAGAAAAAGAATATCTCTCAAGATTCTCCGAAGAAATCCTCTAATTATGAGAAAAGTAAAAGTGAAAAAGGTTCCAAGTTCTTTCCGAGAAGACAAAGTGAAAGAATTCGTCAATAGAAGAAAACCTATGCTAAATCAGACAGTACTCAAGTCATTGAGCTTGATACTGATGATAAAGAACCTGCAAAGGGGGATGAGTCTGAGTCACTATTAGTTGAAGAGTCTCCAACTGAGATGGCTAATGATTTAGATGATCAAGGATGAACAAAAGATAAATCAATCAAAGTCTCAAGTTCTAAGTCTACAAATTCAAGAGAAAGAAGAGGAAAGGAGAAAGCTACTGAGGGGGAGAAATCTAGTGAATGTCAAGTGAGTTGAAGATGGACAGAAGTACTACATTCTACGATTTTCAGAGTGCACAAATGTTGTACTTATTGCCCATACTACCTCTGCTGAAGGCAATAAGTTTGAAAGACCAGAGCTTCATGAGTTTGACCTACTCCAAATTTCCAAATCTCAACTTGATAGCTCTAAATTTTCCAAGAGTTCTTTCATATCCAATTCTGCTAATATGCAATGAGCCTTTCTACACAGAGTATCAAGGATGTCAAGTAATCTCTATCTTAAATATATATTGCGTTTCATTTGTTCCTTCATTTTTTGATTTTGATGACGTTGTCGTAGAGTCAATCTCCATGAATGTTGAGTAACCTAAAACTCCCATTTACTTTGATGAAGACTATCCCATTGAAGCAGATTCTGTTGAACTCCACGAAGCTTTGAATGAGATATTATCGGACAATAAGTTATTTGCACAGATAAGATCCATCATTCTGCGAATGACTCATCGTCTACACAATGATGACAAAAAGGGGGAGAAGAAGAATAAGTACGGAAGAGAAACTTTTATAGAGGAGAAGGAAATAGAGGAAAGAAGGAGCCAAGACAAGCAAGTAGGGGGAGAATAAAGAGAAGCCAAAACAAGCAAATTATCTTATGTTTTGATGTTTTTGTATGAACTATTCCTTTAATCATTAGTTCTATGAATAAAATGATCATTTTGCATTAGCAATACGGTGAATTATTGTATTTTAAGTCATACTTTAAATATAAACAAATGCATTAATGAATTAACAGTTATTATGTTATTGGTTTTATCATCATCAAATAGAGGGAGATCATTAGAATCTACATATATGATTTGATGATATAAAAGTGATTAATGTATATTTGTTCAGTAACTTTTGTAAAATCCTTATCTGAGATTTATTATACAATGACTTAGAATAAAATGATCAAACTTGTTAGGTTGATCTTTGAGCTAATGTTATGTATAGATTGATAAGGTTAGATTATTCGTAGAGTTACTCTACCTGTTTGTAAATTCTTTACTGATCGAAGAGTAAGTCTTAAGATCGAAGTGATAAGCTAGCTGAGCAATTATAGAACAAGTCATGGAGCTTCATAAGCAATACTAAAGCATCGTAGGGTACTTCTACCTAAATTGTAATGTTAAAGTTGTTAGCAAAATACTATAGTATTTCGTAAAGCAGTAAAAACATTTAAGTATTAAAGTCAGAAATAGTCTGCTATCAGGAACACAGAGTTGTATTCATAATCATAAAGATATTATTAGAGTCAACATTGAAACTAAAAAAGATGTTGAAAGAAGAAGTTCACAGAGTCTGCTCCAGCATTGTAAAGCACAATTCGTATAGCAGATCTTAGAACATCTCACTAACTCGGAGAAAGGCATTCGTAGAGTTAAGAACGTTGAGTATTCTATATTAGACTCTACGTTCTTCATTAAACTTAAAGAACAAGTCAAGATTAAAGACATTTTCAGAACGGTTATAAGTCTGACAAGTATAGAGTATTGCAGAGCATAAGAGTGTAGATTTCAAGAATGTTTCTCACCATCTTCAAAATATATAAAGGAAGATGTGAAACACTACATTGTAGAAGGTCCATCACCTCAGTTCAGAGGTAGTTGAGAACTACTGACTGATAGGATATACTAGGTCTAGAAGAAAGTCTACTAGCTACCCCATAGTCAAAAGAGCATTAACTGGACTATCAGAGCATTAACTGTTCCAACAGAATTCTTCAACGGAACAATTTCTAAAGAGCTATAAAAACGTATGAGGATTCAAATCAAAATATAGAGAACACAAGCACAAAGCCAAACCTCTGCAAAAGCAAAATAAAAAAAATCTACTTTTCGAACACAATAAGGAAAAATACTTGTTCAACGCTGCAAAGTACCAGAAGAAGGCAAGCATCATTACAACGCTGAGCAATACCTCAAACTCAATCAACAATTAGTTATGATTCACTTGATCTATATGATCATTATACAAAGTCAAAGTGACATAAAGAGGTCTAAGTGTCCTAAACTAAGTGTTTGAATATTTCGAGACTAAGTGACTCAAAGGAATCTAAGTGATTCAGTTGTAATATGGTATGAGTGACCTTATCTTTAGTGGATATCCTACTTGTTGAAGTAGAAGAGTGGACTAGGAGCGTTGATACTCCGAACCACTTAAAATATCTTATGTTATTTACTTTCAGCATTTATATTATGTCATAAACTGCTATATTTGTCTGTAACTAATCTTCACACACCAAAGCTAGAATCAAGATTTATTAAACCTTTAAGGGGAATTTTATACTAATATTCCACCGTGCTAATTAATTGAACAAATTAATTATCTGGTAATTGATCTTTTAAAATAATTTTTTTTTAAAGATTTATTCAACCCCCCCCCCCCTTTATAGATCTCTATTGTGCCTCTAGGAACCAACATTGTCATTTATCTAATCACATAGGACATTAACTCTTTTTCCTAGAAGTGGTAAATTCTTTGTTGATTATTTATCTATCTCTGCGTGTAATTTATTATACCCGAGCATACCCATTGATGTACCCTAATGGTCTTAAGGAATATGTTAAAGTATAACTCATCATACACAAGATACTATGATTATCTTAACTCCAAGGATCACTTATACTACTATCATCAAAGGAACTCCTATTGACAGGTAAGTAAAACTCCATTAGGTGTTCCATGAATGAGTCATGTTCGACAAATTTATTCTCTAATAAGCCCTACATACTTGCTTTAGTGCCTCCACACAAATAATTATGAGATCAATCATCTTCTTCACAAGAGTAAATATATTATATACTAATCCATGTGGATTCACTAATCCCTATTTTAGTGATCCAACGATTAGGAACAATTTTAGTTTTGTGCTATATAAAATTTAGATCTCATTAGCATAATCATCATCATGACTTTAAAAGCATTGCTCAAAACTATATGTTTATCATAATTAATTCAACAATTAAATACAGATAAATAAAACACATTTGAATAAATAAATTCTTTATAAATGAATAAGAATACAAAGTTTATATTACATAACATCAAATGTGATTGGCTTGTTCATTCAAGCCAATCATATTTGATGTAATAGCATTTACTTTATAATTTTATTCGTTTATTAATAAAAGTATTACTTAAAGGCATTTCTTTATTCATAATTAATTAGTTGAATTGATTAAATAAATAAACCCGTAATTTTGGTGCAATACTTTTAGAATCACATTTTCATGAATTAATTTTGGTGCAATACTTTTACATCTCGGGCATATTGCTATAAATGTTTACCTATCTCACTAAACCACAAAAAGTTGGGTCTACAAAGACGTATCCCACCTTTCCTAAGGTTGAGATGTACACCATAACATAACCCTACTAAACAAAAAGTGGGTTTAACTGCATTTATTTACATAACATAACAACGTCTAGTAGCGGTGAATCCCACGATACACTGCCTCCTAATACTCCTGATCCCAAATGGTCATAACCTACTTGCAACTGATGATGAACCTATCCAAGCCCTCCTCCACTGGGTGGTAAAACACCAGACTCTACAATCTGCCGTATGAAGAACGATAGGCATATGTTGCCCTATCGAGCTTCATTTTATTCTCGCAGACCTCGTCCTCCAAATCAATTTGCTCTTTAGCTTCCTCCCACTTAGCCTCCATCATATTCCCCGTATCGATCTCATCCTGCCAGTAACCTTCAATGGCTTGCTTCTCAGTTTAAAAATGTTGCCTCTATAGTTCCGACTCCTCCAACTTAGCTCTCAACTCAGTGTTCCTTGCCACCAACTGATGTACAAAGGATCCTATCTGAGCTACTTAGCCATCATGTTACTGTATCTTTTCCTCTAACTTTGTTATATTATGCTCATCCTCTTGATGCTTCTCAATAAGATCAACATTCTCTCCCAATAACTGATAAACTAATGACCTGTACTGATCCTTCATATTCTGATGGGTCTGGTTCTCCTCCTTCAACTGGCGAACTCTATCATCTTGCTCCAGGTTCCTATCCGCCAACTGTTCTATCAGGTGATCCTTATATGACAACTCCTCTAGTGAGGTATAGTAATGCACCTCATCCTCTTCCTCCTTATCAGTCGGCCGCTCCTCGGTAGCTTGCTTTCCCTCAGTCTCATCCACATGATCCTCCTCAAGATCCACCTTAGCCTCAGCCACTAACGGCTGTACAGTATCCACATGGATATCAATGAACTCCTCCTTTTTAACGGTCCGACTCGACTGACCAGCCTCATGCATCCTACAACCACAGTCAAGAAGCAACAAGAAACAACGACATATCAATATCACAATAAAATAAATTCATTGATGAAATGAAATTATATTTTATTATGCACAAACTCGACTCGATGAATTTCCGCAATCCATCTCATAATGATACTCTCTATGAGTTTTCTTCTAAGGTTATAACCAAGGTCTCACATCCTAAAGTTTATAACTTACAGCTCTGATACCAACCCGTGACGCCCCCAAATTCTATACCAATACCTCAGATTTAATGCTCATGATTCTATATATCCAAACACACTTAAACAACATTTAATAATTAATGCAAAAATATAAACTTATGTTGTTCATTATAAAAGGTCATCTATGCCCCAAGGTTCCTTAACCTTTATTAAAAATACAAAACGAATATCTTAATTACACAAAATGATTCGTGTTACAAAACATAATAATTAAATCGAAACAACAAGCATACAAATCAGCTACCCTTCAAGTTTTCCCTTGCCCTTATCTTTCATTAAGCTTTCTAATTTAGTTGAAAATATTTCATGATATAACAAGAGTGAGCAACTACTTTGCTCTGCAAGTTTAAAGTAGGTAATCGGGAATATATCATGAATGAAAAGGAATGACTTGTGACGCTTTTAACAATATAAAATAATTGTTAAAAACTGACATTATAATCAAATTCCAAATAACATAATGAATATTGATTATTTACTGTCGAGTGGTCAAATTAGACCTTGAACAAAAGCTAAGGAATCAATCATTTGACTGAACCTTTTTATGTGTAACCCACGAGGTTTGTACTTGAGGGGATCAATCTCTTATACGCCATGTATATGTATAACATTCACTTCTGTTTGTAATTGGTTAACCGGTAAATAATTTTCCCAAATTAAGGGTTGTTCTCTTAGTCTTACAGTAAGAATCCACACCAACAACTGGTTTGAACAACTTTTAAAATATTTAACATGCAAATGTCTAGTCGAAATAATTGGCTTAGACTACTTCAAAAATAATTCATGGATAAAAGAACTTCAAATGATTCACAGTTCAATAATAGAATGAGAATTCAAATGCACTATGTGTTAATGTCAATAATGATTATTGATGTAGAACAATTTACAATATTTAAACTACTTAGCATACTTGAAAAATAACTCGAGTTTGAGTTAGAAAACTTGCCTGTCCGATAGACTATAGTTTACTCAATTTAATTTACTTCTCTTGGAGAGACGTAAAATTAATAATGTCGATATAACAATTAACACTTTGATATAATTGTTTAATTAACAATTTCTTCCACTACTGACTTATCATTTAATCACATTTAATTAACACATAACACATCACAAATTAATTACATTGATGCAATATTACTTATATAATTTAACTAAGTGATGTATCATTTAACTTATGCAAAACACTCCAATTGTTCTTAAGTTAATTACTTGACACTTGATATTACTTTCCTTTAAGTAATATTGGCTCTCTAAACTCTAAATATCTATTTATTATTATTTAAACACTTAAATAATTTAATTTTAATTATTTAATTACTTTATCTATTTTATTTATTATTTAATTTTATTTAAATAATAAATAATTACCTTAATTCTTTCACTTACTTTATTTATTACTTAATAATTAAATAATAAATAATTAATTCTTTTTAATCACCTTGTTAATAATTAATAATTAATTATTAACTTTTTTTATTTATTTTATTATTTAATATCATTTAAATAATAAATAATTACCTTAATTAACTTTATTTATTACTTAATATTAATTAAATAATAAATAATTATTTTATTAACTTTATTTATTGTTTGTAATAAATAATCACTTTAATTTCCTTATTTTACTTAATTTATTACTTAATTTCATTTAAATAATAAATAATTAACTTTTATTATTTTTATTTACTATTTAATATCATTAAATAATAAATAATTAATTTATTATCTTTATTTACTTTAATTTTTATTTAATATTGATTAAATAATAATTAATTACTTTAATGTCTTTATTTTACTTTATTTATTATTTAACATTATTTAAATAATAAATAATTATTTTAATTGGTAAACATTTTTCAACCCATTTACTTAAAACATATCCGGACAGACCTACCCAAAACAGCTCGACTCGACCCAGTTAAAAAATTATTTACATTGTAAACCAGCGCCTCGACGTCCAACCCTGCACTTAGGCGTTGGATGCTTGGAAATGTTTGGTAACTTTGGTCGTCTTGATTCAATCTTTCATAAAATCTTTTATATATGTTCTAATGATCTTAAATCAGTTTTGTTATGTTCATAACTTCGTGTTCTTCAAATTTTTTTGAATTAATTTACTTCCAAACCTCTTTTGACACTCAAATTGTAAGATCAATTTACATAGGGTTTTAAAATGACACTTTTTTGGTAAAAACTTCACAACTTCTTTATTTTAATTTATTTTTCAACGATTCACGTTGTGTTATGATCGAAACTTAGAGATCTAGCATAATAGACCATAGATCTAACATCACTAAGCTTGAAAATAGTTTTTGAACCATTAAAAATACATTTTGACTACTAAAGTCATATAACATGCATAGATCTATATATATATACACATAAACCCAACACATGGAAACCCTTATCTCTTTGAACCCTCCATGGTTCCAAACACATCAAACTCCCACAACTAACCATGACAAATAACATAATAAACATATATAAATCATAAAAATAGAGTAAAAGGGTTAGAGATCACTTTTAAACCTTAGAATTTTGGATGTTCTCTTCCTTTTTCTTCCAAAGTATGACACTAAACTTGAAGACTCCATTTTACTAGGCTAGATCTCCACTTTATGGAATCCTCTTAGCGTATAACTCTCAAGAGTTTTCTCTCCATTCTTTTTAAGACTTTCTCTCTCTAAGAATACTTGCAAATGAATGAAGTAAACTTTTACTAAGAATGTGAGCTCTTTTATTAATAGAGCTCACAATCTCTCACACACCACATAAATCTTATCTCCACATCTTATCTTAAAATTCTATCTTATCTCTTATCTTATCTAAACTAGCTTTTGGGATTTTATTAAGCTAACACAAGGCACATGGATATTACAAGATTTCATGTGGGTCCCCACTTATCTCCAACATCACCATCAGCCCCCACCTCTATTATCCCCCATTTTTTTGTTTATTTTTATTAGCAATTTAGTAGTAATGTTGACTTTCACTTAATCTCTTAATTAGGTAAAAGTTTGGGCTACTAGTTTAATTTCTATTGGGCTCCAAACAAATAAGTCATTGGGCTATAATAATTCTACAAGCATGACTTATAAATTAAAATAAATATTGAGCTAGTTAAATTAAATTACATGAAACTCATATCAAGGTCTACAAGTCCATTACACAGTTAAATTCTTGGGCTTGTTTAATTAAATTATTAGACTAGTCCACTAGTAATTAATTGCTTGCTTGGACTATTAATTTAACTCACCTAACTTAGCACATTGAGCTCATGTACTAATCACCACTATTTAACTACATAATCCAATTAGACTTGTTAATCACAAAGCTAATTGAATTATTTATATATCAATTTATTAATATTAATTTCCCTTAAGTTAGTCCATTAGTTTAATAAATCATTTACTTGGACTCTCCTTTAAATATGTTATCACATAATTAAATAACCAAATGATCACATAACGTTTTAAATTAATTTACAAAATTTCATTCCACTGGAAAATAAATTCTAAATTTTATTACAGTGTTAACTTAATATTTATGGCCATTACACTTATCCTTATTATAGAATAAATATATTTATTTATTTTTAATTAAATAAGTTTAATTCATAATAACTAATATTAGAATGGTTCTAATTTATCTATTCTACAACCGGTTTAATATAAATAATCTAAATGGTCACACCATAAAAGATAAATATTTATTTTAAAAGTGGATTACATAATGTTAACAATAAATTAGTATATTTAAATTATACTATGGTGATAGAATAAATTAAATAGCCTAATATTTATAATTAAGTATTTTAAAAATAATAATTATAAATTAATAAGAGAAGTCTTATTATTATTATTATTATTATTATTATTATTATTATTATTATTATTATTATTATTATTATTATTATTATTATTATTATTATTATTATTATTTAGGTCTTAAACGGTTTAGGAATTAATTATTAAGTAGTAGTGTTATTATAAATAATGAAGTTTCTAAATGGTTTAAGAATTGTAATTATTATAATAATTAATTTAGTTCATAATTAGATTAAGAGTTAAATTAAAACCCTACTCCTAAAGAGTTTAGGAAGATTGAACAAATCTATAAATAAGATGAGTCTTATTATAGATTGGGGGTTACTCACTTTGTTGGAGTATTAGAGAATATTTCATACTTTTCTCAACAATTTAAAGAAATAGAATAGAGAGAAAATTAGGGCTAGCCACCAATGGTTTGGAGAAACTAAAATCTACTTCTTCAATCTATATTATCTCTTGGTAGATCATCTTTAGAGGATACACGCTTGGGTAGCTAGCGTTGATCCGTGGATTCTTGTCGATGGATTTCAAGAAGAACGCGAAGGATCAAGGGTAGCTGTTTAAGAGTTGAATCTAAAAAGGTATAATATTTTATTATTCCTCAATTAATAAGTATCGCATAAGAAAGATCCTGGAATTTGGTTTGTAGAAAATTTTTAAAAATGATTTATGCTTGCTTCCGTTGCGTTATACAATTTGATTGTATGTATGTATAATTTTTGCAAACCAACAGTGGTATCAAGAGTCAAACTTATGTGAATTATTAATTGTTTTAATTTTGTATATTTATGGGTATGTGTTTAGAATAATTTATTTGGCATAATTTGTTGTATAAAATCATGAGTTTTGAAAACAAGTAACAAAAATCATGTTTTTGATGAAAAACAAGCAAAAACGAGAACTGCAAAAAATTGCAGGTTTAGAATCTATGACGTAAGGTCGGGCCCCTGGATATAGGCTTTTTTAGGGCAGGGGCTCCGGATTTGAACTATTTTCAGGGTCGGGGCCCTGAACTACATAATTGCCAATTTTTTATTTTTGTTTAATTTTTTTGAAAGATTAAAATAAAGGGTTTATTTTGGATGATTTTATAATTAAAATAAAAAGTTTATTTTAAACTTGAAATTTGATTTCAGACAACCTAAATTACCCTTTAAATGATATACATACATATATATATGAAATGATCTTAATTCAAGAGATGAATGATGCATGTGACAACCCCAAATTCGGGTTCCTTGAACCTCGGATCCGGTTCAACACGAGTACTACCTTTTCCCTATTGTTCATGAATTACAATAATATTATAATTGCTAAATAATCATTTATTTGCAATTTCACAACATCTCTTTCTATTCCAGAATCGAAATCTTTATACATTCATAGTATGTCTCAATATCATACATGATACGACATTCTATTACAATCAATTTAAGTATCTAAGACTCATAATACATACCAACTAAAGTCTTATACTACACAATCATTTACCTGTCCAATTCGGACTGATATCTACAGTGGTCGTGCTAGACCTTCAGTGAATATAATATGCATTCCTGTTTCTTGATCCTTATCAAGACTTCAAATACTTGTACTATCTGAAAATGTTGGTTTAAGCAAGAGTGAGCACGACGGCTCAGCAAGTTTAACAGTTACACATAACACATTACATGCTTCACATATACTCTGCAATTTATACTTACATCATGCTTTTCATGCATTTCAGTTTATGTCATACTGCTCATGCCTCACATATAACATCTAGCAATTCATGCTTCATATTTATACATAATCTACATGTAATCATACCTCATGCATATCACAATTATCATCAATATCTTTCTATTAACAATTTAATATCACATCATAGCATGTTAAGGCACATAGGAGCAAGTTCTGAAAAACTTGCCTGGTCGCTTCTACCATTTACGCTTATTTGCGTCATTTGATCAACCTACAATTTATATAACAAATTGACATAATCATTAGCTACCAGGACTTTTAATTAGTCTTAACTTAAGACCTTAACGTCAAATTATTAACTCTTAAGATGTCCGTCAAACGAACCCTTAAGTTCCGGACAAAACCCTAGTCCAAATACAGTTTGGACAGGCCGGGTACACTAAACCAATTTACGCATTCACTATACGTTCATCGTACATCCCACTTTCAATAAATTGTTTAAATTAGTCACAAATGGACTATTTACATTGGTTTAATTCAATTAAACTTTCTTCTTTTACATAACTTAATGATTTGGACATTTAATAATGTACCAAATACCTCAAAATATTATCTACCTTTGATAATATACAACTACGTTTAAATATTATTAACCATTTAATAATATTTTAATCACTTCTTAATATTATTAACCATTTAATAATATTTTACTCACTTATTAATATTATTAACCATTTAATAATATTTTAATCACTTATTAATATTATTAACCATTTAATAATATTTTACTCACTTATTAATATTATTAACCATTTAATAATATTTTACTCACTTATTAATATTATTAACCATTTAATAATATTTTAATCACTTCTTAATATTATTAACCATTTAATAATATTTTAATCACACATTAATATTATTAACCATTTAATATTAACCATTTAATAATATTTTAATCACACATTAATATTATTAACCATTTAATAATATTTTAATCACTTCTTAATATTATTAATCATTTAATAATATTTTAATCACTTATTAATATTATTAACCATTTAATAATATTTTACTTATTCAATAATGTCATTAATTATTTAAGAACATTTTCATCATATACAAATGTTATTACACATTTAATAACCTTTTAATCTTATACTAATATTATTTATCATTTAATAATATTTTAATATTCTTCAAATATTACCAATAGTTAACTTTTTAATTGTGTTAACTTTAGTCTTTATTTTATACATTTGGATACCATTAAGTTACTAATAAACTCTACATAAATAGGTTTGGTATTCAAATACATTCATTTTACATGTGTTTCAACTTAAGTTTCCACTAAAAACTCAACCCGGACCGACCCGACTCGACCCGACCCGACCCGGACGGCTAAAACATGTTACTGGCAGAATGTTTGACCGCTGCGGCGGTGGTTTCCACCGCTGCGGCGGTAGTACAAATTTCCGAAAACCTAAT
The DNA here is from genome assembly GCA_947179155.2 of Hedera helix. Classification (NCBI taxonomy): domain Eukaryota; kingdom Viridiplantae; phylum Streptophyta; class Magnoliopsida; order Apiales; family Araliaceae; genus Hedera; species Hedera helix. Next base: position 19,068,905 of record OX359272.1, on the reverse strand, counting down.
TTGGGGACTGTCGGACCCTCCGACGCTCCGACAGCTATAACTTCTTCATTTCAAAACATTTTGGGGTGATTCTTGAGTCCATTCTCATCAGAATTTCCCCCTATACAATTTCTCTTTAGATCACAAATCCAAATTCCGAACGGAACTGGACTAAAAACTGCTCACAAGGACAAAGTGAAAACTAAAATCACAAATCCTTGGTTTTAATTGTTCAAACTTGAATAAAGTAAACTCTACACATCCAAATGACACCAACTTAGTGTTGTTGTCTTTCTAACTTCTTGTTTTACAATATTTCATGGTTAAATCATATTTTTGAAAATGTTTGATATGAAATTTAAAGATCGAACCCCTTAGGGTTTTACCGGTAAATCGCAATATGGAATTTTCTTCCATTTATTTCCATACCACACATACCAATACTTGTTTTAAACATACTAAACAATGAATCTACCTATATATCATAGATTTAGACTTCTAGAGCATCAAAATAACTTTTGATCGGTTAAAAATATATTTTGACCGATTAAAACTTATATAGACTATAAAAATGAAATAGGTGAAGGTTAGATCACTTTTGAACCTCTTGATCTTGGATGTTCTTCATCACTTGACTATGATCTTGGCTTGTGACTCCACCTTGATCATCCTCCAACATTTTTCCATGGTGGATCATCAATCTCACAAAGTAGCTCTTATTTTTCTCTAGAGCTTCTCTCTCTACAACACTTGAACTAGCTAGCAAATGACTAACCTTTGCTAGCTCTTTCCCTCTTCTCTATATATAGCACTCCCTTAATCACCATCAACTCCTACTAATCAACTAACATAGTCAAATAAGGAGTTAATTATGCTTACTATTGAATTGATTGACCACTTGAATGACTAGGTGATTGACTAGGGTTGGTGAACCACTTTGACATTGTGTACAAGTGAAGCAACCAAGCAAATCAAGCCATCCCTTGTGGGGACCACTAAATCTCAGCAAAATGGGATTTAATCCCCCATTTTTGCTTTATTTTTATAGCTTAAATATACATTTATACATCTATATATATATATACACATATGATCAATTGTTGACCAATTTTGACTACCATTTGGGCTCCACATTGGACTCTATGATTTAATATATTGGGCTCATCCAATTAATTGGTTTGAGCTCAATTTAATTATTACATTGGGCTAACATTACATACCCTTTGTTACATTTAATTAAAATAAACATTGGGCTTGATTAATTATAACTTGAATCAATGTTAAATTAATTACAAGAATTACTAGGTTAATTTATTAGACCTAGTTCAAAACCTCATTTGGACTTATAATATAATCCAATTACCTCATTAAATAAACACATTAATCTAATTACATAATCCAATTAGATTTGCTATCTATAAGTCCATTGGACCTCTAATTGAGTTAGTTTACAAAACACTAACACTTAACATAGTTTAGGTTTAATTTATTAAAACCCTAATAATGTTCATACATACAAGCACTCTTATTAATTTTCAACATTCTGAGCCACCGCTGCGGCGGTGATTACTACCGCTGCGGCGGTAGTTCAAATTTTACTTTCCAGAGAGTTTCACCGCTGCGGCGGTGAAACCTACCGCTGCGGCGGTAGTGCTAATTTTCAAAACTCTAAAACACATTAATACAAGTACTTTGACTTGATTAAATTAAATTCATTAACTACCTTTTATCATTAACTTGGGTTTATAATATAATTACCCATACCCATATAGTTATTCCTACATTGGGTTACACAATTAACTAATACATGGTTAATTCTCAACTCTACCTATTAACCAATGTTTGGTTAATTCTCTCTCTTGTCTACCAACTAGGGTTATTCAATTAACCCTACATTAGTTAATTCTCTACACTCAATAGTATTTCCCCACACTTTGACCAACATTGGACTTTTAAAAGTTTAGGCTACATAGCTTACCTTTCATTGGGCTCTCTTATTTAATTACCCACCTTCATGCAAGTATTCCCATATTGGGCTAACACATATAATCCTTTTGGGCTAGTCCACTAGTAGTAATTAAATTACTTGGACTCATAACTAATATAATTAACCTAATTAATTATATTTTACAACATTCCTTCTTACTTTATATTAAAACTAATTACTTTATTAGTTTTGTTGAGTATTAATTACTCATCTTTTTATTTGGCTAACAAGCACACTTTAGGTATATATATGTATTCATATAATCACCTTCACTTCTCAATTGAATTTATTTCCTTAATAAATTCTCTACATGCATCATTAAAAATATTCTTACATTTAATTTCTAACAAATCAATTATGTTAAAAAAAAAAATGTTTACCCATTTTCTACACATCTTACTTCTCAAATTCTAGGTTTTAAACATTAACCTTTAATTAAATCAATTAAGATCTTATATAAAATCTTGAAAATATCTGGGATGTTACAATGCATATGATGATATGTATGATATAAATTATGTATTGATACATATGATGATATGTATGATAATACAATGGATTGATTATGGACTATTGACCAATGTGTGATTGGATTTATTTTAGTTAGATGCATGAATGAATGAATTTTAAATAAATGGGGTCTATATGAATAAAATTATTAACCTAAAATATTTTTAAATGATAACTCAAAGAAAATTTCAAGACCCTTCGTGAGTGTGTGAATCCAAATATATCAAACTAGTTAAAACTCAAATAAATTAATGTAATTAAATGCCTCATAAAATATATTACATAATAAAAGAATTACAAAGAAAAACTCTATAGCTCACTTTTCACACTTAAGGCAAATATACATTAAAGGATCAAAAGTTTTTTTTTTTTTTTTTTTTTTCACGTTACGTACACTAGGATCATTTTTTTTAAGTTCACCACATTCTTTTCCAAATATATTAATATTTTTTTTTCTTCATTCATCATAGGTGAATGCATTTTATACTCAATCTCACTATTTTTCTTTCTTTATGCCCATGAGTGCGTTTTACGCTCCATCTCATTTTTTTCAAATGTTTATGAGTGAGTGCGTTTTACGCTGTATCTCAATTCACCATATGATTATTAATTTAACTCGAAAAGGATCAATTCTTTAAATAATCCTAGAACAATTTATCTAAATCACCTTCCCCAAAATATAACAAACAATTTATAAACAATTCAACATCTCAAAATTATAAAAATAAAAGTAAAAAAAAAAATCAAATATATGTTTTGATATCTGTCTATTATTCAAATCACAGTCTCTAATTCCCAAGTTCTGCCTTCAATTCTCGAATTCTTCGCGTTGAATATTTGCTTCTAATTCTACACCTAACTATGATAAATATATTACTCTCTATTCTCTGTTAATATTTTGAAAATATGAGCTATATAATGTATTTATAAGAGTACATTAATAATCCTAAACAAAATTGAACTCAACAAAATTTTTATAGAAGAAAGTCTGTATTTATAAGAGTACATTAATAATCCCCGTTTCCATGTATGCAATGCAAGCTAAGATCTTACATTGATTCCTAAGAGTCAATTTGAAATTTATTCAACTTTAATAATTTTGCAGACTTGATCTAGCTTTGGGATGTAGCCTACTGTATGACAGTTTCTGTGTATCATAATTCAGTCCAGTTTGCAGCATGATGTATTAATCCCGTTCAATCCACAGTTTGCTGTATTGATGCATATAACTGATTTCACATTCAAGATGCTATATAGCTTGCTGCATGAAATCAATTAAAGTTTGACGCATCCAAAGTATTTAAGAGCAACAACTTCTTGCAGCTAAATATTCTCTCTCAGTTGTTGATAAAGCAACAAATGTTTGCTTTTTACTATGCCAAGATACCATACTTTGTCCCAAAAATGTGCAAGCACTAATAGTATTTTTTCTATCAATTTGACACCCTGCATAGTCTGCATCTGAGTAACCCATTAGATCAAAAATCTCACATATTAGATAAGATAGACCAAAGTTGATTGTGCCACATAAATATTTAAATATTCTTTTAACATCATTTTGTTAGAGTTTATGCCCTAGAGGCTAATTATTTGATGTAATTGCTTAACATTTTTGATATTATATTTGATTGAATAAATGAATTATTTTATTATGATTTCATTTACTGCGTTATATAAATGTTAACATAATAAAAGCCCTTAGAATAATGATACAAATTATATAGCTTTAAGTATGTGACTTGAACATGAGATTATATAATTATAATTAGTATCATTGCTCTTAAATGTCCCTAGTCGAGTATCATTGTTAATGAGACAACAATGATGCATTGAGACTAGTATGTAGATTGACTGATGGCCAAATCTCATTGGTCATAAATATATGAGATATTTGAGTCAATGCATAGGTACATGTTAGAGAACAATGAACTGGACTGACCCACCATGAGAATTCTACATGGAGCATTATGCAAAGTGTCATAAGAAATTCTTATAGTGACAATGATGTAATGATCCTCTGACCTGAAGTCACTATATTATTACACGAGAATTTGTGTACTTTGATATCATCAAATGTCACCTTTAATAGGGTGGACAATAAATGTGATTATTGGGTACATCATGAATCGTGTGAGGGATATGAATGATCTAGATGGAATTTAACCCTCCTATATATTAGGGGCGATATTCATAGGCCTCTTGATTGAGTAGGACTATGAAATGCATGGTCATGCTCAAATATTGATTTGTTTCATATAGTCTACTCATTGATTAAGAAAACTCAGATTAAATTATGAAGAGTATGACACATTCCATGCCTCGAGTTTAATCTAGGATATAAGGTTAAAAGGATTAAATTACATTGAAACATTGGTCACGAAAAGGTTGTATCGAATCACCGATCTTATTATTATTTGGGTAGCAGTGATGCATTACTAGATGCCGCTCACTGTTTATAATTTTATAATATGATTTTAAAATTATTGCCAACATAATAATAACCTATAGGGTCACACACTTAGAACGTAATTAAAAGGGAATAAATTTAAATTGTAAGTATTTTAAATATGTCAATATGATTGATAGTATTTAAAAATTACGAATTTAAATTAATAGGATAATTTGTATATATGTATATTAATTAAGTAAGACTTAATTAAAATATAATATATATAAATTCGGATTTTATTTTTCTATTTATTTTAGGTTTTAGTTAATTCCTATTAACTACTATATATATGATATATCAGTAGTCTAAAAGTCACGTAAGGAAAAACTAAAACCCTAGCCGCTTTCAGAAAGAGGCTAGAGAGAAAAATAGGTTAGAAATCCTGATCTTGGTGGCTAGTACCGCATATCCCTTTTGCTACAGATCGTGTGACGGTTCGCGGAGCGTTCGTGTGGATACCGTAGAGACGCAGTCGCTGGATTGTGTTGAAGATTCGAAGCCGTTACAGATTTCCATCGTCTCCTGTCCATCTCGAATAATCGGTAAATAATCTAAACCTCTAATTAATCTGGTTTCGCATGGATCCTGTTTTAGGGTTTCGAATTTTTTTTTAAATTCCGCTGCTTTGACTATGATGAAACCCTAACACATTTAAATGTGATTCTTTTCGTTTTGCTTAAAATTGGGCACATAGGCAAACATTATACATTATATCGGGTTTTGAGGCAGTTAAGTACAATAAACTTTCTATCATATCTCGATATTTTGTTACCTCTACATCGATACCTTTATCATCTGAAGTAAGCTTAATTGTGGAGCTCATTGGTGTTGCTTTTGGATTTCACCGGTCGAATCCAAACATTTTGAGTCACTCCTTTATGTATTTGGTCTGATTAATATAGATGTCATCTTTGGTTTGCTTGATTTGGAGTCTCAAAAAGTAGTAAAGCTCTCCTGTTAAGCTTATGTTAAATTCCTTGTGTATACACTTAGAAAATCATTCACAAAGCATATTTTAGTAGCTCCAAAAATGATATCGTCTACATATATTTGTACAATAATAATATCTTGCTTTTCATGCTTAATAAATAATGTAGAGTCAATTTTACCTCTTGTGAACCCATTTGAGGTAAGGAACTTACTCAGCCTTTCGTACCATGCCTTAAGTGCTTGCTTGAGTCCGTAGAGTGCCTTCTTGAGCTTATACACATGATGAAAATACTTTTCATGTTCAAATTCAGGAGGCTGTTTTACGTACACTTCCTCATTTATTTACCCATTTAGAAATGCGGTATTTACATCCATTTGATGTAGCTTAAATTGTTTGTAGTAAGCAAATGCTAGAAGTATTCAAATGGATTCCAACCTTGTAACTGGGGCAAATATTTCTTCATAGTCTATCCCATTTTGTTAGTTGTATCCTTGAGCCATAAGCCTTGCTTTATTGCGAGTGATAGTTCTATGTTCATCTAGCTTGTTCTTGAATACCCATTTGGTTCCAATTATTGATGATTCTTTTGGTGTAGGAACTAACTCTCATACTTGACATCTTTCAAATTGTTAAAGCTCTTCTCGCATTGTCAAGAGCCAATTCTCATCAAGTAATACTTATGTTGCATTCTTCGATTCTATTTGTGATAAGAAGGTTGATAAAGCACATAAGTTGCATACACCTCTTCTTGTGGTAACTCCTCAATTGATGTCTCCAATTATGTTTTCAGGAGGATGATTTTTAATATGCCTTACTATTTTAGGCATAGATATATTGTGCATTTGCTCCTCATATGAATTAGAATTTGGATCTTGATGTTCTTCATCTGATTCATTGAATTCAGCTTCATGGATTTCCAAAATAGTGTCATGGTTTTCTCCTCTAGTTTGTTGTTTCTTCTGATCTGAGGTATCCAGTGAACTATACTGATCTGTCTGTTTTGTTGGATTTGTATCCGACATGCTGTTTTAGGTTTTCTGACTTGCTAGATTGACTGTAGGTCTGTAGCTTCTATATTTCCTGCATCCTCATCTCTTTCTTTTGACAGATCATTGTTAAGCTCATCAAAACTCACATGAATACATTCTTTAACAACATATTTACGAGTATTATAAACACGATATGCTTTGCTATGTTGAGAAATCCAGTCGCTTTCACACACAAAATATATTGAAGTTAGGCATCATTTTCTGACGGATAATGTGTCTAAAGGATTAATTAAATTAATTTTTTCCCCACTGAGCATCAATTAGTAGATATTTTCACTAAACCACAAAGTGAAGAGAGGTTTTGCACTTTAAGAAAAGAACTTGGCATGTGCATAATTTCTTGAAAGGATAACTGCCTATATGCTCTTATATACCATGCTGAATTACAGTATTCATACCGATAAATTATTTTCTATGCCTATACCTTTCAAAATTAATCTGCATAATTTATGAAATATTTTGTGATATATGATGTTAAGTTGATTTATCTCTTAACATAACTTATGGAAAATGGAATTTCAAATTTTAAAATAATAATAATAATAAATAATAATAAATGAGTTTACTGATTTATGGAAATCAAAATTTATGGTAAGCTCATTGAAGGAAACTAAATTTGACTACACTGCATGAATCTTGGAAACTCTCTCTCTCTCTCTCTCTCTTTCTCTCTCTCTCTCTCTCTCTCTCTCTCTCTCTCTATATATATATATATATATATATATATATATATATATATATATAAATCACCATATTTTCTCTCATACTTTACCAAAATCCGTTTATCTTCATTCTTCTCGAAAAATCTTCATTGCCAATCTTTCTCTAAAATTCTTCAATTCCTTAAAAATGAAGACCAGGAATGCAAAACAACCACGAGATGAGACTGATTCGGAAGAGTATCCACCGATCACATCCGTGCAGTCTAAACCAAACCCCATTCAAGCTACCAAACCCAAAAAGCAGGGCTCGCTAGTTTTTAAGAAATCTAAACCAGTTATGGCGTCTGGGTCATCTTTTCAGTCAAAAAGAACCAAAGAAAAGGGTAAGGCCAAACAACATTCGATGGAGATCATCGCAGAAGAAGATCCGGTGCCGGTAACGATCTCTTCCTTATCTTTTAAAAATTCTGCAACCATCTTTAGGGGTAATAACTCCGAGTCTCGTTTTAAAAGTTCAATCATTTCAAAGTCTTTTGCTTATGAAAAATCTATGAATTTATTTTTCTATCGACATTCTGTTTTGCAAAATCTTTTTGAATCATATGAAATTGCTTATATGATTTTCCCTCCATCAATTGCCTATCCTCAGTTAGTCCAACAATTTTATGCAAACTTTGAGTTTGAACAGCATTCCTGCACTTCTCTAGTAAAAGGAACACTTTTTGAATTAACTGACAAGACCTTGGGTGATATTATGTCAATATCATGTGTGGGTCGATGCCCCTTCACACTAAAAGGTGTTATTCATGAACCTTTTTCTACTTTGACCTAGTTACAGATTGTCAAAGATGACAAAACTTTATCTGAAATTATTTTGCCCACTACTGTGGAAGTTTCCCCAATTGCCTCAGTCATTCATAAGCTTCTTAGGTTCAATTTATTGCCCCGTATTAGAGGTGGAACTAATTTCATTTATTAGGATCTTATATTAACTGCTATGATTCTTGAGGGTCAATCCTTTAACTTTGACTTAATGATGATGATGCACATAGATAGTTGTGTAAAATAGAGTAAAAAGTGTCTACCCTATGGTGGATTTCTCACCAAAATCTTCTAGTTCTTTGACATTTCTCTTAAGGGTGAAGTTTCCATTAAACTTGTTGAATCCATTGACTCTGAAAACCTAAAAAGCTTAAATCCGTCCTCAGTTGATGGTGTTTTTATCCGTATTCCTCGTGATCATCCTATTGCACCAAATCCATCCAATCCTCTTTTCATTTTGACATTTGAAAGCCCTGAAATGATGTCCATCCTGAATCAAATTCTCTCAAATCCGAAAGATATTCAGAATGACATAGGAGATATTAAGGAAATACTTGGTAGTTTGGAAAAGGGCAAGATTACCATGACAACTCCTGTTGCCTCTTCCCTATTCAGACAAGTTGAAGATGAGTTCATCAATCTGCAAGATGGTTTTGTTTTTCAAACTCGAGCCATAGTGAAAGCTATGCAAAGGAAGATGAATCTCAATGTTTGTCAACTTAGCCAAGAGTTACAGTTTGTGAGCAATCAGATTGGTGAGCTTGGTGAGTTTGTGGTTGTGCAGACCAATGATATTCGGGTTGAGTTTGGTCGTCGGTAGAGAGGTTCAACTGTTCCATAATGGGTTCGAGGTAACTGGCTTGCTGAATATAGATGAGACTTTCTGGATTTACCCCTTCCTCCATCTACTTATATCCCTCGACCTCTACTATTAGCCAATATGTTGTCTGAAGAAGAATGAGCACATCGTCGACAACATCATCCTTATTTTACCTAACGTGACCAGCTTGGGGTCCACATCGAGGAGCTTGACTAATTTCCAAATCTATCCTCCTGTATTCTTAGGTTTATAGTTTCAAACTGAATCTGTGGTGAAATTTGTTTTTGAATATTTGGGTGACTGTTTGGCCTATTCTTTGATTAGCCACTTCTTACTATATCTAGTTATTCTGCAAATTATATGATCATTCTGGGTTTATCTTTTTGTATGATGACAAAAAGGGGGAGAAAAACATTACATTAAATGTTGCTGCATGGTTTGAGGGGGAGCTATATCATTTTCTGTTGATTTGCATGAACTTAGGGGGATTAATAATTATAGTGTTGTCATCATCAAAAAGGGGAAGATTGTTGACTTGGTCACACTCTATCCTTGTGTTTTGATGATGACTTTATATGAATACTAAGTTCTTGTATTATATATTAATCATGCAGCAAGCTATAGAGCATCCTGAATGTGAAATCAGTTATATGCATCAATACATTATGCTACAAACTTGACTGAATTATGATAAACAGAAATTGTCATACAGTAGGTTGCATACCAAAGCTGGATCGAGTCTGCAAAATTATTAAAGCCGAACAGATTTCAAATCGATTCTTAGAAATCAATGTAAGATCTTAGCTTGAATATTTATTTCAATCAAGGCCCTCTTAGATTGCATTGCATACATGGAAACGTGGATTAAGTTTTTGGAAATAATTAATTTAAAAGATTAAATATTTTTACTTCCATACTTTCCTTCTATAAAAATTCTGTTGAGTGATATGATGGATTTAATCTTTGAAAAATGATTATTTACTATAATTAAGGAAATTCGAAATTGAATGAATATTTCCTTATAAGGATAATAGGATAATCTGTTCCGTGTTTACCATAATTAAACATGATCGGATATGATGGCACGATTAAATAATTCCTTATGAACTTAATTGAATAATTAGTGATCAATTTAATTGGCTATCAAATTTGGTAAGGAACATAATACGTAAGCGTGTATCCTCTCCATGTTTGATTAAATTATAGAATTAATGGACTGACTAATTGATGGGCATCATGATTTTTGAATATGAAAATCACTAAGAATAACGCATACCAATTAAGGATCAAATTTATGATTTTTATATTACATATATGAGTGAGACGTATGCACATATCAGGAACCCATATGTCGCATCAAACGGTAACATACATGATTCTCTTTATGATTGTCCTGCTTGATTTAGTCACAGTTTTCATAAATTATGCTAAGACAATCAATTGGCAACAGTAACGTGATTATCATGTAATGACTAGTGTTGTCCTGAGATGTATATATATGCTCCTTCTCCTAGCGTGAGAAGACAGACAGTGAGATATACTGAAACGAATTCTAAAAGGTTATCTATATTATTCTCTTCACTATTTCGGATCAAGTCCAATTTAATTTATGTGAAGAATTTCAAAGTTACTGAGATCAATCAAAGCATTACCGATTTGTGCATATTGTTAATTCATATAAATTGGTAATATCCTTTCATTATTGATCATTGTATAGTGTGGGCCTTGCATTGTTTTATCACTCTAGCTTTGATCATAGGACATTCTATTTTTACTATCATTGTTATCTTGTCTAATTTGTTCTGTTCACAATTAAGTGCAAGGTGAGCTTGTTGTCCGATTTATATATAAGGAATTCACACGCAAGTATACACGGTCAATCAAGTAATATAGTAATAAGAAGGATGTCGAACCCACAGAGAACAAGTAATAATAACTATATTAACTATCAAATTTATATTAATTCAATTCTATTTAAACTGTAATAGATTTGGATTATGGAAAATTTAAAATAAAAACTGAAACTAAGCTAATTAACAAGAGTAGATTACTAGATAATAAAGATTTTAAGATTACAGTTTCCCCAATTGCATCATAGTAATATCATCATCTTAATTCCAATTACTTAATCATATGGATTGTTAACCGAGATCACCTTCTATTTACTAACCTCTTTCAATAATTAGTAAAAAGATATACCTTGAAACATACTCATTAAGATTAAACTCTCAATATGTTACGTGTGACATATAGGTATTTTTATCCTATACACTATCATGATACTCTTCCTAGAAAGAATAAACAAAGTCACACATTATTATACTTAGATCTATTCCTGGACTTCCGTTTTCAATTCCATCTACGAAATCAAATAACTGTTGGTCAGACAATTATAAATCACTCACAAGATATAACAACCAATCCAAAACTGATCAAATAATTTAAACTAAGATGAATTAATTAAAGTTCAAACAACGGTTCCATTGTAATCTTCAATAGGAATTTAGTTACACATCATGTTGAAAACTATCATCATATGAATATAGAAAAACATTCAAAGTTCAAAAGATAGAGTAAAGGAAATAGAATAAACTATGTCGAATTCACTCTGTCTCCTTAGCCTTCACTTTTAGCTTCTATGTTCTTTCGATCAATCTCTAAGTCTCCAAAAGGTAGCTCCAATTCTTGCTCTCCATCTCCTCTCTTTGTCTCTATATATCCTCCTAAATATAACCCTAGAATCCATCTTAAAACAATGCAGCATGATAATCCTAACTAACCATTGTGTGTCCTCAAGCAAAAACACTACAAGTAAAATAACATAATTAACCATTCTAACCCACATGAACGCAAATATATGACAACTAATGTCTCGAGCACAAATTAACATAATCCATAAACATCAGGCCTCAAAGATCTTACGTAATAACTCTGCTAAATATCAAATTCATGCCTAGTCAAAAATATGTCATATCATCAATTTCATTTCACCCTTGACCCTTTCGTGTGTGTGTGAATCCAACATATCAAACCAGTTATTATTCTAATACAACTCATGAATACTAGTGCTCAATAAAAGATATTTACTTATATATAACATTCTATTACCCCTCTTTACACTTGTTTTCACATTTTTCTATTTAGTATCTTTATTTAACAAGTGCGTTTTACGCTCCATCTCGTATATGATTAACTCAGCATGTGCAATGTCCATTTTCCTTAGACTTTTCAAAATTACCCATATAGCTAACTTTCCACCAGTGACTCCCAAACCAGATGGCTTTAGGACACTAAGTATAGAGACACTCCTAAGGGCTTACTTATTTAAGCAATAGAGGCCACGAAAACATACTAGCTAAGTTTTGCTCATATCTGTCTATTCTTCATTCTATTATTCTTTTTATTCATTTAAGACAGACATCAAAGCAATTGGTCATTTCTCTTTATATGATTTATGTTCCAACAAGTGATAGAGGTTATCTAAATCTTTAACGAGCACCTACTTCACAAAATTGAATCAAAACCGAACTGACTTAATACATTGAATACATGCAATTAAGATCCAAGGGCCCCGAGCTTAACAAAATCAGCAAATACTTAAAATTTTGAACTTAACAATCCTTATCCGTCTTGCTAAAATTATTAGATAAAGTATCACATTTTCATCATTGGCCTTCATTAAATTTCATACATTAATTCAATGCTCAAATGTTCCTAAATGCAATAATATATGATCCTATATGTAAGTATTTTTATGATTTTTAATTTTTATTTTTTTTTATAATATATATGAATGCAACAAACTAAAAAGAATATGCACAACGAACATGAATGAACAAAATAAGCAGAATGTACCCCACCTCCAAACTCAAACTGAACAATGTCCTCATTGGATAATAGTTAAAGAAATAAATAAAGAATGAAAATGAGGACTCCCTTAGTAAATCAAGTATCGTTGTCGGACGAGTCCTCCTCTTCCTCGGATTCTAAGTCTGGTGGTGGAAATACCAGCAACTGTGGAAGCGGTGGAATCTGAACCGATGACTCTGCGGGATACATTCGTGAGCAAATTTGTGCAAGTGCCGAGCTGCAAGTATGTGTGTAAGAATGCATAACCTCCTGCTGTTCTGCGATCTTATCAGTTCGCCGCTCCATCCTCCTTGTGAGTTCAACAACTACTTCAGATGAACTCGCAACTGAACTCCCCAAAGCATCATCCATTGGCTTATCTTGAGGCAATGCATTTGGCAATATAAACCCAAGGCCCCTCGGATAAGACTCACTTCCAGACCAAACCTAGTATCGCTGTATAAGATTGTGGTCCAACAAGGTGGTCGGTAACTGTAACGGCTCATTCACCCCCCATAATACTCCAGCTTGGCGACATAACGCAGTAATAAGGGATGGATGTGGAAGCCCTCCAGACGTTGCACTTTTCAAATTTCTCTTTATCGAAACCTCTATAACACTTCCTACATCGATGCTCATATCAATGACGATGACATATAGTAAGACCGTTCTATCCCTTATCATGTCACTCACATGCATACACGACATGAACTTGGCACACATGAACACATACCAAATCTTGTCGTACCTACTTAATGCCTTGAACGGGAAAGAACTAATCTCATTAGGATACTTATTGACTTTCCATTCAATTCCCGGTTGACATAAATCCTGCACCATCTAAAAGTACTGTGGTCTTGCCACTATACACTTGGCATAGTCGCTATTGCCGTGTCCTCACACATTGTAGTACCCGTTAATGGTCACCCGAGAAAAAGATACCATTTTACCCCTTACCATAGCTTCACAAGCCTTTGTATCTTCAGCGTTTACATAAAATTCTTTTACAATTACCACCGCCACCGCATATGGGTGATCCGTAAATGAATCCCAACCTCTTTCCAATATCATAGACACCAATTCACCACCCAGTTTAGGTCACAGTCCCCGCTCTAGTATTAATGCATGGCTAGCCAATACGTGATGGAATTTATCTTTCGCCTTGGCACTAACAAACTTACTCTTACCAAACGGTCGGGGCGAAGTAGACGATGTGACACCCTGGATTTTTTTTAGAGTATTTCAAAATGAGGATTTAAGTAATTTAAGTAAAGGTTGGCAATTAAAACCTAGATTTGAAGGACAAAATATATTGATAAGTGATTAAATATGAATTATTATGCGTGATCAATGTGTTGTAGGGACCTATGTGGTTGAATTGATAAAGCGTGACTCTTGGTGTAAATAAGGGTCTATAAAATGTTTAAGGATCAGTTAGCTATTTAAAATGCATGAGTGACTTGAGGTACGAAGGAATAATATTGAGTATGAAATTCGATGATTAAATAATAATATAGTAGATTTAAGATGAATGAGTGATGGTAATACCCACAATAGGGTTGTTTGAAAAGAATTAGTGTAAGGTACAATGATGGGTCAGCAGAGAATGTATGAATATGTGTATATGTATGTATTTGAGTAGATAGAGCAAGAAAAGCTAAAGGTTAGAGAAAATGCGAAATATGTATATAAATTGATGTTTTGAATTATGGATATTGATAGCAGGTTTAATGAATGGGCCTGGAGAGGCGAATGTATGAGGATGATAAGTTAAGCTGAGTATGTAAGTGCAGTAAAGAAGAAACCGTATGACCTAATCGGTTTATTAATGAATATTAAGGGCATGATATGTGAATATATGGAATTTATGAAGAAATTGATATTTTGATTGAAATGAGGTATGTAGATACAGAAGGTAATACCCCGAAAGTGCGTAAAATGAATGTAGATAACATGTATGTTGAGAATTAACATTTTGTGGGTTATGTAAATAAGTCAAAGAACGTAAAGATTATAAAATGATTATATGAGTTTAGAATAAGAAATGATGATAGATTTTGTTAAATCCAGTCGAGGTTCGCTTCTCGAGGAAGAGGTGTATGGAAAAGATGAGCAGTTCGATTATATTGTGATGTCGAAAAGTGAAATTGGTTGAATGAGGAACCAAAAAGGGTTTGTAGATAATTAAGAATGAATATGATGTAAATTGATGATTACGGTGAATTGTTGTTATTAAGTTATGAAATTAGTATTTAGAAGTGTGATAAATGTTATGGGACAAGCCAAGTATGGTGTATTTGATTGTGGAATAAAGTTTAAGTGTAATAAAACAATTTTGGATCAAGAAGGACTTGAATTGGTTGAAAAATAACCAAGTTAAGGATTTATTGAGAATTAAATTCTAGGAAAAATGGCAAATGACCATAGTGCCCTTGACAATTTGGAAAATGACTATGGTGTCCCATGTTGGTATAATGACCATGATACCCTTGTCAATTGAGAAAATGACTTTGGTATCATTTTGTATGAAATGTCTAGAATGCCATTGCAAATGCATGTGAAATGTCCTAAGTGTCCCTAACTAGGCTTGAGTTAACTTAACCAAGATAGTTAAGTGTTGGAGAGTTGATACATGTATATATGTATGTAACAAGCAAAATTTATCAGCATTATTTCTTCTTTCCTTTGAAGTTGCTATAAAGTGAGAAAAAGAGAGAAAAGCTAAGGAAAACCATGGAAGCCATGGATGAAGGCTTGAAAATCATGGAGCTAAGGTCCTTAAATGATCAAAGAGCAAGAATAAAAGAGGAAGGGTTCATCACAAGGAAGTTATTTATGTGAAAAAGTTGAACATCCATAAAGGTATAATCATGTTCATGTATTAATATGTTGTGTTTATGTGTTTACATGCTAGAATAAGAGTAGCCATGAAAGAATTCATGGATAAAAATAAAGATTATGTAAAGTTACATGTTATAAGTTTGGTATATGATGGAACCCTAAGCATAGAAGTTGGATTTACAAAGGTGATATATTATTCATGTATGAATTTAAGCTAGAAATCATGATTTAAGGTATGATCATATGTTATATGTTGCTATATTTGATGAAAACCTAGTTGGAAGGTTAAACATGTTTGAAGCATGAGAGATTGCATGCTAGATAGCTTTATAAATTCAAGAATGCTTGCAAAGCATAAATTGTTTGAGGAAATTTGAATATTAGGTTATATTTCTTATGTAAACCAAATTGTAATTTGTAAAGTACATTAGAACGTGCAGTTAGAAGTTTTATGGACTTATAAAGTTGTTATATAGTCATGTGGTAGTCTATGTGGTGTTTAAAGATTAAAGTGTTAAGTGGAGTTAAGTTTTGGAAAATGAAAGTTTTGAAAAGTTAGTGAAAATCCAACTTATAGGTGATTTTTGGCAATTTTGAGTAATTGAAGGTCAAATGAGGCCAAACACTTAAGTTTTATGAAAATATACATGTTAGAGTCGATTTGGTAATCAACAGAATCTAATATGATTAAAAAGGCGATTTGAACGATCGAAATCGATTGTTTCGAATCGAAATGGATTTTAATGGACAATTATCGCCTCGTGCGAAGTTTTATCATTTTGAAAGTTTAGACATGTCATATATGACATATGTGAACTATGTCAAGTGTCGGAGCGAAGTTTTAAAGCAAATGGCCAAAAATCACAAAGTCGCAAAAGTTGGATTCTAAAGTTCTAAAAAATATTATGAGTCTGAAATGGTGGAATAGCCCTTCTACGGGCTAGTTTTTCTCTGATTTTGAGAAGCCAAATGTGCCAAGTGAAAATTTTATAAAAAAATAATTAGTAAGGTCTAGCATTGTGCCAAATTTGGTGTTAATTGGATATGTGGTTAAAGAGTTAAAAAATCAGCAAAGCAACAAAGAAAATCAAAGTATGCTGGTTCAGGGCACTGCGCCGGGGCGCAATGTTTTACACTGAACACTGCGCCGGGGGTCAGTATTACTGTTCATCGGCCGAGAGCTGCTCGCGGCCAGCGAGATGTTGAAGAAGAAACACTGCGCTGGGGTGCAGTGTACTGTTCACAGAGAGCAAAAATTTTCCTAAATGAGATATTTTGATACAGAATGATAAGAATGAGTTATGTAAACCCCAAATAGATAAGAATGAGCTATATAAAGGATGTCAAGGTATAGTGAAATAAGAAATGGTATAACATAGCATGCCTAAAGCTAAGTCAAAGCATGAAATAAGTTATGAAAGAGGTCGGGAATAAGGCAAGGATGTATTATGAACCTCCATAAGGGTTAATACATCAAATGAGAAATGATTAGAGACGAATGGTCATGTAATTATGAGTTAAGTTTGTTAAGTTATATTAAGTTATGATCCTATAATGATAAATATAGATGATATGTTTTCAGATAAGGTTCAAACAAGCAACCTGAGTCAAGGAAGGATAGTAGGGCCAAGCGAGGCAACAAAGGTTAAGGTTAAGTATAATAAATGCTAATCAGACAAGTTCTTTAGACTTAAACGTGATAGATGTTCTATGTGGACTATGTGCAACTCCGTGATTCGTTGTAATGTGCAATTTGTGACATTAAACATAGCATGGTAAGGTAAAAAATGCATGACGCATTGATATAAACTGTAAGCATGTAAGGTGTTAACTGAATTACTTGCTGAGCTTTATGCTCACTCTTGCTATTAACTAACATTTCAGGTAAAGAATAAGAAGGCCGAAGGTTCCGGTGACGCTAAAGGTAAAGAGGGATGAATGCATTAATATATGTGAAGAGATTTGTTGTATGTCAGAGTTATGTAATAAGCTGGTTTTAAATTTTAAACCATAATTGTATTAAGAAATGAACAATTTGTAAATTCAGAGAAATATATATATATATATATATATATATATATATATATATATATATATATATATATATATATATATATGTATGTATGTATGTATGTTCCAAAGAGAGAATATAAATGATATAGTTGACATATTATGTTTAGTCAAGTTGACATGTAATAAACTCGTGTATATGCTACAACTGTATATAAACAGGTTTAAGCAAACAGGATAATGTATGGATGGTTATGGATGGTATAGACTTGTGTATGTTGATACTTGTATGAATATAGATATGATAAATGTCTGTTGTGAACAGGAACAGGTACATAATAGGTATACTTAAATAGAGCCATGTATGAATAGTTCATGGCGAATTTTAATTACAGATTAAGTTAAATCATAAATTCTGTATGATTATAAAACAAAATAGACTCGGTCGCAATTAATAAGTGTCGACTTAATTACTAATGAATAGTAAAGGTAAAGTGAACGTTGCGATCCTGAGACAGGTACGGCTTATAAGATTAAGATAAAAAAAAATAAAAAAAAATATGGACCGCATTTATGGTCATTTAAAAAGGTATTAAAGGAGTAAAGGTTAAGTTTAATGCACGAGATTCCGGTTAATGTGGTTTAAAGTCAATGATTATGTAATCCATATATAAATGGATAGAATTAAGGAAGGTCGGGATCTCGGGGCATTACAGACGATGAACCATGTGTTCTTTGCTTCTTCAGGGGCATGTGAATCTAATTCAAAAAGCAGTATCAACTCACACATAGACAAAGACAACCCCCTTTTTGCACTAACTATAGTCCCCTTGCACTTGCAATTGCAAACTGAAACAATTTCTTTAGTGGGACAATTCAACAAATAGGTTGCGGGAAATCTATAAGTCCCCCAAACTTAACCCAAACTGACAACCCAGCCACTCCTGTTACTATTTTGAGGCTCAAACAGCTAACCTAAGTGCCAAACAAGCACCACCCAACCCCTCAAATGGCCAACACAAACCACCAGGTACCCAACCAGTCTACAGACTCAATTGCAAGCACACAAATAACCAAGTTCCAAATTAAGCTTATTTAATTACCTCAATCTGAAATATTGAATCCCAATCGGTTGGTAGAACTCGAATTCCCTTCGATGTTGGACTTCATAGAGCCTTAGGTGGATGGATGAGTAAACTCGGAAGAGGTAAATGGAACGGGTAAGTAATCAAGTGGACGGGGGATTGGATAGATTAGGAATGAATTCTAGGGTTTTGGAAGGTTGGATTATGGTTATTGACTATTGAAAGAGAGAATACAAGCTTGGGGTGTGTTTTGGAAGTGAAATGATTGGGCCTTGAAAGCACTTTCAAAACTTAAATTGACACACTGCATCAGGGCGGAGTTATTTGGCCTAGACATCGCGTTGGGGCGCAGTTGGGTTGAGGCGACTTCACTGAGGGTGAGTTCAGAATGGGCCAGGGTGCAGTTAAACTGCAAACTTTTCGCTAGGGGCGAAATTGATGTCGCCAGGGCGAAGTCACTATGCCAGGGCGCAGTTATGCCTTTAAAACTCCTCGCCACAGTGCAGTTTTCTATTTACTGGGAAAAAAATTTATGCTGCAACTTTTTAAATTTTGAGCTCCATAATCATCTTCCATAGCTGCAAGGAGGTAAAGTGCACAAGAATTAGTGAAGCTAACATAAGAAATTCTTTCCTCAGTTAGAAAATTAATAATTCCTAAAAATTGAATAAATTACACCAAAAATGCCTTAAAAAAATGAAAACAAAATGCATAAAACGATAAACTATAGTTGGGTTGCCTCCCAACGAGCGCTTGATTTAGAGTCTTTTAGCCTGACTTTGCTCTTTCGCTTAGCTTGGGTCAAATGTGTGGTTCAAGCACCGATTGGAAAGCCATCTCTTGGTCCTTTCTTTATAACGTTTAATCTTCTTATGGTGTTGGAAGACCTTTCCATACACGTTCATCCTTCCGAGATGGTTAAAGAAACTTTTCCTCATCCATAAGACCAATACTCTTGTTCATAATTGTGCTAATTTGGAAACAATCATCAGGGTCATCTGACAACTTTATAGGCTTAAAAACATGAAATTTTACTTCTTGATCATTGATCCTCATTGTAAGCTCCCTTTTTTGCAAGTCAATGATAATTCTTCCAGTTGCCAAGAAAGGTTGTCCTAGAATGATTAGTATATTCTCATCCTCTTTACAGTCAAGAACTAAGAAATTTGTCGAAAGAATTAGTTTGTCTACCTTCACCAAAACATCTTCAATGATTCCTCTAGGGTACATGATGGATCTATCAGCCAACTGTAGGGTGACGTTTGTAGGCTTCGCCTCTTTCAATCCTAGCTTCTGCTAAATAGAGAGCGATATTAGATTTATACTAGCCCCTAAGTCACACAAAACTTTTCCAATGTACTAATTACCTATTGAACAAGGAATTATAAAACTTCCTGGATCTTTCAGTTTTGGAGGTAGTTTCTTCGGGCGTATAACACTACATTCTTCTGTAAACACTACTGTTTCAAAGTCTCCTAACTTTTTCTTCCTTGATACGATACTTTTCATAAATTTCACATAATTTGGTATTTGTTCTAGAGCATCCGCAGAGGGTATATTGATCTGAAGTTTCTTGAACACCTCTAAAAACTTTGAAAATTGATTGTCTGCCTTAGCCTTTTGGAGTCGTTGTGGGAATGGAACTGGTGGTACACATGAGTTCGGCTTGACTTTTTTAGATTTTTCCAAGGTCTTCTCCTTTTTCTTTGTAAACTCCCCATCTTCACTTGCCTTCTGTTCAACTTTGCAATCAAAATCTTGTGGCTGCTTGAAGTTGTCCTTAACTTTTTAAGATAATTATGTCCCACTCCTCAAGGTAATCACCTTATAGTGCCCAATACCATCTCTCCTTGGATTCTTCTCAGTATCACTTGATAAAGAACCTTAAGGTCGATTGTTTAAAGCACTATGGATCTAACCCATCTGATTTTCAAGGTTCCTTATCTAAGTTGTCACCCTCCACTTGTGATAGTTTATTGGGTTATTGGGGTTGTTGATGTTGTTGGTTTTGGAATTCGGGTGGGCATGAATGCCTTGGAGCTTGAGGTTATGCCTGATTATTGCTCCAAGAAAAGTTTGTGCGGTTCCTCCACCCAGGATTGTAATTGTTTTCATTGTTGCCATATTGTTACTGCCTGTTTTGATTTCCAACAAACTACACGGATTCAAAATTAATTGCCCATTGCTCTGTCGAGTGATTTCCTACACGAAGCTCATATACTATCTCCATCTGACCTTCTACATTCATATAACATCCATTCTCTTTGACATGGCAGAAAGTTGTGTTGTCACTTGTGCCGAAAAGCCGTCATAACATTCACCCCATGAATACCTGTTGCCCTTGGCTGGTGAGTTCTAAATGTAGGCCATTGATAGTTATTTGTTGCCATATTTTCAAGAATGTTGTACGCTTCCTCACAGTTCTTGTCCATCAATAATCCACCAGGTGCTGCATTTATGCTCAGCCTTACTTGGCTAAATAGACCATTGTAGAAGGTTTGGACTTGCAACCACTTAGGAATCCCATGATGGGGACATCTCTATAGCAAGTCTTTAAATCGCTCCCAAGCTTCGTACAATGACTCCGAGTCGTGCTGAATGAAAGAGGTGATATCGTTCCACATCTTTGTCGTCTTTGCTAGTGGAAAGAATTTGGCAAGCAACTTTTGTGCCAAATCATTCCACGTTATAATCGACCCTGCAGGCAAGGAGTGTAACCTAGCTCTTGGCTTTATCTCTCAATATGAATGGGAAAAGCCTCAGTCTAATAGCATCCCCCGTCACCCCCATTATATCTAAAAGTGTCGCATATCTCCAAAAAGATGACAAATTATCGTTGGGGTCATCATTAGGTAATCCTTCGAACTGAATTGAGTTCTAGATCATATGAATAGTTCCTGGTTTAATCTCAAAACTAGCGGCTGTGATGGTAGCCCTTGTGATGCTGGTTTGAATTTCTATCACTTGTGGCATGACATTGTCCCGTAGTGATTTATGTTCTTCCTTTGCCATTCTGTCTTGGTTTTCTATAGTAGCCTGAATATAGTTGCGAATTCTATGGAACCTTCGTTCTATGTCGTCTATGTATGACTCTAGTTCCGGACCTTTAGTTCTCGTCTGCACACATAAAATATTAAGATCACTCCTTTGCAAAAAGCACGAATAGACTTAAACCAATGGAAGCCTGCAAAAGCAAAGGAAAAGCAAAAGATTAAAACGTTTAAATTATGTTGGGTATTTTCTATATGAATATATGCATGCAAGTATACACGGTCAACAAGTAAGAAAGTGAAAAAATAGAGTGTCGAACCCACAGGGAATTAAATAATAATAATTACCAAACATTAATTTAATATCAAATTAATTCTATTTAAACAATCTCAATTTAATTATAAAATAAACTAATCAAAATTACTAACTAAATTAAATTAACAAAAATGATTAAATCAAATTAAAATAGTTAAGATCACAATTTTCCTCAATGCTTCATTTAAATCTCTTTATTCTCTTTTTAACTAATTGACTATATAGAATTGTTAACTGAGATTTCTTAACTATTTACTAACCTTTTTCAAGAATTAATAAAAAGATTTATTCCAATTAAGTTACTATATTGCTATACAAAATCATTTGAAATAAACTCATTAAGATCCAACTATTAACAAAGTTACATGTGGCATATAGGTATCTTCATCCTACACACTATTATGCTACTCTTCCTAAAAGAATCAACAAATTCACATGTTATCATATCCGGATCTAATCCTAGAATTCCTTTTACAATTCATTCTAAGATATCACAATTAATTATTGCGCAAATAATTATACATGAGCGTATAAAATATGATAAACAACTTATATATAATCATCAATAATTAAAAAGAAAATAAATTAAATTAAACTACACATTGGGCTCAATTGCAATCTCAAATAAAAATTAACTCATAATTAAATAATTAATTATCCACAAATAATTCAACATCTCAAAATTACAAAAATAAAAGATAAAGAATAGAAATCAAATCTGTGTTGACATCCGTCTGTCACTCGGATCACAATCTCCAATCTCCAAGCTCCGCCTTCAATTCTTGAATCCTTCGCGTTAAATATTTGTTCCTAAAACTACTCCTAAATTACTCTAATATAATATATTCTGTCATAATCTATTCTAATCTGCTGAAAATAAAAGTTACATAGTCTATTTATAGGAGTACAATAATAATCCTATGCTAATGTGGAAAATAAATTCAATTTGGAATCAAATTAATGCTAAAAATCGCAAATAATCTGTTTCCCAGAATTAACGCGTTGCCAAACGTTGCCTTCGCGTACGCTGACCAGGTCAACACCACCGCTGTTAGGGTTTCGACACAGAGAAAGCAGCGGAATTTAAAAAAATTTCCGAAACCCTAAGCCAGGATCCATGCAAAACCATATTAATTCAAAAGTTTAGATTATTTACCGATTATTCGAGATGGACAGGAGACGATGGAATTCTGAAACGGCTTCGAATCTTCAACGTAATCCAGCGACTGCGTCTCTACAGTATCCACACGAACGCTCCGCGAACCGTCACACGATCTGCAGCAAAAGGGATCTGCGGTACTAGCCACCAAGATCAGGATTTCTAACCTATTTTTCTCTCTAGCCTCTTTCTGAAAGCGGCTAGGGTTTTAGTTTTTCCTTACGTGACTTTTAGACTACTGATATATCATATATATAATAGTTAATAGGAATTAACTAAAACCTAAAATAAATAGAAAAATAAAATCCGAATTTATATATATTATATTTTAATTAAGTCTTACTTAATTAATATACATATATACAAATTATCCTATTTATTTAAATTCGTAATTTTTAAATACTATCAATCATATTGACATATTTAAAATACTTACAATTTAAATTAATTCCCTTTTAATTACGTTCTAAGTGTGTGACCCTATAGGTTATTATTATGTTGGCAATAATTTTAAAATCATATTATAAAATTATAAACAGTGAGCGGCATCTAGTAATGCATCACTGCTACCCAAATAATAATAAGATCGGTGATTCGATACAACCTTTTCGTGACAAATGTTTCAATGTAATTTAATTATTTTAACCTTATATCCTAGATTAAACTCGAGGCATGGAATGTGTCACACTCTTCATAATTTAATCTGAGTTTTCTTGATCAATGAGTAGACAATATGAAACAAATCAATATTTGAGCATGACCATGCATTTCATAGTCCTACTCAATCAAGAGGCCTATGGATATCACCCCTAATATATAGGAGGGTTAAATTCCATCTAGATCACTCATATTTCTTACACGATTCATGATGTACCCAATAATCACCTTTATTGTCCACCCTATTAAAGGTGACATTTGATGATATCAAAGTACACAAATTCTCGTGTAATAATATAGTGACTTCAGGTTGGAGGATCATTACATCATTGTCACTATAAGAATTTCTTATGACACTTTGCATAATGCTCCATGTAGAATTCTCATGGTGGGTCAGTCCAGTACATTGTTCTCTAACATGTACCTATGCATTGACTCAAATATCTCATATATTTATGACCAATGAGATTTGGCCATCAGTTAATCCACATACTAGTCTCAATGCATCATTGTTGTCCCATTAACAATGATACTCGACTAGGGACATTTAAGAGCAATGATACTAATTATAATTATATAATCTCATGTTCAAGTCACATACTTAAAACTATATAATTCGTATCATTATTCTAAGGGCTTTTATTATGTTAACATTTATATAACGCAGTAAATGAAATCATAATAAAACAATCCATTTATTCAATCAAATATAATATCAAAAAATGTTAAGCAATTACATCAAATAATTAGCCTCTAGGGCATAAACTCTAACAATCTCCCACTTGCACTAGAGCCAATCACTCATGTATCTAATACCCATGGAACTAGTGTGACCTTTGTGCTTCTGCTGCGACAAAGCCTTGGTCAGTGGATCTGCAATATTATTATCTGTTGGCACTCTGCATATATGTACATCTCCTCTATTAATGATTTCACGGATGAGATGGTACCGCCTAAGTATATGCTTGGATCGTTGGTGAGATCTGGGTTCCTTAGCCTGTGCAATGGCTCCATCATTATCACAGTATAACTCAACTGGATCAACAATGGTTGGAACAATACCAAGTTCAGTGACGAACTTTTTAATCCATACAGCCTCCTTGGCTGCACTAGAAGCAGCAATATACTCAGTCTCTGTTGTAGAATCGGCTACTGTCTCTTGCTTCGAACTTTTCCAGCTAACAGCACCACCATTAACGCAAAACATAAAACCTGACTTAGACTTATAGTCATCACTGTCAGTCTGGAAACTAGCATCTGTGTAACCCTTTACTGCCAGTTTATCTTCACCTCCATATACCAAGAATGAATCCTTAGTCCTTTTCAGGTACTTGAGGATATTCTTGACTGCTGTCTAGTGACCTTCACCTGGATTCGACTGGTATCTGCTCGTCATGCTCAAAGCATACGAAACATCCGGACGAGTACATATCATTGCGTACATGATAGATCCAATTGCCGAAGCATGAGGGATCTTTCTCATACGCTCCTCATCATCTTGTGATTTAGGACATTGGGCTTTAGAGATCTTTACACCATGAGTCATGGGTAAGTGTCCTCTTTTTGCCTCTTGCGTGCTGAACCGTTTCAACACTTTATCAATATATGTACTTTGACTTAGGCCGAGCATTTTTCTCGATCTATCTCGATAGATCTTGATACCTAAAATGTAGGTTGCATCACCCAAATCTTTCATGGAGAAATATTTTCCTAACCATGTTTTTACAGCCTGTAAGGAAGGAACGTCATTCCCAATAATTAATATGTCGTCTACATATAATACCAGGAATACAATCTGACTCCCACTAACCTTGTTATACACATAAGGTTCATCTTCATTTTTTATAAAGCCAAACTCTTTAACTGCTTCATCAAATCGAAGATTCCAACTCCGAGAGGCTTGCTTCAATCCATAAATGGATCGTTGCAGCTTACATACCTTTCTAGCATCCTTTGGAGTGACAAAACCCTCAGGTTTTGTCATGTACACATCCTCAAGGAAATTTCCATTAAGGAAAGCAGTTTTGACATCCATCTGCCAGATTTCGTAATCATAAAAGGCTGCAATAGCAAGTAAGATCCTGATGGATTTAACCATTGCCACTGGAGAGAAGGTTTCATCATAGTCAACACCTTGAACTTGTTTGAAACCTTTTGCTACCAGTCGGCCTTTATAGGTTTGTACATTACCATCCATGTCGGTTTTCTTCTTGAAAACCCATTTGCACCAGATTGGTTTTACCCCTTCGGGTGGATCAACCAAAGTCCATACTTGGTTAGTATACATGGAGTCCATCTCAGATTTCTTGGCTTCAAGCCATCTCTCAGAATCTGGTCCATTCATAGCTTCTTGGTAGGAAGCAGGCTCATCCTGATCTATGAGCATCACATCGCCGTTTTGAGTCACAAGAAATCCATAATATCTCTCAGGCTCTTGGCGTGTCCTACTAGATCTACGAATGACTTGTGTAATTTGAGCAGGTTCACTTTCCACAATATCTTGTGGTTCCTGCTCATGTTCCAACTCAGGTTCAATGATATTTTGTGGTTCACGAATTTCTTCGAGTTCTACTTTCCTCCCACTGTTTCCTTTAGAGACAAATTCTCTTTCTAGAAAAATACCAGTTCGAGCAACAACCACTTTGTTCTCAGAAGGTTTGTAGAAATAATACCCTTTTGTTTCCTTAGGGTATCCCACAAAATTACATTTGTCAGATTTGGGTCCGAGCTTGTCAGAAGCCAGACGTTTTACAAACGCCTTGCAGCCCCAAATCTTCATGAACGACATACTAGGACGTTTCCCAGTCCACATCTCATATGGTGTCTTTTGAACCGTCTTTGTAGGAACACGGTTAAGTGTGAATGCAGCTGTCTCTAGGGCATGACCCCAGAAGCTTATTGGAAGATATGCATGACTCATCATTGATCGTACCATGTCCAACAAGGTGCGATTCCTCCTCTCAGACACACCATTCCATTGTGGTGTTCCAGGTGGAGTGAGTTGTGATATAATACCACACTCCTTTAGAAGGTCATCCAAATCTTGGCTTAAGTATTCACCACCTCGATCGGATCGAAGGGCTTTTATGCTTTTGCCAAATTGGTTTCGAACTTCATTCTTGAATTCCTTGAACTTTTCTAAGGATTCGGATTTGTGTCTCATAAGATACACATATCCATATCTACTGAAGTCATCAGTAAATGTAATGAAGTAATAGAACCTACCTCTTGCTAATGAACTTATGGGTCCACATACATCACTATGTATAAGTCCCAATATATCACTAGCCCGTTCACTGTGACCAGTGAAAGGGGCTTTAGTCATCTTACCTAATAAACAAGACTCGCATTTCTCATATGATTCAAAATTAAATGAATCCAAAAATCCATTTTTATGGAGTTTGGATATGCATTTCTCATTTATATGGCCTAAACGACAGTGCCAGAGATATGTTGGATTTTAATCATTTGATTTAAATCGTTTTGTATTTATGTTATAGATAGGCATCTCTAAAGCAAGAATATAAAGACCATTAAACAATTGTGTAACACCATAACATATTTCATTTAAGTAAAACAAACAACTGTTGTTCTTTATTAAAAACGAAAAACCTTTCTTGTCCAAACAAGAAACAGAAATAATGTTTTTGCTCATAACAGACACAAAATAGCAATCTGCTAACTCTAATACTAACCCAGTGGGCAAAGATAAATGATAAGTTCCTACGGCTAGTGCAACAACTTTTGCTCCATTCCCAACTCGTAGGTCAACTTCTCCTTTCGCCAAAGTCCTACTCCTTCGGAGTTCCTGCACATTAACACAAATGTGAGAACCACATCCAGTATCCAATACCCATGATGTAGAAGTGGACAAATTGACTTCTATAACATATATACCTGAATCAGAAGTCGTACTTCCTTTCTTTTTCTTGAGTTCTTCCAGATATGCATGACAATTCCTCTTCCAATGTCCAGGTTTTCCACAGAAGTGACAATCACCTTCTTTAGCTACCCCACCTTTAGGTTTTAAAGCCTGTTTGTTTTTGAAATTGGGTTTGGCACCAGATTTAGATCCTATCTTCTTCTTGCCTTTCCCTTTTCCCTTAGCATTCCCCTTTTGCACCATCATTATGGGATCGGGTCCTGCCTTTTTCATGTTGTTCTCGGCAGTTCTTAACATGCTCAACAACTCAGTAAGTGGTTTCGTAATTTCATTCATGAGATAATTCATGACAAATTGCGAGTAGCTGCTGTTCAAAGATTGCAAAACTAGATCAGTTTGGGCTTCCGCAGTAATCGGAAAACCCAACCTAGCAAGGTACTCAATATACCCAATCATTTTAAGAACATGTGGACCAACTGGATCACGTTCACCCATCTTGCAGTGATACAATGCTTTGCTTGTATCATACCTCTCCTGTCGAGCATGCCCTGTGAACAATTTCTTGAGGTGCTCGATCATCTTATAAGCATCCATTAACTCATGCTGCTTCTGAAGCTCAGAGTTCATAGTTGCTAGCATGAGACAACTCACATCCAGAGCATCATCTTGATGCTTCTTATAAGCATTATGCTCTGCACATGGTGCAGTGTTAGCTGGTGCTGCAGGAATGGGCCCATCAAGGACATAGAGCTTGCGCTCTTGTTTGAGGACAATCCTCAAGTTCCTATGCCAGTCTAGGAAATTAATTCCACTCAGCTTTTCCTTCTCAATGACTGATCGTAGTGAAAGACTATTTGTGTTATTGGTTGCCATTGATATCTACAATTTATAAGTGCAAAAATAATAAGTCAAATTACAGAGTTTTGATATTATGTAATTGATAATAGTACATTCCAAATATACCTCCCACTATTTTAATCAAATTAATAGCCCTCACCATTAATTCGAAAAGCATTTTTATTAAATCTTTCTAGTGAGCTAAGATCCATATTTCATTACGCCTTAAGTTAGCTTTGGCTAATCTCTTAAAACATAATTATTTAGGTAGACAACCATTTGTCAATTATATCATATATAACTCTTAGATAGTTTGGTGAACAACATTTGTTCTAGTCCATCTAATGGTACCTGCCAAACTCTATGCCTCTAAGTCCACAATCCTATTGAGATAACTTAGTTAAGTCGGGCCCAATGCTTTTAACATTTTGGATATCACAATTATCCAATCGCATCTTACCAAGATAAATGGGGTACTTTGCTTTGGCAAACCTACATTCATTGATCAAGGTCTTGATGAGTGTCATTCATTGGAAGGCATCTGATTTCGACTTAATAATTTTATGAGGGATTTTATTAATTAATTTAGATCTCACCAATTTTAATCTTATTAAGCATGCACGTTATTTATCATAGCATATCGTATACAAGCATAAATAAAGTGCAAAAATTAAACGTGTCACAGTTATGGCCCAACCCTATGTCAATCCTTTCAAGCTAATGAAAAGATTGAAGGTCAGTCTAAAGTGGTAAAAGGTCTTCAAAATAGTAGCTTCGTTGGACCTTCCTCATTCACGTGTGTCTCCTCTCCATCGTCATCTTGTCTTCTTGATTACACTTGTACATTACATCTTGTCTTCGTAATTTTTAAATACTATCAATCATATTGACATATTTAAAATACTTACAATTTAAATTAATTCCCTTTTAATTACGTTCTAAGTGTGTGACCCTATAGGTTATTATTATGTTGACAATAATTTTAAAATCATATTATAAAATTATAAACAGTGAGCGGCATCTAGTAATGCATCACTGCTACCCAAATAATAATAAGATCGGTGATTCGATACAACCTTTTCGTGACCAATGTTTCAATGTAATTTAATCATTTTAACCTTATATCCTAGATTAAACTCGAGGCATGGAATGTGTCACACTCTTCATAATTTAATCTGAGCTTTCTTGATCAATGAGTAGACTATATGAAACAAATCAATATTTGAGCATGGCCATGCATTTCATAATCCTACTCAATCAAGAGGCTTATGGATATCACCCCTAATATATAATAGGGTTAAATTACATCTAGATCACTCATATTCCTCACACGATTCATGATGTACCCAATAATCACTTTTATTGTCCACCTTATTAAAGGTGACATTTGATGATATCAAAGTACACAAATTCTCGTGTAATAATATAGTGACTTCAGGTCGGAGGATCATTACATCATTGTCACTATAAGAATTTCTTATGACACTTTGCATAATGCTCCATGTAGAATTCTCATGGTGGGTCAGTCCAGTACATTGTTCTCTAACATGTACCTATGCATTGACTCAAATATCTCATATATTTATGACCAATGAGATTTGGCCATCAGTCAATCCACATACTAGTCTCAATGCATCATTGTTGTCCCATTAACAATGATACTCGACTAGGGACGTTTAAGAGCAATGATACTAATTATAATTATATAATCTCATGTTCAAGTCACATACTTAAAGCTATATAATTCGTATCATTATTCTAAGGGCTTTTATTATGTTAACATTTATATAACGCAGTAAATGAAATCATAATAAAATAATCCATTTATTCAATCAAATATAATATCAAAAAAATGTTAAGCAATTACATCAAATAATTAGCCTCTAGGGCATAAACTCTAACAACCGCCTCCTGCGCTTGGCGCTTAACCCCTTCTCTGTGCCCCAGAAACGAAGTCGTACCCGTCCAATTCTTCCTTCCGCGCGCCATGCGCGCTTAAAGCTGTTCTGTGACTTCCCACACAGCGTCGTTCTGGACCGCACCTGCTGACACCACCGCGCCATGCGCGCTCACAGCTGTCCTGCGTATTTACAGAATTGCCCCTCCGAGTTTCTGTTAATTACAGATCTCCCACTAGCTTTTATTTTTCCTACAAAATCAAATATTAAATTAATTAAAAATAATATAAAAATGCTAAAAATAATAAAAACACATAAAATTAATTAAATTACCTAAAATCAATTAAAATACTTTAAAACTCACAATTAATTAAGCCTAAAAATATATAATAAATAGGTATAAAAACCTATTATCAAATACCCTCAAACTTAACTCTTTGCTTGCCCTCAAGCAAAACAAAAATAAAACTAAGACTCTAATAACTCAACAACTCATACAATGAATTAATATGAATTTCAACTTTAGTCTCAAATATTTTTAAATAATAACTCAATTTTTTTTTTAAGATTATGCAAAGCCCAAAATTTTAACATATTTGTTAATCTTACTCTAATCAAAACCATTCGTATGTGTGTGAATCCAAATGTATCAAACTAACGAAAAAAACTTAGATCCGCTCACATAATTAAATGTCTCATAAAAGATATATAAAATATATAAAAAAAAAACTCTATATTTTTATTTTTCACATCACTCAAAGCTAATACATGCAAATATAACTTAGGAGATCAAAAAGTTTTTAATCTTTTAAGCACCCCTAGGATTATTAAAAAAAAATTAAGCTCTTTTTTTTTTTAATTAAATGGGTGCATTTTATGCTCCATCCAAATTTTTTTTTCATTTTTTTTTTTTCAATCTCGGTGAGTGCATTTTATGCTCTATCTCACCAGCGAGTGTGTTTTACGCTCCATCTCGTTTTCTTCAATAACTTTCTTAACTTTTTTTTTTCCTCCACAAGATAAATTAATTTTACTAATCCCAGATAATTCACTTAAATCGTCTCTCCTAAATCATATTTTAACACAATTTTGCTTCAAGTTACGATCAAATAAAAATATAGAATTCAAAAATATCTATCATGAACATTTAACCAAATAAACTTCCCTTAAGTTAAAACTAGCTTAAACAATTGGACATGTGCATAAAAATTTAAAGGATCTCAAATAAAATAAATACTAACAAATAGCCAAAATTCAAACTATGCAAAAATTCATCCATTTTCAAAAAGTTATTAAATAAAAACTAAAATTTTTATCATCGCCAAAAAATTTAATTCAATTAATTCATTGCCTAAGAGACTCTACCTAAAAACTAAGTTACCCCATTTTCGTAGGAAACACGATTGCACTTAGCATGTGTAATAAGCCTTTAAACCCCATGGTTATCCCAAGTTGACGAGTTGTGTCTCGTGAGGGTTTGCAGTGAATTTACCCACAAAATTCCAAAATTTAAACTAAAATAAAGCCTAAAATTTTGAAAAATTGAAAAATTCTTTCAAATTTATCCACACCCCCAAACTTAAAACAGACATTGTCCTCAATGTATAAAATAAAGAAAATTAAGAACAAGGGACTCCCTTGAATATGTAGCTTTCATCATCCTCATCTGCTCAGTCTAGACTACAATGAATAAACCTGAAACAAAACAAAAACAACAATATTAAAACAAATAAATAAATAAAAACTAAATTTTACTACTAAAAATAAAATCTACTAAGAATAAAAATAAACTAAAAACTAAAACTAAAACTTGGGTTGCCTCCCAATAAGCACTTGTTTTTAAGTTTCAGCCTGACTACTTCCTTTTCTTCAGCCTGGATCGAATTTATGCTTGATGAATCGCCTTGGAAGCCATGCCTTGACCATTCGCTTAACTTTCCCTTGAGAGTTGAGACCCCCAAACTTGTGTTCATCTTTCATCCTCCAATAAAATTAACCTTTCAATCCCGCAACATCAACTCGAAAACATTCGTCTTGACCACTCGAAAATTCCATTGTATTAAACACCTTGAAGGTCACCTCTTTATCTTGAACTCTCATAATTAACTCACATTTTTTCACATCAATCAACACTCCCCCCGTAGCTAAAAATGGACACCCAAGAATAATCAGTATATTTTTATCTTTCTCAAAATCTAACACAATGAAATCCGCAGGGAAGATAAAATTATCCACTTTTACAAGAACATCTTCAATAATCCCTTTTGGATAAGTAAATGACCGATCCGCCAACTGTAAGGTGACATGGGTGGGCTTCGCTTCCTTCAAACCAAGATTTTTATAAACTGATAGAGGCATTAAATTTATGCTCGCTCCCAAATCACATAAGCATCGATTAAAGAACTGGCTCCCAATGGTGCACGGAATGGTGAAACTACCCGGATCTTTTAGCTTCGATGGTAGCTTCTTTTGCAATACGGCGCTACACTCCTCTGTTGGAGCCACTGTTTCGTAGTCCCCTAGCTTTTTCTTCTTTGAAAAAATCTCCTTCTTGAACTTTAAGTAGCTAGGCATCTGCTCTAATGCGTCTGCGAATGGGATGTTAATATGTAATTTCTTAAACACCTCCAAAAATTTTAAAAATTGCTTGTCATGCTTGTTCTTTTGAAGTCTTTGTGGGAATGGCATGGGTGGCATAAACTGATTCTGATTAGGATTCTCCACTGCCTTCTTTTCCTCTACCTCATGCCTCTCAATTTCCTTTTCAGCCTTACTATTATCTTGAATATCCGGATGTGCCTTCTTCGAATTTCCTCCATCAACCTCATGTAACTTCTTTCCACTTCGTAGGATCACATCATTGCATTTCTCATTGCCTTCTTTTCTAGGATTTGTCACTGTATCACTTGGCAAAACACCTTGGGATTGACTATTTATGGCACTCGCAAGCTGCCCTCTATGGTTGACGAGCTGTCCCATTTGATTATCGAGATTACGAATTACAACTTCATGACTTTTCTTTAATAACGCATTTTCCTCTAAGACCTTAGAAAGAAGTTCCTCCAAATTCGAATCCCTTGATTATTGTGGTGGAGGTTGATTTATAGAACTCGACTGATATGATGATCTTGGAGCAAAAGATTGTGCTTGATTGTTTCTCCATGACTGATTGGAAGGATTACTCACCTCCGGGTGATAGTAATTTGAATTATTGGGCAGCTGTTGTTGATTGTAGTTTGCCACATACTGGACTGATTCTGCATTGATTGGGCATTGATTAACTGAATGGTTCCCAGCACATAGATCACAAGTTATTGCCACAAGTTGAATATTAGGAACTTCAAGAGCATCAAGTCTCCTAGTAATTAACGACATTTGTGCAGCCATTGTAGATATTGCATCATTATCAATTCTCCTAACTGCCTTTCGCTGATTCACCCTTGCAGAAGGCCATTGGTAATCATTCGCTGCCATAGTTTCCAACAAGTTATAGGCCTCATCTAAATTCTTCGCCATTAAAGCACCACCTGCAGCCGCATCAATAATAGTCCTCGTTGTACTGAATAACCCATTGTAGAATGTTTGAACTTGAAGCCACTTGGGTATTCCATGATGTGGACATCTCCGCAATAAATCTTTGAAGCGCTCCCACGCCTCATACAACGATTCTGAATCATGTTGCATGAATGAAGTGATGTCATTCCTTATTTTTGCAGTCTTCGCCGGCGGAAAGAATTTCGCTAAGAACTTTTGAGCCAAGTCGTTCCAAGTAATGATAGACCCCGGTGGAAGTGAATGCAACCAACTCTTCGCCTTGTCCCTAAGTGTGAAAGGGAACAAACGAAGTTTTATAGCGTCATCCGAAACTCAATCATACTTGAAAGTATCACATATCTCCAAAAAGTTCATGAGATGATCATTCGGATCATCATTGGGCAAACCCACAAACTGCACTGAATTTTAGATCATCTGTATCGTGCCTGGCTTAATCTCAAAACTTGTAGCTTGAATTGCAGGCCTATGGATGCTAGATTGGATTTCAGTGACTTGTGGCATTACATAGTCTCGCAACAATTTTTGATCCTCGTCCTTCATTTAACCTGAAAAGGAAGTAAAAATTAAAATTTTAAATAATAAAATAAAATAAAAACGTTTAAAGTAAAACTAATTTGATTAAAATTAATATTGATAAATAATTATTAAATTAATTCCTCGGCAACAGTGCCAAAAACTTGTTGAGTATTTTCTATATGAATATATGCGTGCCAGTATACACGGTCAACAAGTAATAAAGTGACAAAATAGAGTGTCGAACCCACATGGAATTAAATAATAATAATTACCAAACACTAATTTAATATCAAATTAATTCTATTTAAACAATCTTAATTTAATTATAAAATAAACTAATTAAAATTATTAACTAAATTAAATTAATAAAAATGATTAAATCAAATTAAAATAGTTACAATCACAATTTTTTCCAATGCTTCATTTAAATCTCTTTATTCTCGTTTTAACTAATTGACTATATAGAATTATTAACTGAGATTTCTTAACTATTTACTAACCTTTTTCAAGAATTAATAAAAAGATTTATTCCAATTAAGTTACTATATTGCTATGCAAAATAATTTGAAATAAACTCATTAAGATTCAACTCTCAACAAAGTTACATGTGACATATAGATATCTTTATCCTACACACTATTATGTTACTCTTCCTAGAAAGAATCAACAAATTCACATGTTATCATATCCGGATCTAATCCTAGAATTCCTTTTACAATTCATTCTAAGATATCACAATTAATTATTGCACAAATAATTATACATGAACGCATAAAATATGATAAACAACTCATATATAATCATCAATAATTAAAAAGAAAATAAATTAAATTAAACTACACATTGGGTTCAATTGCAATCTCAAATAAAAATTAACTCATAATTAAATAATTAATTATCCACAAATAATTCAACATCTCAAAATTACAAAAATAAAATATAAAGAAAAATAATCAAATCTGTGTTGACATCCGTCTGTCACTCGGATCACAGTCTCCAATCTCCAAGCTCCGCCTTTAATTCTTGAATTGTTCGCGTTAAATATTTGTTCCTAAAACTACTCATAAATTACTCTAATATAATATAATCTGGCATAATCTATTCTAATCTGCTGAAAATAAAAGCTGCATAGTCTATTTATAGGAGTGTAATAATAATCCTAAGCTAATGTGGAAAAGAAATTCAATTTGGAATCAAATTAATGCTAAAAATCGCGAATAATCCATTTTCCAAAATTAACGTGTCGCCAAACGCTGGCTTCGCGTACGCTGACCAGGTTAACGCCACTGCCTCCCGCGCATGGCGCTCAACCCTTTCTCTGTGCCCCAGAAACGACGTCGTACCCGTCCAATTCTTCCTTCCGCGCGCCATGCGCGCTTAAAGCTGTTATGCGACTTCCCACACGACGTCGTTCTGGACCGCACCTGCTGACACCAACGCGCCATGCGCGCTCACAACTGTTCTACGTATTTACAGAATTGCCCCTCCGAGTTTCTGTTAATTACAGATCTGCCACTAGCTTTTATTTTTCCTATAAAATCAAATATTAAATTAATTAAAAATAATATAAAAATAATAAAAATAATAAAAACACATAAAATTAATTAAATTACCTAAAATCAATTAAAATGCTTTAAAACTCACAATTAATTAAGCCTAAAAATATATAATAAATATCTATAAAAACCTATTATCAAATTACATCTAAATTAACAAAAATTAATAATAAAATAATCATTAGAACCGTTCCCCGGCAACGACGCCAAAAACTTGTTGTCTGATTTATATATATGGAATTCACACGCAAGTATACGCGGTCAATCAAGTAATATAGTAATAAGAAGGATGTTGAACCCACAGAGAACAAGTAATAATAACAGTATTAACTATCAAATTTATATTAATTCAATTCTATTTAATCTGTAGCAAATTTGGATTATGGAATATTTAAAATAAAAAATAAAGCTAAGCTAATTAACAAGAGTAGATTACTAGATAATAAAGGCTTTAAGATTATAGTTTCCCCAATTGTATTACAGTAATATCATCATCTTAATTCCAATTACTTAATCATATGGATTGTTAACCGAAATTACCTATCTATTTACTAACCTCTTTCAATAATTAGTAAAAAGATCTACTCCAATTTATAATGCTATAATTCTATGCAAAATACCTTGAAACAAACTCATTAAGATTAAACTCTCAATATGTTATGTGTGACATATAGGTATTTTTATCCTATACACTATCATGATACTCTTCCTAGAAAGAATAAACAATACCAAGATTTATTCCTAGACTTCCTTTTTTAATTTCATCTATGAAATTAAATAACTGTTGATCAGACAATTATAAATCACGCACAAGATATAACAACTAATCAAAAACTGATCAAATAATTGAAACTAAGATTAATTAAGTAAAGTTCAAACAACGATTTCATTGTAATCTTAAATAGGAATTTAGTTACACATAATATTGAAAACTATCATCATATGAATATAGAAAAACATTCAAAGTTCAAAAGATAGAGTAAAGGAAATAGAATAAACTTTGTCGAATTCACTTTGTCTCTTTAGCCTTCACTTTTAGCTTCCAAAAGGTAGCTCTAATTCTTGTTTTCTATCCCCTCTCTCTGTCTCTATATATCCTCCTAAATATAACCCTAGATTCCCTCTTAAAACAACGCAGCATGATAATCCTAACTGGGCTCGAATTTTACAACACATCAACTGGACCAACAGATTTTGCCAGACTGCGCCTCGGCGCAGTCTTCACATTGTAACATTACACCCCGGCGCAGTTTATTGTTCCAGAATTATAAAATTGCCACTGAATATTTTTTTTTTCACGTTTTGACCTCCCAAAGCCTTTTTCTGCAAAATGATCACATAAACAAGTAAAATAAAACTAAAAACACTTAAAGATAGGAAATAATTAAGCCTAAAAGTACCTAATTCGTAGGTATGAAACCCACTCATCAAAGCTAAGGAGCTCGATGGGTAAGAGTACTCAAGGGATGCATATGTTTGCAAGAGGAAGCATAAGTACTTGAGAGAATTTGTCCTAAAAAAGGTTGTGAACATGAATTTTAAAAGTGTGAATTGTTAATTAAAGTTATTAATAAAAGGAGTCTCCAATACCATTAGGTATTAAACGTGGATTAGGCCACTAGAATAAAGGGCAGGGGCCGAACCCCATAAAAATCTTGGTCTCTATGAGATTGATTATTTTATTGCTTGGTTATACTTGTCTCATTGCTAACAAATATAAGATGTGCTCAAAACAGGTTATTGTTTCTATTTAGTTTCAAAAAATAGCAAACTATATTTACTATTAAACTTACTGTTTTCATAAAACAACAAATTGCATTACCATTCCGTTCACTGATTCATCCATTTAGCATATTGTATTACAAACTATTTTCTTAAAAATAAAAAATTGGACATAATTTCTCTCACACTTATTCAACCTCCCTTTCTAAGTGTGCCTATCTTATATTTCAATTATTATCCACCTATTTTGATTTTTTTTATTATATTTGGTAGTATCATAGACCAATATATTGACTTTTCATTTAATACACCATTTGGACTCTAGTTTGGGCTACTAGTTAATTTCTATTGGGTTTCAACTATTAATTCATTGGACTATTATTACTACTAGCATAACTTGATAATTAAATCAAGTATTGGACTAGTCAAATTAATTTATATGATCTCATATTATTGTCTATAAGTCTATTATATAATTAAATACTTGAGCTTGTTTAACTCATTAGATTAGTTCACTAATAATTAATTATTTACTTGGACTATTAATTTATTCACATAAAACTTAACATATTAGGCTCATTTAACAATCACATTAATTTAATCACATAATCCAATAAGACTTGTTATATTCAAAATTAATTAAATATTTAATTAGGTTTACTAATTTATCAATTTTTTTAGGTTAGTCTGTTAATTTAATTAATCAACTAATTGGACTTTTCTTTAATAAATCACTTAATGAGTTTTCTTATCTTCTTAATTACCATGCAAGACCAATATTCGAGCCGTGTTAAATTCATAATAAAAGCTTATTTTGCTCCTCTCTAACTTTCTTAGTTAGTTCCACAACTTGACTTCTTTTCTAGTTAATTCACATAACACACATACATTTATATATATATATATATATATATATATATATATATATATATATATATATATATATATAATTAAAGTTGAAATTTTCTGGGTTATTACATTATTCCTCCCTTATAAAAATTTCGTCCCTGGAATTGCTAAAACAAAGTTAATGCGACCCCCCCCCCCCCCCCCCTCATTAGATTAGTTCACTAATAATTAATTATTTACTTGGACTATTAATTTATTCACATAAAACTTAACATATTAGGCTCATTTAACAATCGCATTAATTTAATCACAGAATCCAATAAGACTTGTTATATTCAAAATTAATTAAATATTTAATTAGGTTTACTAATTTATCAATTTTTTTAGGTTAGTCCGTTAATTTAATTAATCAACTAATTGGACTTTTCTTTAATAAATCACTTCATGAGTTTTCTTATCTTCTCAATTACCATGCAAGACCAATATTCGAGCCGTGTTAAATTCATAATAAAAGCTGATTTTGCTCCTCTCTAACTTTCTTAGTTAGTTCCACAACTTGACTTCCTTTCTAGTTAATTCACATAACACACATACATTTATATATATATATATATATAT
Organism: Hedera helix; assembly: GCA_947179155.2. NCBI lineage: Eukaryota > Viridiplantae > Streptophyta > Magnoliopsida > Apiales > Araliaceae > Hedera > Hedera helix. Next base: position 19,029,355 of record OX359272.1, on the reverse strand, counting down.
ATATATATATATATATATATATATATATATATATATAATTAAAGTTGAAATTTTCTGGGTTATTACATTATTCCTCCCTTATAAAAATTCCGTCCCCGGAATTGCTAAAACAAAGTCCCCATTTATTCCTCAAACTTCAACTTAGCTTTGTGGTCCTTCCCACTTTGCTATAGCCCACAATTTAATCTTTTTCTACCTTTCCTGCTCAGGGCATTGGCAACCATATCTGCCTTACCCAAGTGATACAACACCTCTCAATCGAAACCTTTGATTACTTACAAACATCATTTTTATCTCAAGCTCAACTCTTCCGATGTGAAAATATACTTTAGGCTCTTATAGTCTAAATATATCTCACATTCTTCCCATATGACTAATACTTCCAAATTTTTAGGACAATTCTTACCCTTTCTCAAATTCCTTCAATTAGCACCACACGTACGCACTGACCTTGTCATTCTGCATAAGCATACAACCTAGTCCTTTATGCCACGTACCACTAAATACTATAAAATCCTTTTATGTCATCTCTTCAAAATTACCCCGCCATTTAACTTAGTATTTACTTGAGTTTCCTAAACCTCTACTCATACTTCGTTGTTATCCACACAAACTTAACCACCTTCAAACTTCATTGAGTCTACTGAAACTCCTTTGTTGTAATTTTTGTGTCCAAAATGGATCTCCTTTTAATTAAAATTTGCACTTCCAATACTTCGCATCTTATCCCCGAATTAATACTTTTTCCACAAAACAATTAAATCATTTCTTGCTACTATACCAAACTTTTGAAATGGTTACTACTTCTAGTATTAAGTCAATTACACGCTTGACCTTCCCTCCTAATTGAAAATCAGCAATACGTTCAAATATACATTACCTTCCTTTCTTGCATCATCAATAAATAACATAATTGCCTAAATAATGTGCTGGCCTCATAATACTACCTTAGACTTACTCAAATCTGGAGGTGTATATTCCTCTTCTGACTGTGAGAAGCCAAAATTCACTTCTTGAATACTTATTAATCATTGGTGGATCACCTTTAGAGGTTTCGCACTTGGGGAGGTGACATTGATCCATGGAATCTAATATGTGAATTCGAAGGATTAAAATGAGGTGAGCTTGTACCTCTGGAAGCTTCCTAGTTATTGGTTTGCAAAAAAATTAAAATATGATTATGCTTTCTTTCATTGTGCTATTGCAATTTGATTGTATGTATATCATGCTTTTGCAAACCAACAATATGCCCCTAAGACAATCATATGTTGATATGATAAGTATATACTTTGTAATCTTATTCGTTTATTAATAAAAGAATCATTTATTTATAGGCATTTCTTTATTCATGATTGATTGGTTAAATTAATTAAATTGATAAACTCATAGTTTTGGAGCAAAACTTTTAGAATCATAATGTTGATTATGCTAATGAGAACTAAATTCTAGGAAAGTTCAAAACTAAAATATTCCTAATCGTGGGATCACTAAAATAGGGATTAGTGAATCTAAATAGATTAATGCATACTATGCTTTCTCTTATGAAGAGTATAATTGATCTCATAATCATTTGTGTGGAGACACTAAAACAAGTATGTTAGTGCTTATTAGAGAATAAGTTCACTAAACGTGACTCGCTTAAGGAACACCTAATAGAGTTTTACTTGTATGTCTATAAGAGTTCTTAATGTAATAGTAGTACAAGTGATCCTTTGACTTGAGATCATCATAGTATCTTATGTATGATGAGTTATACTTTATCATATTCCTTACGACTATTCAGGTATAACGAAGGATATGTTAGGGTATAATAAGTTATACATGGAGTGAGGTAGATGATCAACAAAGAACTTATCACTTTCAATAAAGGGAGAGAATGTCCTGTGTGATTTGATAAATAACAACTCAGTAGTCCTTGGCCAAGGCAGAATAAAAATTTAAAAAGAGTTCTAATTTACATTAATTAGAGTTATGTATTTTAGAATCGAAACACATATGATCAAATTAAATAAGACTTGACAGTAATTCCATGTCTTATATTTGATTGGGACATTGTGTGGTAAAAATAATTTAGTTTTACGGTAATTATTCGTGAAATAGGTTCTTAGTGATCAAATGCTGAAATTCATATTATTCGAAAAGTCGTGAATTCCTAAGTGGGCTTACCCTTATTGTGGAATAAATAAGTATTTATTTATAAGTAAATTAAAGGTGTTTAACTTATTATTATAAATAATATTAGAATGATTCTAATTTATTTATTCTACTACCAGTTTAATATTAAACCTAAATGGTCATACCGCAAAAGAGTAATATATATTTTAGAAGTAAGTAACTTAATGTTAATAATAAATTAAGTATATTTGATTTATACTATGGTGATAGAATAAATAAAATAGCTTAATATTTATAATTATGCATTTTAAAAATACTAATTATAAATTAATAAAAGGAATCTTATGATGATTATTATTATTATTGTTGTTGTTATTGTTGTTGTTGTTGTTGTTGTTGTTGTTGTTGTTATTATTATTATTATTTAGTTTCTAAATGGTTTAAGAATTAATTTATTAGAAGTACTCTCATTATTAAGTAATTAAGTTCCTAAATGGTTTAGGAATTATAATTAATTAATTTAGTTCTTAATTAGATTATGAGTTAAATTAAAACTCTACTCCTAAAGAGTTTAGGAGTGTTGAATTAATCTATAAATAAGATGAGTCTTATTATTGATTGAGGTCACTCACACTTTTATAGGTATTGGGAGATTACTTAATAATTCTCTACTTCTAAGAGAGAGAGATAATTAGGGCTAACCACTTAAGAACTAGTAAAATATAAATTACTTCTTTAATCTATATTATTCTTGGCAGATCACCTTAAGAGGTTACACACTTGGATAACTAACGTTGATCTGAAGATTCTAATCGATGTATTTTGAAGAACGTGAAGGATTTTGGAGGTGAACTCGTAGTGGTTTTAAGAAATTGAATCTACAAAGGTATAATCCGTCATCCTTACTCAATTAATAAGTATTGTATAAGAAAGATCTTGGTTTTGGTTTGTAGAAAAAATTTAAATTCAATTTATTGCATGTTTCCGTTGCGTTATACAATTCGATTGTATGTATACCTTATTTTTCCAAAACAACATGCATAGCATATTGGATGCTAACATATTAATCGAACCGAATTGTTCGGATTGATTAAAGAAATTTGAGAATAGTTCTCAATACTGAAAAGCTAGCAAATGTCCTTAATTAGCCCATCCTTGCAATGGTTGTATACAATACTGTTGAGGAAGACATTGCTACTTTAAGAAGTGGAAAGATGGTGCACAGGTGGCTCAATACATCATGCCCGTATCCATGAGTACCTAATTACAGCGTCAACACGAGAAAATAGATGTGCCTATTATATTGCCACACTTTTATGAGTTGTATGGTGAACAAAGTAAGTCAGCAAGATATAAGATATCTAAGAAGCTCATCCAATCTAACATGATCAATGCCACTATAGTATAGACTCATGTTCTAAAAAGATCAATTAGATTGATCAATTGGGACAATTGGATTTTGTCAAGGATGAATAGTTGAGTCAAAATTTGATCTTGCAGCCACTTATTGACTCGTTTTCATAATTTTTTGTGAACTTCAACATTATTAAGCTAGACGTTAGTTTACCTGATTTGCTTAACATGTTGAAAACTAATGAGAGTCACTTTCCTTTCAAGAAAGACCAAGTCTTACTGGTAGATGAATCTTCCAATTCCCCACGCACGAGATTACTTGTCCTTTGTTTAGCCTTCTACTTCTGCTTAGTCTCTGCAATGACTGTTGTTATATTTATAATGATAATATTTTATTTAGAACTGATTGATTACTTGATGGACTTTGAATACTTGACTTAAATGAAAAACTTTTTTAAATTGAACAAACTAAAGAAAAAAAGATGACGTGAATCATACCTTCAAATTGCACTGTAGACTCGGTCATATTAATGAAACAAGACTAAACAAGTTGCACAAAGATTAGTTTTAGAACCATATTTGATTATGAATCATGTACAACTTGTGAATCTCGTCTCATAGGTGGGATAACTAAATCTTTATTTGGTGAACATGGAGAGAGAGTTACATGGTTGTTAGAGTTAGTACACACAGTTGTGTGTGGAATCTATGATAACATATGCAACAGGAGGGTATGCATTCATTACTTTTTCTGATGATTCTAGATTTTGATATATGGATTTGATAAAATATAAATCAAAATCATTTGAAAGGTTCAAAGAATTCAAAAGTAAAGTAGGAAAACAAACTGGCAAAAGTATTAAAGTTCTTCGATTAGATCGAGAAGAGAATACTTAAGCAGTGAGTTTCTAGATCATCTTATAAAGAATTGGTATTTTTTCACAATGGACATGGTGATGATCCATGATGAGTTTTACCGATATTCCAGTATCTTTCTAGGGTTATGCTTAGAAACAGTAGCATATATACTAACTAAGGTACTTTTAAAATTTCGTCCCTAAGACTCCATATGAGTTATTAACAGAGAAAAAACCAAGTATTAAGTATGTTAAGATTCGGGATTGTCCAACTTATGTCAAAATTTTTGAAAAGGATAAGGTTGTGATAAGATCTGGTAAGTGCAAATTTGTAGGATATACCAAAGGAAGTTTATAATATTACTTCTATAATTCTACTTATTAAAAGGTGTTTATCGAGACACGCTGCCTTCTTGGAAAAAGAAATTTTTCCTTAAAGGGGTTAGTAGGAGTAAGATAAATCTCGAAGAAGTTCAAGAACGACAAGACATTACAAATCAAGTGTAGGAACCTGTTCAAGTAGAAAAACCTAATGTACCACAATCGACTCGTAAATCTATAAGAGTACTGAAGATATCGATAAGTATGGATTCATCATTAATGATGATGATGATGTGGTACATATCATAATGGATGATGATCCAGTTACATATGATGAGGTATGAGTAATAGAGACTCAAGAGAAATAGTTATTGATCATGAAATCTGAAATGGGTCTTTCGAGAAAGATTAAAGCAAATGACAAGGTGGAGACCTATAAAACCAGACTAGTGACAAAAGATTTCAAACAAAGTTAAGACGTTGCCTATGATGAAACTTTTCACTAATAAAAATGTTTAAGTCCATTCAGATTTTACTTACAGTTACAACTTATAATAGGAGATCCGACAAATAGAAGTGGATATGTCTTTCCTCAAAGATGGAGTAAATCAAGCGTGTAAGCTACAACGATTCAATTGTGGATTGAAGTAAGTTTATCAAAGATGGAACATTCATTTTGATGAGATAATCAAAAGAGTTTGATTTTATCAAAAAAGAGGATGACCCAAGTGTGTACAAAAAGTTAGTGGGAGCACTGTGACATTTCTGGTATTATATGTTGATATACTACTGAAAAGGAATGACACACCGATGCTACAATCAGTAAAAAAATGGTTGGCTAAACACTTCTCCATAAAGGACTTGGGAGAAACATCCTATTATTGGGGATAAAGGTCTATAGAAATAGATCATAAAGGATGCTCGGCTTGACCTAAGAAATGTACATTAATTTGATGCTAAAGATGTTTAGCATGGGAAACTCCAAGAGAGGTCTCAGTTGATGAGCCAATGAGTAAATCTTTTCAAGAAAATGTCCCTAAAGACACCGAAAAAGAGAGATTACCTGAAAAATATACCTTATACTTTGATAATATGATTTATCATATATGTGGTGACATGTACAAGACCTAATGTTGCTTATGTATGATAAGTAGATATCAGTTCAATCCTAGAGATGAATATTAGAAAGAAGATTCTAATGGTGGGTCTGATTTGAAACCTAGAGGGCTATACAGACTCGAGTTTTTTGACTGACCAAGACGACAACAAATTCGTTTCAGGTTATGTGATTATCTTGAATGGTGGTATAATGAGTTGAAAAAGTTTCAAACAGTAAAGAGTTGTTAATTTAGTGACAAATGCATAGTATATAGCTATAAGTGAAGCTGCAAAGGAGATTGTTTGGATGAACAAGTTCATGTCTCATCTGAAATTCAAATATGTGTTGCAGCACTTTCGTTTAATTAGAGGAATCATTGAAAAAAAGAGATGACACCATAGAGATAGTAGACTCTCAGAAAAGCATTACAAATCCATTAACTAAAGTATTTTCTTAGCAATTCGAACGATTGCTACCTAGAGAAGATGGGTATTGGATACCAAGGGCAATTGACTTTAGTGCAAGTGGGTGATTGAAAGTAGTATGCCCTCAAGCTTATCACATTTTTTTTGTTGCGAAATTGAGATTATATTAAAACTAAAAGAGTACAAACTTGGAGTCCCTAAACTGGGTATAGTAGAAGCTTCAAAGGACATTCCCAAAGAAGCCAAGACTATACAAGCATTATAATGCTAACATACTAAATTTGTCCTTTACAATCTGGAATTTGGAAATTGTGTGCAATTTATATTTTACTACATGCATAATATTTTGAACAATAGTCCTAGTTGAGAGAGAAGTATTAACATGAATCCTTATATTACGTTCATTCCATATATGGTATACCACAGTGGCAAAGCCCGTGAGATGATGTGATACTGAATTTTTTTTTCCTAACAGTTGACGATGAAATCAGTGATGTAGGACCAATCACAGTTAAGTCCCCTCCATCCATAAATTCTCATAACTGAGTGCAGAATCCGAAAGGAAAATGCACATTGGAAAAACTGATGATGAAATGTTTCCAAATGTGCCTCACACAGACAACAAATTGGATCAACCATAAAACTATAACTGGATAGCCTATCTTTTGTTTTAGGTCCATTTTGAAAAGCTAACCACAACAGGAAAGAAAATTATGAGGAATAATTTTGTTCCAAACCAGTTTATCCCAAGCAGTCAGATTGCCTCTTTGTCGAACTGAATTCCATATAACTGAAGCTTTGACCTCATTGTCTTTGTAATCATCCCAGAAAACTTGGTCTTGGACATCTGGGTTAATCTTCTTACTGTAGTCAAATGAATGACAAAATTCAAGCACAACAAGATGATTTTAAGATGGTAGACACCAAGCACCATTACGAAGAATGCTACTTACTTTCGCAGTCGTACCCAGTCTAGAATGAAAGATGAAAGGGGATTGCATGGATGATGTAAAGGGCTTATTGTTTAACCAATGATCAAACCATAGACTTCTGAGCACCATTTTCAATATGATATTTAATATACTGTAGAGCCACAGTCCTAAGCTCCAACACTTTCCTCCAAGCCCAAGAGCAAACAACTAGAACAAGAACAGACCAGAAGGATTTCTCCTTTAAAAGAAAGGTTTTATTTAAAGGCATTTTCTTTAGTCGTGATTAATTGGTTGAATTAATTAAATGAATAAACCCATAGTTTTAGAGCAATACTTTCAGAATCATAATATTGATTATTCTAATGAGATCTAAATTCAATATAGCTCAAAACTAAAATGATCATAATCGTGGGATCACTAAAATGGAGAATAATAAATTCAGATATATTAGTACATACTATGATTGCTCTTTTGAAGAGGATGATTGATCTCATAATCATTTGTGTGGAGATACTAAAGCAAGTATGTAGGTGCTTATTGGAGAATAAGTTCACTGAACGTGACTCGCTTAAGGAGCAACTAATGGAGTTTTACTTGCACGTTAATAGGAATTCATAATGTGATAGTAGTACAAGTGATCTTTGGACTTGAGATCATTATAGTATCTTGTGTATGATGAGTTACACTTTGTCATTTTCCTTAAGAATATTCGGGTATAAAAAATGATATGTTCATGTATAATAAGTTGTACATGGAAATAAGTGAATGATCAATAACGGATCTACCACTTCTAATAAAAGGAAAGAATGCCCTATGTAATTCGGTACATAACAACTCAGAAATCCTTGGCCAATGTGGAATAAAAATTAGAAAGGAATTTTTAATTTATATTAGAGTTGCGCATTTGAGAATTAAAATACATATGATCAAATAAAATAAGACTTGACAGAAAATTCATGTCTTATATTTGATTGAGACATTGTATGGTAGAATGATTGAATTGTATGACAACTATTCGTGGAATAGATTCTTTATAATCAAATGTTGAAATCATATTATCTGAAATGTCATAAATTACTAAAGGGGTTTAACCTTATTGTAGAATAAATATATTTATTTATTTTGAATTAAGGGAGTTTAATTCATAATAAATAATATTAGAACAATTCTAATTTATTTATTCTATAACTGGTTTAATATCAAGAGCCTAAAGGGTCACACTGCAAAAGAGAAATATTTATTTTAGAAGTAAATGGCACAATAGTAATAATAAATTAAGTATATTTAATTTATACTATGGTGATAGAATAAATTAAATAACTTAATATTTATAATTAAGTATTTTAAATATACTAATTATAAATTAATAAGAGGAGTCTTATTATTATTATTATTATTATTATTATTATTATTATTATTATTATTATTATTATTATTATTATTATTATTATTATTATTTAGTTCCTAAATAGTTTAGGAATTGTAATTATTACAATAAATTAATTTAGTTCCTAATTAGATTAAGAGTTAAATTAAAACTCTACTTTAAAGAGTTTAGGAGGGTTGATCAAATCTATAAATAAGAGGGGTCTTATTATGGATTGGAGTTACTCACACTTTTGTAAGTATTGGAGATTACTTCATATAATTCTCTACAATCTAAGGAGTTAGTGAGAGAGAGAGAAAGAGAATTAGGGCTAGATACCCAAGGTTTGAAGAAACCTAAATCTACTTTTTTAATCTATATTATCTCTGGTGGATTACCTTTAGAGGTTGTACGCTTGAGTAGCTAACGTTGATCCGAAAACTCTAATTGGTGGATTTGAAGAAGAACACGAAGGATTAAAGGGAGGTAAACTCGTAACTGTTCAAGAGTTGAATCTACAAAGGTATAATCTCTCATCATTCCTCAATTAATAAATATAGCATAAGAAAGATCCTAGAATTTAGTTTATAGAAAAATTTTAAATATGATTTATGTCTGTTTCCGTTGCATTATATTAATTTGATTGAACGTATGTATAGTTTTTGCAAACCAACAATACTTGCTTTAATGCTTATACACAAAAGATTATGAGATCAATCATCCTCTTCGAAAGAGCAAACATATATGCACTAATCTCACTAATTGCCATTTTAGTGATCCCACGATTATAAACAGTTTAGTTTTGAGCTATCTTAAATTTAGATCTCATTAGTATAATCAACATTATGATTCTAAAAGCATTGCTCCAAAACTATAGGTTTATTTATTTAATCAATTCAACCAATTAATCATGAATAAAGAAATGTCTTTAAATAAATTTTTTATTAATAAATGAATAAGATTACAAAGTATACGCTTATCGTATCAACATGTAATTGGCTTGTCGACATATTACTTTCACCCATCCCGTCTTCTCGTTACCCCTTCCCAACCCCTCTCCCCGTCCCTCTCAATCCCTCTCCCCGCCCCTCCCCGCCCCTCCCTTTCCTCTCCTCTCCTTCATCCTCGCTTCCTATTCTTCTAAATCTATGTCTCCTGTCCCCATCACCATCAATGAAAGTCAATTATTTGTGGTTAAAATCTTTAAAAATCTAATTTGTTTACAAAAAGAGAAATTTAGAAAGTAAAATCCATAATCTGGTTTTTATGAAAAGAGATGAATAGAAAAGAAATTGTCAAAGGTTCGTCGTGGGTTTGTTGATCTCTATTTTCTCCACTTCAGATCTAAGTAATTTTCATCCTTCTTACAATCCAAATTGGAGAGTATACTTTGAAAAGGAATAGTTTTAGGAAAGAATGGCTCTTCGATCCTACAATCCAAATTAAAGTGACTCGTATGAACGAAGTTAACTCAAATTATATTTGCACGTAAGAGAATTTACACTTAAACCAATTTAAATTTATTTTAATCTATAACTCAGGACCGACTTGGGATCAACTTAGTGCAACTTAGCCAAATTAAAAATAGCGAATCGGCTCTTGCGACTTTATGTATTTATGACTTTATATATTTGTATTGACTAGCTCTTAAACCCGTGTAAAGCACAGATTTGGTAAACATAAATTATTTATTTTAATTTTGTTTTCCTATATGTTTTTGTCTAATAACATGAATACATAATACAGTTTAACTTATGAAAAAAATTAGTGCCACAAATACATAATTTGTGCGTACTAGATGCTTCTAACCTAACCACCACCTTTTACTCATGGAGAAAGAGAATGTTTTATTTGTGTTTTATGATAATTAGTAATTGGTAATGTTTAGCGTGACTTTATAGATTGTGGGACTATGGATCAAAAATCTTAGTAGTTTTACAAAAGGATAACTCAACCATGAAAATGAAATTTAGTCAAGGCATATCGGACGGTGTTCTTCCCCTACTATCTCCGTCCCCATCACGTTTCTAAGTTAATAAGAATTTGAAGCTCAATGAATTATTATAACACAACATATTAGTTTATGTACTAAATGCTTTTGACCTAACCACCCTTTACTCATGGAGTAATTTTTTAATAATAGTAATAGTACTCCAAAACTAATTAAAAATGCAATAAATAAAACTAAGAAAAACACAACCATCACAGCAGTATAAATTTTTGTCTCCAACATTTTTTCCTCATATTGTTCTTCCTTCTCATATTTGTCGCATGTCTTTCATCTGTAAATCAAAAACACCAAAATCATATATAAGTAGCACAAATAATACTTTTGTACATGACGCTAGACCACAACAATAATTAGATAACGTTACGACATGTAGTTCAAATGACCACAAATATACTTATAACACAACCTACCTTGAGACATATTTTGATAGCGGTTCATTCTTATTACGTTCTTCCTTATCTATGCATTATTATGTTGCATGGAAGAACAAATATTCGACTCAGTTCGTGAATCCATATATATGTCTTACAAACTATAAGTAGATAGACTGCTCGTGAAAGCACTCGTATAGTCTATCTACATCATGACTCTTAGTGGCAATCTGTTGGCATGTTGTTAGCTTCACTTGTGTGTTGGACTTACTCCACTACCCTGTTTCTATCAACCAGTGCTCTTCTTAGTTTGGTAAAAAATTTGCAAGTGATACACTTTGAGAATTATGGGAAGCTTTTAGAGAAGGATTAGGAAGTTTTAACTTATATTGAGGAGCACATGAGTCCAATCATTTTTGTTTATTGTAATTAATGTATGATATTATTGTGTCATAAATGGACCAACGTAAATACTATGAATTGTAACATCTCATCATAATGAAATTTGTAACCTTTATATTTAAACACAATAAATCTCAATAAATAATCATTAATATTTTTATTTTCTTAAAATTTATCCAATAGAGTCCAAATTGAGATTTCATAGCAAATTAAATATCTCTAGCAATTGCTTCTTTGACATTGATTTCAAACAAAATTAGTAACCACGAATTTTCAGTTATATTTTTTTCTTAAAAGAAAATTTTGAAACATGTGATAAATCTTTTAGTACTTAAATTTGTTTTGGTGATGTTGTGGTTATGGTGTACATGTGATGATTACAACATTCATGTGTAACTCCTAAATACTTTGGCAATTGGCAAAGTTTATTTTCTTTTTCGTTCCCTTTTAAAACTAAGTAATTAATTAAATTAGATGCCTGCATGTGAGAATTAAATAAGAAATGAAGCAGCTGAGCAGAGAAGGGGATGGAAATTGCATTTAGTTAGACAATGACTCCTTGAGGCATCATTAATTAACGTAAAATTCACGACTGATGGAGAGGGAATACGATTGATTAACATCTTATATGTGGAGTTTGCTTTCATCTTAATATACGTCCACATTTATTAAAAACTCGTAACCTAAACTTATGAAAAATATTAATTTAACCAATACAGTTTTCTTTGTAAATGATGACCCTTGCCTTTTCCTTTTTTTGGTGTAAATGCCCATACACCATCACTTACGTTTATTTGAATGAGGTATTCTCTTATATGTGTGTGTGTGTGTGTGTGTGTGTGTGTGTGTGTGTGCGCGCCTTAAGGTTAGGGCTGCAAACGATCCGAACCGAACCGAACATTGTCGAACTCGAACCGAACTCGAACCACATTAGTCGAACTCGAACATGTTCGAGTAGCACTATCGAACCAACGCACTTGTGCGAGTTCGGTTCGTTAGTGTTCGCGAACAGTTCGCGAACATGTTCGAGTTCGCGAACATGTTCGAGTTCGACTATATGCTCGAGTTCGACTATAATGCTCGAGTTCGCGAGCATACTCGAGTTCGCGAGCATGCTCGTGTTCGCGAGCATGCTCGAGTTCGCCTATAATGCTCGAGTTCGCAAAAATTAGGCTAAATATTTTTATTTTTTTAAAATAAAATTTAAATTTAATTACAAGGCTAAGAGGACTCAGATACTCGAGTTTATTTAGGAATTAGGAATAGCCAAAAAAGATATAATATATCATAATATCATATTATAATATATTCATATATATTAAATTAGTAGTAGTGGTCAATATTATTGTTAATTACTTAATTAGTCTAGAATAAATAAATATTACTACTTTCAATTAACTCAAAAAAGGGCGATATTACTACTTCCTCAATTAATTAATTATTTTTATATTTTTGTATTTTTTACTTTTAGGTAAAACAAAAGAAAAAAAAATACTCCATTTATTTCATAAAAAGAGTCTTATTTGAGATTTTTTTATAATGAAATTATAAAATTTTAAAATTTAAAATAATGTGAATTTAGTTGATTTAGATTAATTCAATATCTAATAAACTAATATTGTTAAGTTGTTACCCTTGAAATGTATTACTACTAGATACTTCTTCCATTCTGAAATATAAGTAATAAGATCAACTGCTCAAGTATGAATTTTTAATTCAAAAGGAATGTGGTAATTAACTTTTGAATAACATAAATCTTGAGAATTATTTTATAAAAAGTTTATAATTTTCATAATTATATTGTTTAAAACTAAATAATTTTTTTCTAAAAAACTAAAGTAATATATTAAATTTTACAATTTTGTAAATTAACTACAATTCTAATATCAAATGCTCAAAGTAATTTAGAGACTTTTTGTGTTTTTGTTTTTTTTCTCACCTTTTTGCTTATTTTAATTTAAATTATTAACTCATTTTAATTTCATGCAAACGGTACCGTGACATTGCTTTATTGGATTATTAAACTTTTTAAACACTATTTTTTATACTAAATATGATTACTTAATTGCATAAAACAAAGTTAGTTAATTATTTTTTCTCACCGTCTCACATATACATTATAAGTCTGTAATACTAAAAAATTTAAAATTTTTAAAATCAAGTTTGCACTTTTAATTATATGGTTGATGGACAATAGGTTGATGTAAACAACGATTATTACTCTATTAGTGAAGTCTCGATACATTGATAACTTGATTTCTCTATTCTCTATCTTAATTTGGCAATTTCAATAATTCAAGCAAATGTAAGCAATTGTATTGTATCATTCTTTAATTAATGTCAAATTGTCATTGCATGAAGATTAATGACATTATTTATATGATTTATGACATGGGTTATAATTTATTAAATTATCAATAATATAAATTGTAATAATCTAACAATCATTGTTAAAAAATTTATGAAAATATTACAATTATTTTAATTAAATTACATGTGAAGAAGTACACATTATTATTTATTAATTATTTAATAAAAATGTGTACTTTTAATCAATTATTAAAAAAACAAAAAGATGTTTAAGTAATAAAAAAAGAAAATTACTAAAAAATTAACAATTATTGATAAGACAAACTTTAAGATTTAATATGAAATAACTAATTATTTGTATTTAGAATTTAAAAATATTAAACATGTAAGAAATACAATTCAAACTGGAGCAGCTAACGAACCGAACCGAGCCGAGCCGAACCGAACCGAACCGAACCGAACCGTTCACGAACATAGTCGAACCGAACCACATGGTTCGCGAACATGTTCGATCGAGCAATCGAACTCGATGCTATGTGCGAGTTCGGCTCGAAAAAAAAACTAGTCGAACCCGAACCGAACCGAACTCGAACCGAACCGAACCGGTTCGCGAACGGTTCGGTTCGTTTGCAGCTCTACTTAAGGTACAACGACTAGACCACAAGATCGAAGGCTTGAAGGCCTACACAGCAGGTCTGGAGCCAAAGCCCACCAATTATGAGAGTCCCATATGAAATAAGGTGACCGAGAGGTGAGGAAGATAGCTGGAACTCCTTGAAGAATCATATTAGTCATTTATGCAGGGTATGAGGCAGTGCAATTGTCCTATGATAAGACAACTCTGGCATCCATGTGGGTTAGCCTCAACTGCTCCTCGATGGAACGTGTCTGAGGGGACTTTCGCATGTTGTCTCATATAAAAAGAATGTCTGGCCACTGTGGAGAGGTTAAACACTCATTTTATACTTGAAACTCTTAAGATTGATATTGTATCTCTCTTCCCACTTACTAAGAACCACATTAGAGGTGTCTTATATTGGAACAATAGGTGCAGATAATGTTCAACATTTAAGTCAGCCTTATCAAAATAACGAGATACACCACAATGAGAGATAATAGGGATAAATATTCACTTTCAAGTCAAATATATTTGATCTACTCAAATACATGTACTTATCTGATCCACTAAAGTCATGTATATCTAATGTACTATATATACTAATAATAGCAATAGAGGAAATTCATTCGGCCAAAGGCTTTCTATTATTTTTTTTTTTATGGTATCAGAGCTTTAAAAGACCTACAACATGGCAGAATTAACATCATCCACCTCAACCACTACTTTACCAACTACACCAAATAGAAACTCATCCTCTTTACCTTCTTTCATCAATCCTCGCAACATTGTCACTGTCAAACTCAACCGTGATAACTTTTTACTTTGGAAAGCATAGATCATTCCATCTATGTGTGGTCAGAGAGTCTTCGACTTCATTGATGGTACAATCACACCACCACCACAAGTGATTCCCAATCCTGACACGACATCAACCATTGATTCAATTGGAAATCCAAAATTTCTTACCTGGGTTTAACAAGATCAACTTATAATGAGAACTTTGCTATCCTCATTGACTGAAAGAGTTCTCACTCAGGTTGTGGGCTGCACCACCTCGTGAGATCTCTGGATGGCTCTAGAACGAATGTTCACTTCGCAATCTCGAGCCTGAATCATGCAGATCCACTATTAGCTTGCTATGGCTAAGAAATGTGGATCATTTATCTCTGATTACTTTCAAAAGTTTAAAGGTTTAGTCAATACTCTTTCCCCTGCTGGACAGCCTCTCAACAATTTAAAATCGTTTCATATCTCCTTATTGGTTTGGGTCCTAAGTATAATCCTTTTGTTACATCTGTCACCACCTGCGTCGATCCTCTCTCCATTAGTGAACTTTATGGTCATCTTTTTGCACATGAGAACCGCCTTGAGCAGCGCCATAATGTCACTGCAGAAGCTTTCCCTTCGGTAAATCTAGCTTCAAAATCCCAGCCAAGTCGCGGTCGTGGTTCGCGAGGGTCACTTCCTTCATCTAGTGGACGAAACAACTGTCTCTGCTCGTGGGCATCGTGGTCGTGGTGGTCATCCCCCGTCTTATCCCTCCACTGGGCCTCATGCTTTTGGGCATTCCTCTGGAACAACTAGGCCCACATGTCAAGTGTGCAACAAAATGGGTCACACAGCCCTACAATGTTATAACCAGTTCAACTATGCCTATCATGGTGAAAGCTCAAGCTCCTAACTTTCTACATTTGTTATTGGTTCTCCACCTTATATTGACAATAATTGGTACCCAGACAATGGAGTAACCAATCACCTCACCTTAGACTTAAGCAATCTCAACCTCTAATCTGAGGAGTATGTTGGTACCGATCAAATTCAAGTTGGTAATGGGGAAGGTTTGACCATCACCCACATTGGTACCTCTTCCCTTCCATCCTCTTCTAAATCATTTATTTTACTACCTTCTACATGTCCCTCACATCACAAAAAATTTAATTTCAGCTAGTCAATTCACCAAAGATAATGATTGTTTTCTTGAATTTCATCCAAACTTTTTTGGTATTAATGATCGAGCTTCGGGACGCATCCTCCATCGTGGGATGAGTAAAGCTAGACTCTACTCTTTTTTCCATCCTCTTCCAGACATCATTCATGTACCGCTTTTGTTGGAGAACATGCATCCCTCACTACTTGGCACGATCGCCTTGGACACCATGCCCTCTGCATTGTTCGTCAAGTTCTTTCAAAGTTTCAGTTTCTCTTTGTTACAAATAAAACATGTGATGTATGCTCTGCTTGTCAACAGGGTAAAAGTCACCAGCTTCCTTTTAGTACTATCAGTTCTAGGTCTAGGTTTCCTTTAGATTTATTGTTTGCTGATGTATGGGGGTCTTCCCTTATTACTTCAATAAATGGTGCACGTTATTATGTTCGTTTTTGTTGATGATTTCAGTCGTTATACATGGCTCTTTCCTATTTCTTCCAAAGCTGATGTGTTTTGCATATTTTCACAATTTCATGTCCATGTTGAATATGTTTTTAGAGGAAAATTAAGGCCATTCAAACTGATTGGGGTGGTGAGTTTCAAAAGTTAAATCCTTTACTTACAAAATTGGATATTTCTCATAGAATCTCTTGCTTCATCAACAAAATGGATTAGTGGAAAGAAAACATCGTCATGTCGTTGAAACAGGTCTCACACTGCTGAGCCATTCCTCACTACCTCATCATTTTTGGGTTGATGCATTTGAAACCGCATGTTATTTAATAAATCGTTTACCTACACCTATTTTGAACAATAAATCTCCTTTTGAACTTCTATTCCAAAGGACTCCTGATTACTCATTTTTGAAATTTTTTTGGGTGTGCTTGTTGGCCATTTCTACGGCCTTACAATCGTAGCAAAAATCAATTTTGTTTTGTCAAAGACATTTTTCTAGGATACAACTCTTCTCACCATGGGTACAAATGTTATCATCCCCCATCTGGCAAAATCTATGTTTCTCGTAATGTGGTCTTTGATGAAAATTTATTTCTATATACTACCAACTCTATTCCTTTAGCTTCCTTCCAATCATCTCCATATGTTGCATATCTCCCTTCCTCTCTACCTTCCATCCTTAGGTCTCCACCTGCTCCACAGTCAACTACTACTATATCAGAATCAGGATCTCCAACTACACCACGAAGTTCAAGTTCTTCACCCACCATACGACAACTGCCCCTTACTGCCTCTAATCCATAAGTTCCACCTGCACCGCCACAAAATAATCATCATATTCAAACACGATCCAAATCCAACATTTTCATACCCAAGCACCCTTCAGATGGTACTGTTCGATATCCTTTACCTCAAGCTTTACTTACCTCTTCCTCACTAATAGATACTGAACCCACATCCTTCACTACTGCTTCCAAGCATGTTAAATGGTGCAAAGCCATGAATGTTGAATTTAATGCTCCCCTACGCAACGACACCTGGACTCTAGTTTCTCCTTCTCCCACAATGAATATTGTGGACTAAAAGTGGGTATTTCGCATCAAAAGACATGTTGATGGCACGATTGATAGGTATAAAGCTCGCCTAGTTGCCAAAGGATTTCACCAATAACCTGAGGTTAACTTCAGCGAAACTTATAATCCCGTGATGAAGCGTACTATAATTCGTACTTTCATTCAATAACTATCTCTTTTGGGTGGTCTATACGTCAACTTGATGTACAAAATGCATTTTTTCATGGCTTCCTCTCTGAAGATGTCTACATGGCTCAACGACTTGGCTTCATCCATCCATCACATCCACATCGTGTGTGCAAACTCCATAAGGCACTTTATGGCTTGAAACAGGCCCCTAGAACATGGTTTTCCTGCCTCAGTAATAAGCTTTTTTAGATGGGCTTCATGGGTTCTATGTCTGACTCTTCTCTCTTCATTTACAAATCTGACAACCTCATTATCTAATTTCTTATTTATGTTGATTACATCATTGTCATTGGCTTTGATTCACATGCCATCCATTGTCTTATCAACTGCCTTAAATTAGATTTTACAATCAAGGATTTGGGACCATTACACTTTTTTTTTTGGGCATTGAAGCTATATTAGTTCCAAATGGTCTCTTCCTTACACAATGTAGATATATCACGGATCTCTTGCATAGTACAAAGATGACCTATGCCAAGCCTATCTCCTCTCCTATGTCCTCTGCTCATGCTCTCTCTGCCTTTCATGGTGATTCATTGCACAATCTTACTAAGTATAGGAGTATAGTGGGTGGTTTGCAATATCTATCTCTGACCAGACCTGGCATTTCCTTTGCAGTTAATAAGGTTTGTCAGTTTATGCATCGTCCCACAGTTAAATATTGGCAGGCTGTCAAGTTTAGCCTATGCTATCTCAAGTGCACTATTTCTCGTGGTCTTTTTCTCACAAAGAAAAAATCATCCTTGCCGGAAGCCTACTCTGATGTTGATTGGGTTGGCTGCCCTGATGTCAGAAAATCAATTAGTGGTTATTGCGTATTTATCGACTTTTCTTATCTCATTGAACTCTCGCAAACAGCTAACCGTGTCGAGCTCAAGTATATAATTAGAATATCGCTCCTTAGCCACCACCACTATTGAACTTCTTGGCTCCAATCTCTCTTACAGGAATTATGTCGCCCCCAAATTCGTCTTCCTTGAACCACAAATTCAGTGCTCACGATCTAATACTTACACAACATATATAAATACAATCTTCATTAACCAACGGAATCGACATAAATTAATATTACAAAACGTACCATAACCCAGGTTGTACTAACCTTAATTACATCAAAACTACCTTGTAATAAAAAGATTAATAACTTATACAATACATCTTGATAATAATAATACCACCTACTTCTATAGGGTGTACTCGTACATCTTTCCTTAGCCCTTGTCTATAATCGAACACTCGGCTCTATCTGAAAAGGTTCATAATATAGCAAGGATGAGCAACTACTTTGCTCAGCAAGTTAAAATAACAATGAACGACTATATCATGAATGAAAAGAATGAAATTCTTTGGGTTTCACAATGTACAATAATTGTGAATAACCTTAACAATAATGACTTCAGAGAGATTAACTTTCGAAATGATAACTTCAATAACATTATCTCTAAAAATGATATTCAATAATGAAAACTTCTGAATAATACTTCAAGAATGATAACTTCAAAAATAATAACTTCAGAAATGGTAACTTCATAAATGATATTTAAGACCCAATGTGAAGAATATTTACTGCTGAGTTGGTCATCATAGACCGTGAACATACACGAGGGTTTCTTCCAGGTCTTAATCTGGAACACCTCATGAGAACTTCTCCAGGTCTTAATATGAACATCTCATGAAAACTTCTCCAGGTCTTAACCTGGACATCTCGGAGTAGCTTACACAGTCAAATAACTATAAACACTTAAGTGGGATACTCAAGGGGGCCAGTCCTCTTGTATCCAATGTATATGCATAATATTAAACATTTTTGTGGTGTGCGCCAAGTCAAATTAACAACATCAAATCCCCTTCATAAGGGTTGTTCTGCTTAGTCTTTATCATAAGAATCCCCACCATTAATAGTTTGGATAAGCTTAAAAAACATTCAAGTTAATGAATTTAGACAAGCAAAGATCTAGCCGAAACAATTGACATAGATTACTTTTCAAATGGTTCATATCGGGAACCCATACAATTTAATGTTTAGCCGAATCAAGTGACATAGACTTACTCCTTAAATAATAGGGTTGGTCTAACAATTAGTATCACATAAAGTTATGCACTTAATTTTTACTTTCACTATTCACTTAGCACTTAATCGGTATTGATTACCAAATAACATATCACAAAATAACTTCATAGATTAATTATCACTTATGCTATTTAACTAAGTGATCAATCATTTAACTTCATCAAACACTTTAATTATTTTTAGGTTAATTATTTTATCATTCAAAATTACTTTTCTTTAAGTAATATTAATTATTTATACCTTAAACCTTTCTTTCTTATCTATTTAAACCCTTGAACAATTTATTACAATTTTTTAATTAATTAATTAATTAATTATTCTTATTTAAAAAATCATTTTAATTTCCTTTATTTATTATTAAATAAATAATTGTTTTATTAACCTTATTTTTCTTTAATTCTTATTTAATATCATTTAAATAATAACTAGTTAAATTAATTGTCCTTATTTATTATTTAATATTTATTAAATAATAAATAATTATTTTCATTAACTCCACTTTCCTTTAATTATTATTTAATAAAATTTAAATAATAATTAATCATATTAATTATCCTTACTTTAATACTAATTCGATAATAAGTAATTATTTTTATTAACTTCCTTACCCTTTATTTATTATTTAATGATTAAATAGTACACAATTAATTTAATTTAATTTCTTTATTTACTTTATTTATTATTTAATATTAATTAAATAGTAATTAATTAATTACTAACTTTATATATTTTATCTTGCAACCACATCATGCCATTATTATAATATTTTTATAAAAATGACCAAATTGAATTTATTTAGTCTTATTAAGTCCTTTTAACACTTATTTGTTTGTAAAATTATATTATATAATTTTTTGTCTTAATTTAAATTAACTTCTTTGATTTTTCTTAACTCAATTGTATTTATTAAAAATACTTACTTACCTTATTATTTTTATATCTTATGGTTATATTTATTATATTTTAGTTTACAAAGAAAATAATTTTATTTTAATTTTTCAACTTCATTTACAATTTTTAAATAGGTCATTTATGTCCAAAATTACAACATTTATTAAAAATTGACCTTTCATCAGAAAATTCTGGAATTTATACGGTATCTCCCCGCCATCAGAGATTCCAGTAAATTATTTACCGAGTTATGCACTTCAAGTTATTACAGTTTTTGTTTTAAAAATTGAAATTTTGAATGGGACATATCGCACTCTTAAGGAATTGAATTGAGCTCATTTTTGGACAGAGACTTCGTAAAACCATATATTTTCTGATCTCAGAAGGGTATAAGTTTTAGGGCAAGATAACTAGCCGAAATAGGCCCGGGAAAATTCGGGACATGGAGTTTTCGACGTTTTTCGGCAGTGGACTATTTTGGTAGAAAATTCACCATAATTCGTCTGTTAATTGATAATTAGATTTTATGTCTATTTATTTAATATTTTTAGGCTTAATTATTTGTGAGTTTTGAAGTATTGTTAGGAATTTAGGTGTTTTATTTATTATTATGCATTATTATTATTTTTAGTATTTTAATATTATTTTTAATTATTTTATATTTTATTTTGTAGGAAATTAAAGATGGATGGCAAAAGGGTAAATATGCAGCGGCTAGGGGAAATATTGTAAATTCAGCAAAATGGATGGTGGCACTATGCGCGTGTAATAGGTAGGAGCCTCGCCAAAACGGCAATGTGTGGCGTCGTTCGGTTCCGGAATTAGCTGTGAGCGCGCATTGCGCGCGGAAGGAGGAAATGCACGGGTACGGTGTCGTTTTATGGAGGGGCCAGGGAAGGAAAGAGGAGCACCCGCGCAATGCGCGCGTTTCAGTGAAGGTCAGCTAACGTCGCAACGCGTAGGAAGCGCGTTGACTGGTCGTTTGACCGCGTTAAGGCATGTTTGGCAAAGCGCGTTATTTCCAGATTTTCGGGATTTTCAGCCTTTTTGATTCCGAATTGGATTTTAATTCCTATTAGGGTTAGGAAAAATAAAGACTCCTATAAATATTTTTATTCTATGTATTATTGAAGTTTTAGGAAAAAGCCAATGAATATTATGATAGGCTAATTCCTTTCCAAATTCTGGAGTTCAAGAGCAAACAAGATATCAACAAAGATGGATGTCATGAATGAAATAAGCTTGGAGATAGAAAATTGGCGGGAGACTATTTTTCTTCTCTAGTCTTTTTATTATTTATGTCTTTCATTATTGTTGAATATTTTGTGATTATAATTTTATCTGCTATGAATGACTTTTTAATTTAAGATTTTAATGGAGGTTAGTGTTTAGTTTAAATTGATTATCTTTTCATTTAATTGGCACTATATGAATTGATTATTATATTTTGTGCGTTCATGTAATAATTGCTTGGCCAGTAATTAATTTGGGATAATCTATATTAAATTGGGAGATTGATTATAAATTTGGATCTGAATATAATGACATGTGTTTGTGATATTCTACGTTAGTTGGAATTCATAATTTGTGTATAGGATAGGAATATACCTATATGCCATATGTAACCAATTTAGGGAATTTGCTCTTAATGAATCAGTTCTAATTTAAATTCCATAGGAATATAGTAATTTAATTAGAATGGATAATTTTATTTGCTAATGGAAAGAGGCTTATAAATAATTAAGAATTCCTGGTTAACACTTCATCGTGACCGTATAATTAAATGGAGAATTATGAGCTTTGAATGAAGCATTGGGTGAAATTAATAATCTTAGATTTATTTATTTTATTATTTACTTTTATTAGTTAGTTTAATCGGTAATTTTAATTTAATTCATATGTTTAAATAAGATTGAGTTGATATAAAATTGGTACTTGAAAAATATTAGATGTAATTCTCTGTGGGTTTGACACACTACTTTATCACTTTATTACTTGTTAACCATGTATACTTGCACGCATATATTCATATAGAAAATACCCAACAAGTTTTTGGCACCGTTGCCGGGAATCAAACCCGGGTCACCCGCGTGACAAGCGGGTATACTTACCACTATACTAGAACAACTCTACCTAAAAACTAAGTAATGGAAAGCATGCATATCAAACAAATTCCTAAAAACACAATGAAAACAAAATTTTCCTACATGCAAAATACCTACATGCCTAACTAAAAAAAAAAAAAAAAAAAAAATATTGTGACACACCCCAAAACTCAAAACAGACATTGTCCTCAATGCATAAAATAAGAGAATTGAAAAACAAAAGACTTCCCTGAAAATATAGCATTCATCCCCTTTTCTGCTAAGCTTGGTTCGTAGGAAAGGAACATCAGAAAGGCTAAGGCACCACACACTATAACCTGCAAATATAATTAAAACAATTTATTAAAATCTAATAAAATTAAAAATAAAACAAAAACTAAATAACTAAAAATAAAAAAAATAAAAATCCTAAGCTACCCCACTTTCGTAGGACTCACGATTGCACTTAGCATGTACAACAAGCCTTTAAACCCCATGGTTACCCCAAGTGGACGAGTTGTGTCTTGTGAGGGTTTGCAGTTAATATACCCACAAAATTCTAAAATTTAAAATAAATAAATAATAACTAAAATAAACTAAAATAAAATTAACTACTAAAATAACACAACCTAATAATAAAAACCCTATACCTAAATGCATATATAACCTGACGACGCAAAACACATAAATAACAATACATATCAAAACGAAACATAGAAGACCTTTCGATTGATCAGTTGTCATCCACATTAATGACCATCTCCACAATTCGTTAAGATATGACCTACACAAAAACAAAACCAAAAATTAATGAAACCTGCAAAAATAAAACAAAAAATACAAGTTTAAATTAAGATCAAATTGATTGAAATTAATATTGAAAAACAATTAGAAAAATAATTCCCCGGCAACGGCGCCAAAAACTTGTTGGGGATAATCTATATGAAATTGGGAAATTGATTATAGATTTGGATCTGAATATAATGACATGTGTTTATGATATTCTACGTTAGTTGGAATTCATAATTTGTGTATAGGATAGGAATATACCTATATGCTATATGTAACCAATTTAGGGAATTTGCTCTTAATGAATCAGTTCTAATTTAAATTACATAGGATTATAGTAATTTAATTAGAATGGATAATTTTATTTGTTAATGGAAAGAAGCTTATAAATAATTAAGAATTTATAGTTAACAATTCATCGTGACCGTATAATTAAATGGAGAATTATGAGATTTGAATGAAGCATTGGGTGAAATTAATAATCTTAGATTTATTTATTTTATTATTTATTTTTATTAGTTAGTTTAATTGGTAATTTTAATTTAATTCATATGTTTAAATAAGATTGAGTTGATATAAAATTGGTACTTGAAAAACATTAGATGTAATTCTCTGTGGGTTCGACACTCTACTTTATCACTTTATTACTTGTTGACCGGGTATACTTGCACGCATATATTCATAAAGAAAATACCCAACATTCATTATTTTTCAGTTGTTCCAATTGGAGAAGTTTCATAACTTATAGATCTATCAACTGGAGTTGACGGATCTTGAAAACGATTTACGGAACGTGAACAGTAACTACGGAAAGTGGGCTGCAGTTTTAGGGGTTTGGAAGCTTGTCATCTTTTGGTTTAAAAGTCATATTCGTCATTTTAAAACCTTTTCACATGGTTCCAATTAGGTTTTACTTATAACTTAGAGATCTAGTATATGAAGAAAGAAAATCACGTAAACAAGTTATGGATTTCAAAATATAAAGCTCTGATTTACATTTCCGACTATGGTTTGTTAGTAAAAATGATTTTCATGATTTTGATCAAATTTTTCAACATAAATGCATATAAATACCCATGTTAAACTCATTCAACCCTAGATCTACTACTCTAGTATGAATTTAAGCATAGAGAGTTTTGAAAATGATTTTCTAACATAGAAACAAAATATCACACCAAGAATAACACAAAACTAGGGTTGTAGGGTATTTTATACCTTTTGGATCTATGAGTTTGCTTTCTAGCCTGTCCAAAGTAAATGATAGTGCTTGAGGACATCCACAATTCTTCTTTGATCTACTCTAAGTGCTCACTCTCACACACTCAAGAACTTAGTGTATCCTCTCTACTTCCTCTCTAAGAAGCTCTCTCTTTACACTTTAGAAATGAAATAACAAAATGCCCAACCTCTAGCTCTTTAGGAGTTCTCCTATTTATAGACTTTGGCTAAGCATGCTTAGGCTCCCATTATGACACTCCCCAAATTCAGGCTCCTTGAACCTCGAATTTGGTGCTCACAGTTCATATATTCTAACTTCAATTACCACTACTCAAAAGTATTACTAATATATTTTACATCCATTAAAGTTCAACATAATACAAAAGATATCTAATAAACCCCCAGGGTCATCAACCTTTATATAAATACAATGTTACTATGATACATATTTCACATCTACAGCCACAAAATAGATTTAAAACTACTAGCGAGGGACATTTCATCATTCCTTCACTCCAACACATTTCCTTTGCCTTTGTCTTTCTTATTTATACCCTCAGATTTAACATCATTGTCTGCGTCACATTAATCAGGCAAGAATGAGCAACTGAAGTGCTCAACAAGTATAATGAATTGAATAATAATGCAGCATGAGGAAAAACAATTTATAACAATAACGTAACATGATCTCATTTCAAATGGAAGAAAAATAACTGATGAAATTATCTTCTAGAACATGATAAACGAGAATTATACTGAGGGTCACAAGACCATTGAACATAGGTTAATCAATGGTAACACTGATAACCCGTAGGTGTCATAAAGACTATAAAACCTTAAACCCGTACTCGAGGTGATCGGCCTCTCGTAACTATGATTGTGCACATCATATTACCGCATATCGTAGAATATCATAATTTAAAGCATCTGACAAGATTATCCCTTGATATAAGGTTGTTCGTCTCAGTTTCTAGGAGTCCGCACCAAAACAATTTGGTTTAGCTCAGCACTTAACAATAAAGACTAATTTGAAATTTAATTGTATCAAAACTCTAGCCGGACAAATGGCAAAGACTCATAATCATCAACTCACTAATCAACAATTATAATTCGTTAAACTTTTCATTTAAGAGTGAATGTGAGTGACAACAGAGATTTTCAATTTTAATTGAACAATTTACAATATCAATCGAAATCAATACTCAAGAAAAATGAATAACGATAAAATTTAGAAAATATAACTCAATTAAGAGTTTAATATTTAACATATGATAAATGGTTCAAGATTAGGGTTTAGGAAACTTGCCTCGATGTCCGATTATTAAATTAACGGCTAATTATCCTTTCTTGGACAACCTATAATAATGACATAATCAAATAATAATAATTTAGTAACCCACGATATTAATTTATGTAATTAATATCACTTACAACATAAATATTCTACCCGTCGAATCAATATTGGTGTTTACAATTAATTATAACCTAATTTGGTTATTTAATTTAATCGTGTCCTTTTTATGTCTTCATATATAAAACACTCAATTATTAATTGGAATTATTCCTCAAAATTGAAAATTTGTTAAATTTAATTTATAAAATATTTTTATTTATTTTTCTGATTTTATATAATTTTTAGATATTTTTAATCAATTTTTAAACATTTATTTTAATTAAATTAAATTCCAATGGCAACCTTGTAATTATTCTTAAAATCAGAACTGGTGGCAAAACCGTAATTACGCGGAAAATTCTGGGACGCGCATGGCGCGTGTCCCCCCCTTGCCAGCCAAACAATGTCGTTTGGCCCCCTGTATCCGGAAAACTGGCCGCCGCGCATGGCGCGGCCCTGACTTCCATCCCTTAAACGACGACGTTTAACTCCCGGTTCCGAAAAAAAAATTGGCCGCCGCGCAATGCGCAGACAGCCTTATTTTTTTCTTCTTCTTCTTCTTTCGTTAACAGTAACCAAACACAACCATTTTACACCATTTTGATTTTATTTTCCATATCATAACTACTCTAAACATCATATAATTCATCAATATACATCTAAAAATTATATAGAATAATTATCTAATTATTTACTAATTTTTCACAAAATTATTTTATCACCAAAAATACAAAAATAATCCAAATAAATAGGTTTTATACCTTCCAAAAGCTTGATAATTCTTTAATGAAGCTTGATAAACCCCTTGTTGACACAAAAAATTTTCCTTTTGATGGTGGTGGTGGTGCTCGATGGCGGTGATGGTGGAGGAAGAGAAGAGAAATATGAACTATGGTGGTTTTGTTTTGTGATGGCTTTGTATTTTTTTATTATTATTCTTCCACATATAAGCTTGAATTGATTAAATAAGTTTATTTACATTATTATGTCCAAATCCATCGACTTAAAGTTAAGTCGGTAAAAATATCATGCACCGCTCCTTAATTTAATACATTATGTAGTTATTTCGTGTAATAAATATTTTATATAATGTATTGAAAATATTTATTTTAATTTACTAAAATTCATAAAATAATTTATAAATAATATTTATATATTTTTAGGGTACCTTATTAGATAAATTTTGTACATGTATAATAACATGGATGTAATTATATGAGGTACTTCATCCTTCCAAAATTAATAAAATAATACACATAACTTAATAAAATTAAAATTTTCACGTTTCAACTTTGTTACATATACATTACGTAAACATCCATGTATTTTCTATTACTACATAATATATACATATATCAATTATTATTATATATATATATATATATGTATTATAATAATTTCTTTCACATATTTTCTATTACTACATAATATATACATAATTCTATTTTACATAAACACATTTTATCTTATTAAAAATAAGAATTATTCATATTTATTTATTATTCTTGTTCACTATTTCATTTATTTTATATAAACTATATCATACATTATTGTATAATCTATATAATTATTACATTTTCCTTAACAAATTTATTTTTTTGTATAAATTATATATTTACTGTCATATAATTTATATAATCATGTATTCCTTTATATTTAATTCTATTTCCTTATATAAAATATATATAATTTATTACTATATATTTTATATAATTAGTTACTCTTTTTAATAATTCCCAAAATTCCCCATAATAATTAATTAATCTATAATCAATAATTTTGACCTTTAATTTAATTTAGGATTAATTTCCAATATTAATTCCCATTTTATTGACACAATTCATCAAAATTAGTAACCGTAACAATAAAGTGTATATATACATAATTAATTTACACAATTCACATTACCTACCTAGTTTAAATAATTAAAATATACACATTTTATTTATTTAAACTTTTTAGACGTCATAATATCCTGGATAGTACATTCTTCCTCCCTTATAAAAATTCCGTCCCATAATTTCTATACTAATTATTCAAATAAACTGGGATAATTCTTTCGCATTTTCTCTTCTAATTCCCAGGTGGCTTCTTCAATGTTATGATTTCGCCATAGCACTTTAACGGAAGGAATCACCTTATTTCTTAAGACTTTCTCTTTCCTATCTAATATTTGGACAGTAATTTCTTCATAAGTTAAATCCTTCTCTATTTGAATTGGTTCATATGCTATGACGTGCTTATAATCTGGTTTGTACGGTCGGAGCACTGACACGTGGAAAACATTATGTATATGTTCTAATTCTGGAGGTAGAGCCACTTCATATGCCACTTCCCCAACTTTCTTTAATACTTCGAACGGTCTAATAAATCTAGGATTTAATTTACCTTTCTTTCTAAATCTGATTTTTCCCTCCCATGGAGACACTTTAAGAAACACGTGGCTTCCCACCTCAAAATCTCGACTTTGCCTATGTAAATCTGCATACTTTTTCTGTCGATCCTGATCTGCTACTAATCGAGCCCGTATCAACCTGACTGTATCCGCCGTTTGTTGAACTAATTCAAGTCCTAGCAATTGACGTTCGCCAACTTCATCCCAATAAAGAGGAGTTCTGCACTTTCTTCCATATAAAGCTTCGTAAGGCGGCATCCCTATACTTGCATGGTAACTATTATTATACGCAAATTCTACCAAGGGTAGATGATCATCCCAGTTCCCTTTGAAATCCGTAATACAAGTCCGCAACATATATTATAAGGTTTGTATCATTCTTTCGCTTTGACAATTGGTTTGAGGATGGTAGGCTGTACTCAACCTCAGTTGTGTCCCTAACCTCTCTTGTAAACTACTCCAAAAATTTGATGTAAAATGCGGATCCCGATCTGACACAATTGACACTGGTACTCCGTGTCGCGATATCACTTCTTTAATGTAAATTCTAGCCAATTGATCCAAATTGTATTTGATCTTGATTGGTAAAAAGTGGGTCAACTTTGTCAGTCTGTCCACAATCACCCATACAGTATCATAGCCTTTTTGAGTAGTTGGAAGTCCTACCACAAGAGGTTGTAGCAATCTGCTTGGTTTCTGATGCTCAGCTTTGATTCACTGACACGTCAAGCACCGGCTTACATAATTCGCAATTTCTCGTTTCATGTTTGGCCACCAAAAATGCTTTCGTAAATCTTGGTACGTTTTCGTACTTCCTGGATGAATCGAGAATTTTGAATTATGTGCTTCCTGGAATATCTCTTCTTTCAATTTAGTTATTGCTGGTATCCAGATTCGCCCCTTAAATTTGAGAATTCCATTACTATCTATTTGAAATTTTATTTCATCACTTGATGTAACCCTATTCCTTACTCGGGTACAATCATCATTTGCTAATTGGGCTTCCTTCACCTTATCTAACAATGTCGGTTGCATTTTTAAAACAAATAGCATATCATCTACTTCGGAGGGATACTTCACTTCAATTTCTAACTTTTTCATCTCCTGAATTAGTTTATCCTGAACAATTAATTTCATCAACTTTTCTCTCTCCTTTCTACTTAAAGCGTCTGCTACTACATTAGCTTTTCCTGGATGGTAAAGGATTTCACAATCATAATCTTTTATCAATTCCAACTACCTCCGCTGATGCATATTCAACTCCTTTTGCGTGAAGATATATTTCAGACTCTTATGGTCTGTATATATTTCACATTTCTCCCTATAGAGGTAATGTCTCCATATCTTCAATGCAAAGACTACTGCTGTCAATTCCAAATCATTCATCGGATACCACTTCTCATAATCTTTCAACTGTCGTGATCCATATGTAATAACCTTGCCGTTTTGCATAAGCACACAACCTAATCCTTTATGAGAGGCATCACTGTATACCACAAAATTTTATGTTTCATCAGGCAAAGCCAACCCCGAAGCTTTGCTTAGCCTTTTCTTTAACTCACCAAAATTTTCTTCACATTTATCAGTACACACTAACTTTACAGACTTTCTAGTTAAATTGGTTAGCAGAGTTGCTATCTTAGAAAAATCTTGAATAAATCGTCGATAATAACCCGCTAGACCCAAGAAACTTCTCACCTCTGTTGGAGTCTTTGGCTGTTCCCAATTAATTACAGCTTCAACTTTTGCAGGATCCACAGAAATTCCATCTTTATTAATAACATGACCCAAAAAGTGAACTCTTTCCAACCAGAATTCACATTTTGAGAATTTAGCATATAACTTTTCTTTTCTCAAAGTTTCTAGCACTATCTTTAAATGATCTGCGTGTTCTTCTTGAGACTTGGAATATACTAAGATATCATCTATGAACACCACTACAAATTTATCCAAATAGGGTTTAAAAATCCTATTCATCATATCCATGAATGCCGCTGGTGCATTCGTCAATCCAAACGGCATCACCAGAAACTCGTAATGACCATAACGAGTTCTGAATGTTGTTTTTTGGTACATCCTCCCTTCTTATTCTCAGTTGATGATACCCTGACCGAAGATCAATCTTTGAAAAATATTTTGCTCCCTTTAATTGATCAAAAAGATCATCAATCCTTGGCAAAGGGTATTTATTCTTGATGGTCATCGTATTTAACTCTCTGTAATCAATACACAATCGTAAAGTTCCATCTTTCTTCTTAACAAATAGCACTGGTGCTCCCCATGGAGACACACTCGGCTAAATAAACTTCTTATCTAATAGCTCATGTTGTTGCTCCATTAACTCTTTCATTTCCACTGGAGCCATTCTATACTGAGCCTTAGATATTGGAGCAGTTCCTGGTGCTAAATCAATTATAACTCGATTTCTCAATCTGGTGGAAGACTAGGTAAGTCATCCAGAAACACGTCGAGAAATTCGTTCATTACCGGTATGTTCTCTATTTTCATTTCCCTTTTTTGGGTATCCATCACACATGTTAAGTATCCCGTGCCTCCCTTCCTTAACGCCTTTCTAACTTGCATGACTAACAGACAACTAAATTGTCTAGATAATTTGCTACCATAAAATACTACTTTCGACTTTTTGGGAGTATGTAAAGTTACACACTTCCTCTTACAATCAATCATGGCCTTATGGTTATACAACCAATCCATTCCTAAAATGACGTCAAATTCCCCAAGACGTATCGGAATTAAATCCACATATAACTTATGTTTTCTTATCAATATAGGACAATGCTTATGTACATGATTAACATGTATCACTTCTTTGTTTGCAATCTCTATATTCAAGGGTTGTTCCAATTTTTCAGGTGTCAACCCTAGTCTTCTAGCAAATTCATCAGATATAAAAGAGCACGTAGCACTCGAATCAAAAAGCACACATGCATTAGTATTGCAAACTGAAATGGTACCTGATACCACGTCTTTAGATTTTTCTGCATCTTGCACCGTCATGTTAAAGGTTCGGGCAGTAGAACGACTTGGTTGAGCTGATGAAGGAAATGTCAGCTTCCCTCCAGTGTTTGCTACTTTCACTCCACTTGTTACCTCCATCATATTCTTTAGACAATTTCGAGCAAAATGGTTTGCCGCTCCATAGTTAAAACATCATGTTTTCTTCAATTTTGGGCAATCTGGTGCAATGTGTCCTTCTTGTTGGCACTTATAACAAACCTTCTTCCCCTTCAAACAAACCCCTGAATGATTCTTCCCACAATTACTACATGGTTCAATTTTCTTCTTGACATCTCCGGATTTGTTTTCGGAGGTGTTGGTACTACCACTCCACCTTTTCTTACTAGGAGGGTTGGTACTACTACCACTTCCCCCCTTGGAATCTCCTTCATTTTTCCTTTTCTTTTATTCTTGATGGTATTTTGTAATAGCTTCACTACCTCCCTCAGCCAAGATTGTTTTTTTCCAATACATCAGCGTATGTTGTTGTCTGAAACATATTCATCTTGCTATAGATCCAGGACTTCAAACCCTGTTCAAATTTTTTTAGCTTTCCGCTCTTCTGTACTGACCTGGTATGGAGCAAACCGGGCCAATTCATTAAACTTGGATGCATACTCAGTTACTGACATGTTATTCTGCTTTAATTCCAAAAACTGAATTTCGAACTTATTCTGCATACTAGTTGGAAAATAATTCTCGAAAAATAGTTCCTTAAACCTCTTCCAAGGAACTATTTCTCCCGCCTCTCTATTCCGATTTGCTTGCCACCAGTGGGCAACCTCTCCTTTCATCATGAAGGTTGCAAAAGCAGTCTTTTGTTCCTCTACTACCCTAACCACCTCAAAAACCCTCTCCATTTCCATAATCCAAGTTTAAGCTTCTATAGGATTTATAGAGCCGCTAAATTTTGGTGGCCCAGCTACTTTAAAATTTACAAAGTGAGGGGGTTGGGTATTTTGTTTAGCAGGAACTGGATTCCTATTTTGCATCGCTCCTGTTAGTAAATCTACTAACCTTTGCACCAAATCCACTTGGGGTGTTTCGGGTTCTGATCTTGTACCTGTCCTAGTGATTTCATTCACTGATTCCTCTGGTGCCCGTCTAGCAGGCCTACCTCTCTTTGGCAGCATTCTGAAATATGAACTTCATATCAATTTGCATTACTATATTTATTAGACAGAATTTAAAATTAATAATTTATATCAAAACATACTTCATATCACTACCATTCATATATTTACATTAACAGTCAACTATTTTACAAGATACATACATACCCCAAGTCACATATACGTCATATTCATCTATCACACTTCTATTATTTACATCAAAAGTAGGATTCCATACTATTTACATACACACAAGTATATATATATATATATATATATATATATATATATATACCCCAACATCACACTATCCCACATTCTATGGGCTCATTGCTCTTCTCATTGCTTCCTCGTATTCTTGTCTTATAATATTGATCACCACATTGCGATAAATGTCTCGCCAATATTGGTCATCTTCCACTCAAAAATATCGAATCCGTTTTTGTGCTCTTTCTGATGCGCACTTAAAGGCGTACTCCATATCATCCATCCTTACCTATTTAGCCTTCACCTCGTTTTTTGTGAAATCTACTTGTCTAGTTGCTTTACCCCAAGCGTTCTCAATCCTCGAACGATCTGCCATCTCTCTATTCAACCTATCAACGAGGATCTGCCTTTCTGTAGACAGCTCTGCTATTTTATGTTCGGCTTGGGCTAGTTAATTTATTGCCTTATTTTTCTGTTGGGTGAGGACCTGGAGTTCTTCCTCTCTTTGTTGTGACACAATATTTTGAGCTACAGCTTGGGCTTCCAACTCATGTGATTGGTGTGTAAGATCGGCCACCTGAATCTCTAAACAATTTATAGTGTCTATGACATTAGCTATTAATTCCTCATTTGGGTCTAAATTTTCATGCGGAGTACCTTCAGAAAACCCTCCTAATTCCTCTTCTTCTTCTTCATTTACTTCCATAGGTTCTTCTGGTTCAAGGTCTGGTCCATACTCTGACCCTGGCACAGACACTGGTGGACTAGCAACCACCCGCTCAGGTACTACATGTATATCCCTAACTTCTTCTTTTTCGAACCTAGCCCCACTTGGTTTGCCTTCTTCCGACATCCTATAAAACAACAACACAATAACGCTCTATTAACGTTAATCTAACAACTACATAATAACTTTTAAATAACATATAAATTATTGACTTTTGGACCGCCTAGATTTCCTACTTCCCTTTTTTTTAAACTCGATTTGAGTTGCGTACTTATATCTAGGTTTTGTACTAAGGTTTTCCCCACCTATAGTCTTAAACCCTTTGGCTCTGATACTATCCTGTGACACCCCCCAAATTCAGGCTCCTTGAACGTCGAATTAAGTGCTCACGGTTCATATATTATAACTTCAATTACCACTACTCAAAAGTATTACTAATATATTTTACATCCATTAAAGTTCAACATAATACAAAAGATATCTAATAAACCCTCATGGTCATCAACCTTTATATACATGCAACGTTACTAGGATACATATTTCATATCTACAGCCACAAAATAGATTTAAAACTACTAGCGAGGGATATTTCATCATTCCTTCATTCTAACACCTTTCCTTTGCCTTTGTCTTTCTTATGTATACTCTCAGATTTAACATCTTTGTCTACGTCACATTAATCAGGCAAGAATGAGCAACTGAAGTGCTCAGCAAGTATAATGAATTGAATAATAATGCAGCATGAGGAAAAAGAATTTATAACAATAATGTAACATGATGTCATTTCAAATGGAAGAAAAATAACTGATGAAATTATCTTCTAGAACGTGATAAACGAGAATTATATTGAAGGTCACAAGACCATTGAACATAGGTTAATCAATGGTAACACTGATAACCTGTAGGTGTCATAAAGACCATAAAACCTTAAACCCGTACTCGAGGTGATCGACCTCTCGTACCTATGATTGTGCACATCATATTATCGCATATTGCGAAATATCGGAATTTAAAGCATCCGACAAGCTATATCCCCTGAAATAGGGTTGTTCATCTCAGTTTCTAGGAGTCCGCACCAAAATAATTTGGTTTGGCTCAACACCTAACAATAAAGAGTAATTTGAAATTTAATTGTATCAAAAGTCTAGCCGGACAAATGGCATAGACTCATAATCATCAACTCACTAATCAATAATTATAATTCGTTAAACTTTTCATTTAAGAGTGAATGTGAGTGACAACAGAGATTTTCAATTTTAATTGAACAATTTACAATATCATTCGAAATCAATATTCAAGAAAGAGGAATAACGATAAAATTTAGAAAATATAACTCAATTGAGAGTTTAATATTTAACATATGATAAATGGTTCAAGATTAGGGTTTAGAAAACATGTCTCGATGTCCAATTATTAAATTAACGGCTAATTATCCTTTCTTGAACAACCTATAATAATGACATAATCAAATAATAATAATTTAGTAACCCGCAATATTAATTTATGTAATTAATATCACTTACAAAAAAAATATCCTACCCGTCGGATCTATATTGGTGTTTACAATTAATTATAACATAATTTGGTTATTTAATTTAATCGTGTCTTTTTTATGTCTTCATATATAAAGCACTTAATTATTAATTAAAATTATTCCTCAAAATTGAAAAATTGTTAAATTTAATTTATAAAACATTTTTATATATTTTTCTGATTTTGTATAATTTTTATATATTTTTTATCAATTTTAAAACATTTATTTTAATTAAATTAAATTTCAATGGCAATCCTGTAATTATTCTAAAAATCGAAACCGGTGGCAAAACCGTAATTATGCGAAAAATTCTCGGTCGCGCATGGCGTGCGTCCCCCCTTGCCAGGTAAACGAAGTCGTTTGTCTCCATGTATCCAGAAAATTGGCCGTTGCGCATGGCGCGACCCTGACTTTCGTCCCTGAAACGACGTCATTTAACTCTCGATTCTAGAAAAAAAAATTGTCGCCGCGCAATGCGCTGGTGGCTTTATTTTATTTTTTCTTCTTATTTCGTTAATAGTAACCAAACATAACCATTTTACACCATTTTGATTTTATTTTCCATATCATAACTACTCTAAACATCATATAATCCATCAATATACATCTAAAAATTATATAGAACAATTATCTAATTATTTACTAATTTTTCACAAAATTATTTTATCACCAAAAATACAAAAATAATCCAAATAAATAGGTTTTATACCTTCCAAACGCTTGATATTTTTTCCTCTTGATGGTGGTAGTGGTGCTCGATGGCTGTAATTGTGGAGGAAGAGAAGAGAAATATGAACTATGATGGGGTTTTTTTGTGATGGCTTTGTATTGTTTTATTATTATTCCTCCACATATATGCTTGAATTGATTAAATAAGTTTATTTACATTATTATGTCCAAATCCACCGACTTAGAGTTAAGTCGGTAAAAATATCATGCACGACTTCTTAATTTAATATATTATGTAGTTATTTCATGTAATAAATATTTTATATAATGTATAGAAAATATTTATTTTAATTTACTAAAATTCATAAAATGATTTATAAATAATATTTACATATTTTTAGGGTACCTTATTTGAAAATTTTTGTACACGCATAATGACATGCATGTAATTGTATGAGGTACTTCATCCTTCCAATATTAATAAAATAATACACATAACTTAATAAAATTAAATTTTTCACGTTTCAACTTTGTTACATATACATTACGTAAATATCCATGTATTTTCTATTACTACATAATATATACATATATCAATTATTATATATATATATTATGTATTATAATAATTTCTTTCACATATTTAAATCACAAAAATATTAAATCTCATAAAAATAGAAATAATTCTATTTTACATAAACACAATTTATCTTATTAAAAATAAGAATTATTAATATTCATTTATTATTCTTGTTCACTATTTCATTTATTTTATATAAACTATATCATACAATATTGTATAATTTATATAATTATTACCTTTTCCTTAACAAATTTATTTTTTTGTATAAATTATATATTTACTCTCATATAATTTATATAATCATAAATTCCTTTATATTTAATTATATTTCCTTATATAAAATATATATAATTTATTACTATATATTTTATATAATTAGTTACTCTTCTTAATAATTCCCAAAATTCCCCATAATAATTAATTGATTTATAATCATTAATTTTGACCTTGTTAATTCTCTCATTAACTTTTAATTTAATTTATGATTAATTTTCAATATTAATTCCCATTTTATTGACACAATTCATCAAAATTAGTAACCGTAACAATAAAGTATATATATACATAATTAATTTACACAATTCACATTACCTACCTAGTTTAAATAATTAAAATACACACATTTTATTTATTTAAACTTTTTACACGTCATAATATCCTGGATATTACACCTATAATCCACCAACATTAGTTAATTAGGCTTAATAAAGTGGGAGATCTAGATCCACATTTTAGGGAAAAGTGATACAACAATGGGGAGGGTTTTAAGGGCTTATGTTTTCTAGGTTACTTAGTGTATTGCACCCCCAAGGGGGCTCCCTCTAGTGCCGTCACCCTCTCCCAATTTCCCCTATTTTTTATTTATTTTTCCATCTTAATTGGTAGCACATTTGAACACTACTTGACTTGAATTAAAATTACAACTTGGGCTATACCTTTGGGTCACTATTTAGATATAGATTGAGCTCCCAACACTAACATTATTGGACCACACAATACACTAACATTTGGGCTACAATAAAGAAATTATACAATATTCTATAAATCCACTAATTAATTAATTGAGTGAGCTTGCTAAATTAAATAATTGGGTTTGTCCACTATTAAATACCTACCTAATTGGACTATTAAGTACCATTAATAACATTTAACACGATGTCATTAATTAATAGCTACATTAATTAATTTATATAATTCAATTAGACTTGCTAGTTATAAAGTTAATATAATTATTAAATTATTTTACTACCTTATTACATTAATAATATTAAATTCTCCTAGGTTAGTCCATTAATTCAATTAATCAATTAATTCATAACAAAGCTTTATTAATTAACTTAATTGATTCTTCATTATTTCTCG
The DNA here is from genome assembly GCA_947179155.2 of Hedera helix. NCBI lineage: Eukaryota > Viridiplantae > Streptophyta > Magnoliopsida > Apiales > Araliaceae > Hedera > Hedera helix. The sequence continues at coordinate 18,991,476 of OX359272.1, read as the reverse complement.
TTAATTAGAATTATATAAACTAGCTAACTTACTTAGTCACATAACATATATTTCATGTTGCATATCATCACACATAAAAAAAAATTTTAAAAATCAGGTATAAAATTTCTCAGTTATTACAGAAACGAGGCTTCTTCCTTCCTCGCCCACCAATTCTTTGGTGTGACAACATTGGAGCCACTTGCCTCACTGCAAATCTTGCTTTTCATACCTGTACAAAATACGTAGAAATTGACTTTCACTTTGTTCGTGAACGTGTTGCTACTCAATGTTTTGATGTACGATATCGCTCCACTAAGGATCAAGTTGCTGACATCTTCACCAAACCGTTGATTTCTCATCGCTTTGAGCTTCTTCGTAACAAACTCAACGTTCTTTCTACTCTGTTTTGTTTGCATGTGCGTATTGGAACAATAGGTGCAGATAATGTTCAACATTCAAGTCAGCCTTGTCAAAATAACAAGCTACACCACGATGAGAGATAATAGGGAAACATATTCACATCAGAGTCAAATATATTTGATCTACTCAAATACTCGTACTTATCTGATCTACTGAAGTCATGTATATCTAATTTACTATATATACTAACAATAGCAACAGACACAGTCAAAGGTTTTCTATTATTTTGTCCTTTTATCTTATGCCGGCCAATGCCGCTATCCACTATGAGGACATTCGTGTAGTTCCAAAGGAGTCGGGCCCACATCGGAAATCCGAGGATATAGCATCGTCAATACATATGTTCAATTCCTATCATCAATCTATACGTTCTTCAACTGAGACTACTACCTAGAGAGAGAGAATGGAGGAGAAGAAAGGTCCTCATGTTCTGGTCCTCCCCTACCCTGCCCAAGGCCACATAAACCCCATGCTCCAATTTTCCAAACGCTTGGTCTCAAGAGGCATCAAAATCACACTTGCAAACACTGTCTACATCTCCAACTCCTCCGTGCTTGCTCAGCCCAAGCCCAACTTCCCCATCAATTTCGACACCATTTCCGATGGTTTCGACCAGGGTGGCTATGCCCAAGCACAAACCGCTGATGCCTACCTTTCAAGTTTAGGTACCATCGGCTCTCAAACTCTAGCCAGTCTCATAAAAAAACTCGATGAATTTGGCCGCCCTGTCGACGTGCTCGTTTATGATGGGTTCCTGCCTTGGGCTCTTGATGTAGCCAAAAAGTTTGGACTGGTTGGAGCTGTGTTTTTTACTCAGTCTTGTGCTGTCAATAACATATATTACCATGTCCATCAGGGACTTGTTTCTCTCCCAGTTTCTCAATCATCCTCATCAGTCCTTTCCATTCCTGGATTGCCACTGCTTCAATCTTGGTATACCCCATCTCCAAGAGATTTCTTTGATTTGGTAGTCAATCAATTCTCTAACGTTGATCAAGCAGATTGGGTCTTTTATAACACTTTTCACAAATTGGAGGAAGAGGTACTATATCTATAAATATATATTCACTTCAATTTTTTATTTTATTTTGATGTGAACATGCATCTACTAGCGTCTTTTGGTGTGTTCTAAAACTTTCTTACCCCAAAGCGCCTTAAAACATGATATATATATATATATATATATATATATATATATATATATATATATATAGCTGAAAAGATACTTATCAAGATTTTGGACCAACCCTTGGAATTATTTGGATTTGAATTATGTGAGAATTTATGGTAAAACTCTGTTTTTCCTTTTTTATTATATATAGGTGGTTGAGTGGGTGGCAAAATTGTGGAAGGTGAGGACAATAGGACCAACACTTCCATCCATGTACCTAGATAAGAGATTGGGAGATGATCAAGACTATGGTGTCAATCTCTTCAAGCCAGATTCCGGTGCTTGTATGGACTGGCTAAAGGATAAACCTGGTGGCACGGTTGTATATGTTTCATTTGGGAGCATGGCCAAACTTGAAGACGAACAGATGCAAGAAATAGCATGGTGCCTTAAAGACGGCAATTTTAACTTTTTGTGGGTTGTGAGGGCATCAGAAGCTGCAAAGCTTCCAAACAACTTTATCAACGAGACATCTGAAAGGGGTTTGGTTGTGACATGGAGTCCTCAACTGGAGATATTAGTGCACGATTCAGTAGGGTGTTTTGTTACACATTGTGGGTTTAATTCTGTTCTTGAAGCGATAAGTTTGGGAGTGCCAATGGTGGCGGTGCCACAGTGGACAGATCAACCGGTAAACGCCAAGTATGTGGAGGAAGTTTGGCATATGGGGCTCAGCGCTAGGCGGGATGAGAAGGGGATTGTGAAAAGTCAAGTGCTGGAGTCCTGCATAAGGGAGATTCTGGAGGGAGAGAAAGGGAAAGAGATCAAGAAGAACGCGTTTAATTGGAAGAATTTGGCTAGACAAGCCATTGATGAAGGTGGAAGTTCAGATAACAACATTGACGAATTTGCAGCTCAATTATGGCGCTCTGCAACCTAATATTATGCAGTAGCTGTAATTTAACTCCACCAGAAGACTAAATAAATATATGATTGTGAAATAATGCTGCCTCAATTGCTCGTGTAATTCTCTATTATCAATAATTGGCTTGTTTTTCTTGTTACTAAGTATGCTGCCAGATTGCTCATGTACTTATCTGTTAAATAATTGGATGGTAGAATAACTAAAGAAAAGGGATACAAGTGTTACAAGTTAGTTTCTTTAGATTTCCTTCACACTTATTATATCGTTGTTAGATAAAATTATAAAAAAAAAAAATTACTGTATCACGTAGTATTGATCGCGATCCATGGAAAATATCAAATCAATTTTTTTAACGGAGCCGCTTCCTACAAAATTGCTAAATATATTTAGGTAAGCATTGATAAATTAAAATGTACAATTTCTCATACATTAATAGATTGCGTCTTACAACCCACTAATCCAAGTTCATTTAGATATATTTAGGATTTACATAACTTTTATCGGCATATTTAATATCTACCTGACCCAACAAACAACCAAAAGTAGGAAAATGATAATGATAGTATTTTTCAATCTAAAAGGCATAACAGTTCATTCAAATTGTCTAAAAGAAACAGTAAAAACAATTTTGTATCTATCTTTTGGATCTATTTGAATCTGTCAAAATCCAGATTTTAAATCAAATTTTGAAAAAATATTTATATTGCTAATCTGTTTAACATATCTTTTTTTTATTAGGAATATGATATATAATCCATTTTAAAATTTTATTAAGAGGTTTATAATTAATTACTAATCTAGGAGTACCACGCTCTATTTCAGAATGTTTCATAAAATAAAAAGCTGAGCAACTCCAAGAAAAAGAACTAGGACAAATTAATCTTTTTTTTAAAAGAGTGTCAATTTATGTTTTACAATATTCCAAAGTTTCTTTATCCATTTGTGAAGATCTTGTCTTAATAGGAATTTAATCTTCAGAAAAATCTTTTTTATAAGGTAATTTTATCATATGTTTTTTTCTATCCCAAAAATTATTAGGTAAATCAGAACATACTTCATTAGTTATTTTTGTTGTTATTTGTTTAATTTTCTTTCGAATAAGTGGTTCTTGTAATTTATTATCAATGGTTAATAAATTAATTTTTTTTTCAAAAATTTAATCTGATTTTGTTTAAAAATTAAACTTGTCTTTAACTAATTTAAATCTTTAGTAATAGGAGAAGTTATAAACTTATATGTTATCTCAACACCATCTAAAGTGATATGAATATCTTTAGAATCAATAGTAATAGGTTGTATCATGTTTAAAAATAGTGTTTCTAAAATCATGAACTGAGTAAGATTTTGAACCATTATAAATGGAGTTTTTAAACACATGCATTCATTACTAGACCTGGCAAACGGGTGGGACCGACCCAAACGGGCCAGGCCAAAAATGGCCTGGCTTTTTGCGGGTTGAGAAATGCTTGGCCCGTGGCCCGCGGGCCATTTGAAGATATATATATATATATTTTTATAAATTTTTTTTTATTATGACTTATAATTTAAAATAAATACTAACACTAATTATTTATAATTATGACACATAATTTCTATATAATCATATAATATTATTAATAAACAAAATAAAACAATCAATAATTTTATATTAAAATCAAACTTGCTTCAAAAATCAAAACCTCCCACCTCTCTATATTAGCCATGATATTCAATACTGATGGTCTGATGCTATCAAAACTCTTGTCACACTAGCTACCTTTTATACATAACCCAAGAACAAAAGGAAATATTTCACTTAATTCATGTCTTGATTTCATTGTCCTTCACAGAAAAATATATTTATGCATGGGACACATAAAAATTATGCAACTGGGGAAATAATTCTAGATGTGAACAATATATATACATATATAATCAATAATTTTTTTTGTCAACAATGTCAAGTAATTTAAAAAAAAAAAAAGCCCGCGAGCCGGGCCAGAACAGGTTGGGCCAAAAACGGCCCAGATTTTTTTGGGCTACATTTCTTAAGCCCAAAGCCCATTTTTTTGGGTCGGACCGGCCCGCGGGCCCCGAGCTTTTTTGCCAAGTATATTCATTACAAATATAAACATTAGTCAATTTATAATTAATATTCATTTTTTGTACCATCAGCAGTATTCAAACTTTGTTTAGTTTTTTCAAGATAATGGGTAAGAACTAATCCTTTTATGCAATCCATATCTGCACCACTATTAATTAAAACAATAATATTAACAGTAAAATTTTTATCAATAACAAAGTTACTTCAGCATACCATTTTTGAAAAGTAATTTTCTCAATTTGACATAAAAATTGTTCATATATATTTTCTTCATTATTATCAACTTCTAAGGATTCTGGAATGTTCTTAAATTGTTTTAAAGCTAGATTTTCAAGAAATTGCATTCTGTCTTTTAAATTATTAATTTCTTTTATCTGTGAGTTTAACTCTTCTTTTAAATCATTAAGCGTAACATGTTTTTCTTTAGACGTACCTTCAATTCTATTTAATACTTCCTGCAAAGAATACGGAGTATGAATTTTAGGCTTTCTAATTTCTAAACTATGTTATTTAGTTTGATTAATATATTTTTCAATTAATTTTGTTTTTTCAATAGGATCAGTAATCTGGTCTATCATATCTAAAATAAATTGTTCATGTTTAGATAAAATATTTATACTGAAACCATTTATATTTAAAGCAGCATTATAATGATTTTGATCTATTTTATAGGCACATATATCTTTATCAGAAGAAGTAATATCAGAGGATTCAAAAAAATCAGAATCACGAATATCAAACACTTCATTAGTACTATCATATTCAGATGTCTTATAAGAATTATTAATATCAAACTCAAATTCTATTAAAACATTATAAATTTGTTGTTTAACTGATTCTTCTAAATTTAAAGAATTAATTTTCTTTTTAAGAATACATTTATTTACATAATGACCTTTTTTTTCTCTCCATATTTATGACATATTATGTCTGTGATGCCCTCAAATTCGGGTCCCTTGAACCTTGGGTTCGGTGCTCACTATTCATCATTTGACAAACATTCATAAACTAAAACTTCAATAACTCGCGGAAAACATACATAATTTTAATACAAAACGTACCTTCAATCACAGGTTTCACTAACCTTAATACATCATCATTACCTTATAATATAAAAGGTTTACACATACAGTACGACTAATTACGTCTACTCGTTCATCTTTCCTTTGCCGTGGTACTCCTTAGATCACTCGGCTTAACTGGAAATAGTTCATGATATAGTAAGGGTGAGCAACTATTTTGCCCAGCAAGTTTAACTAAATAAGAAATGGTATATCATGAATGAAAAAGATTTATCTTCGAGAGTTTCAACAATAAATAACAATTGTGAAATAACAAGAATCAATGTTCAATAAAAGAATAGATTGACTCTTTACTGCTGAGTGGTCTCAAAGGACCATGAACTGCTACTAAGGTAGAACAGACATACAATGTCTGACACTTTGTTAAAAATAACGGGACACTCGAGGGGATCAGTCCTCTCATGTCCTATGTATATGCATAACATTTAGATTTCTTGTGCAAATTCGGGTACCCGATAATATAAAAATCCCCTTTAACTAGGGTTGTTCTTTCTCAGTCTTACTGTAAGAATCCGCACCAGCCAATGATTTGGATAAGCTTTCATAATATTCATTTACATGAATTTAAACATGCATGTGTCTAGCCGAAACAATTAGCTTAGACATCCTTAAACAGCTCGTGAATTTATGAACTATAACAGTTGCAAAAGCACTATGTGCGAATACAATAACAATATAATAAGGTGGAATAATTTTAGATAATTAATTCACTTTAAGTTCTGTCAAATAACTACGAGTGTAGAATTTGCTCAACAATAATTTGAATAGCTCAATGTAAATAAAGTTGAAGGAAACTTGCAACAATAAATACAAGTTAGGGTTAAGAATAACTTGCCTGTTCCGCTGACTACTGCTATTCAACTTAAAAATACTTCCTTTGGGTGACCTAATATCCAATAACATTGATCCTCTAATTAGCATAACACATATAGGTTTATTTAACATTAATAACCTTAACATATATGTCTTAAATCATCTATCACTTAATCATAACCTTAAAACTTTTAATACTATTATCAATCCCTTAATAATATTTTAACTCACATAACCATCACTTCTTTGCTTTATAATATTATCTCATTTGATAATATATAATTACTACATATAATATTAATAATCGTATAATAATATTTTAACCATTTATTATTTCAAAAATAAATCACTTAGCTCCTCAATTTTATTAACCATCTAATAATTCTCTTAACCTTTTTATTATATCAAACACTTATTAACATTATTAATAATTAAATAATGCTTTACACTATTCCCAATGACATTAATTATCAAATAATATCTTAATTATTTATAAATATTATTAATCCTTTATTAATATCCTTATCCTTAGTTAATATTATTAATCATTTAATAATATTTCACTCATATGTTAACATTATTAATAATGTTTTACTCTTCAAATAATATTATTCATCAAATAATATCTTCAATAACTTATAAATATTATTAACCATTTAATATATTTTACACTCAAAATAATATCCTTTAATACTATTTTCTTCTTTCATTAATATTATTAACCATTTAATAATATTCTATTCTCATACTAATATTATTAACCATTTAATAATATTTTAGTCCTTTAATAATTTTATTAATCATTTAATAATATTCTACTAACTTACTAATATTATTAATCATTTTAATAATATTCTATTAACTTACTAATATTATTAACAATTTAATAATATTTTAATCATTCATTAATATTATTAACCATTTAATAATATTTTACTCATAATCTAATATTATTAATTATTTAATAATAATTTATTCATATACTAATATTATTAACCATTTAATAATATTTTAATCCTTTATTAATATTATTAATCATTTAATAATATTTTATTAACCTACCAATATTATTAACCATTTAATAATATTTTAATCCTTTATTAATATTATTAACCATTTAATAATATTTTATTAACTTACTAATATTATTAACCATTTAATAATATTTTATTAACTTACTAATATTATTAAATATTTTATTAACTTGCTAATATTATTAACCATTTAATAATATTTTATTAAATTACTAATATTATTAATCCTTTAATAATATTTTATTCATTTTCTAATATTATTAACTATTTAATAATATTTTATTGACTTCCTAATATTATTATACATTTAATAATATTTTAGTGATTTTCTAATATTATTATTTATTTAATAATATTTTATTTAAATTACATATATTATTAATCCTTTAATAATATTTGTTATGTTTTTCTTATTAAATCAATCCTCCACAATTTTAAAAATACATTTATTAGGTCCAAAAATAATAAAATAAATTTTGGAACATTTTTCATTTTTCTGACCCGAACCGACCCAACCCGACCCGAAAAACCCGGCCCGACCCAACCCGGTACGGAAAAATCATTTTTCACGGAACAGTGGACTACGCCCCGGAACAGTGGACTACGCTACAAGACAGCGTCCCGGCGCTGTCCGGCAGAATGAAAATCCAATTTTTTCAATTTTGACAGTTTTGATACTTTTTGTTCAAATCTTGATTAAATGAAATATACACATCCAAATAACACCAAATCAGTGTTGATGTGTTCCTAACCTCTTGTTTTACAATATTCCATGGTTCGATCGTCTTTTTGAAAACGTTTTACACGAAACTTACGGATCGAACCATCTAGGGTTTAAAAACGACATCTTTTGTGGTAAAAGCTATAACTTCTTTGTTATTCAATATTTTTGAAAACTTCAAGTTGGGTTTTTCTTTAAAACTCATAGATCTAACTTTCTAGCCATAGAAATTAATTTTCTAACTTGTATATTTCAAACTACAACCTTAAATAGCACATAGCTACCTAGGGTTTTACCGATAAATCTCCATATAGACATTTATTCCAATTTTATGCCTTTCACACATACCAAAACATGATTTAAGCATATCAAATCATGTATCTACCAATTTATCATAGCTTAAGACTTCTAGACCATCAAAACAGCTTTTGATCGGTTTACAAAATATATTTTGACCATATTAAACATATATAGTCTACAAAAATGAAATAAAGAAGAGATAGAACACTTTTGAACCTTATGCTCTTCTTCTCTTGGCTAGAGACTTTGTTGGTGACTCCTCCTTAATAAGTCTCTAGCAATCTCCTTGGTGAAATTCCAACTCTCAAGAGTTCTCTCTATTTTCTCTAGAATGCTCTCTCTATTCTCTCTTGGAGTTCTTGCCAAATGACTAACAAACATAGCAAATGGGTGGAGCATGTTATTTATAGAACCTCTCTAGACTTGCTTAACATCTACTAATTAACCAATGCTAGTCAATTAAGAGCTTAATTCATGCTTACTATGCATGGAATGACCACTTGATGGACTTTTTGATTGACCATATTAATGACTGGGGTGGTTGGGGGTTACTTGAACCATTTTACACTCAAAATCAACCAACAAGCTAGCTTTCCATTCATGTGGGTCCCAAAATTCGGGATTTACCAATTATTTATCCAATTTGACTTTATTTTTAAGTCTTATATAATTATATAAGTATCCATATATATATACACCAATATATGTATACATATTTACCTATACAAGCTTATTGGGCTCCACTTTGGACTTTAGAATTAACTTCTATTGGGCTCATTCAATTAAATTGTTTGGGCTCAATTTATATCACACATTGGGCTAGCATTTACATAACTATGTTACTTTTAATTAAAATAAGCATTGAGCTTGTTTAATAAATTACATGGACTAGTAATTAAATTAATTACATGGGCTACTAGGTAAATTTAATTGATCTAGTTTAACAACTCATTTGGATTTAAATTATAATCCAATTAGATTTGCTATTTATAAGTCCATTGTACTCCTTAATTAAATAACATTATTAATTGCAAATTCTTGGGTTTATTTTAATAAAACCCTAATACCTATTAATACAAGTACATTGGACTTGATTAAATTAATTCATTCACTAACCCCTATCATCAAATTGGGTTTATAATATAATTAACCATGCACAAACAATTATTCCCACATTGGGGTTATCTTTAATAATTCACTTGCTTCTTCTTTCTCATTATTCATACAAGTAATTAACTTATTCATTATAAAACTTCTTAATTGCCATACAAGGCCAACATTCAAGCTTTGTGATTTCATCACCTAAGCTTCTCTTGTAATCTTTTTCCTTCTTTAGTTAATTAATTTAATTAACTAATTTAATACCTCTCATCATACAACTTAACACATACACACATACTTCATACCTCATATTTTCTTATGGATATAATTAAATAAAAAAAAAAATTGGGTTCGTAATTTTCTCGGTCATTACAATGTCTTTTAGAGGTTTCTTCTTAAAATTCTTTCTTTTATAAATTTTTTTTGTAGGTTTTTCTTCATAATTTTTTCTTTTCCTATAAGGATAAGGTTTTTGTCTATTAGTTCTTTTACTTTTATTCCTAGTAGTAGAAACTAAGGGATAGCTAAATTGTTCACAAAATTCACCAATTTCTCTTCTATGGGATATTCCCTGTTTTTCAATTGAACTTTTAAGTTTAAATCATTACAAAACACTAAGCCTTCAGAAATTATTTCATTAGTTAATTCTCCATATGTATATTCATCATAAGGAATATTCATTCCTCCATTTAAATTTCTCAGATGAATTCTAACACGTTTAGCAAATAATGTAGACAATCTAGAAATATATTTTTCTTTCCAAAAAGATGAATTAGTATCAGCTTTATGCATAATTTTAGACATAAAAATATCTTTATACCATATGAAATGTGTAAGTGCTGGATATTTTAAAATTTTCAACAATTTTTTACTGCTATCCATAGTATGAAAAACACTTCCAACAAAATGTTTCAAAATTGTCTGTATTAAAGTATATATAATATCTTCTTGTGTTTCAGTTTTAATTTGTGTCTGAACCTGTGAAGTACTAGGTTCAGCTACCAAAATAGGTGTTTGAATAATTTTTGTAGCATTTATAATTTCATCTCTTTGTATCTGGGTAAGAATATTATTCCACCAACCATTTAATTGACCCGTAAATCCAGCAATAATAAAATTAGTGATATTCTTATCAGTATTATTATTTGCCTTACAAATTGTAGCATACATTAACATTTTATGTAAAACATGAAATATTTGTTGTTCAGCACAACCATCTATATTCTATTCATAAATTTGATCAGCATAAAATTTTTATCTATCTGTATATATAAAATTTTCTTCAAAAAACACATCCATAGGAGTTGGTCTAGGATAATAATACATTCCATATGAAACTCTATTACTAGGAGGAGTCTTTTTATCAAAAAATATTTTATTAATTTTATTTTTATCATTATTTTCATGACTTAGTTTATTAAACTGTATTGTAAGTTTTTTTTGTAATATCCCGAATATTTGACAAGACCTTTAAATAAGATCTTAGATGATAAAATAAAGGTTGAAGTTAAAACCTAGATTTGGAGAAGTAAAAGATATAGAAATTGAGTAAACATTTTATCCTAATCTTTGTGTTAAGATTTGAATGTAGGTAAATGTGGGTTTTTAAATTTTAAAACCTAGAATTTTATTAATATGCATACTAAGATGTATATTAAGAGTAAGGTAATATGATACCTTTAAAACTCGATGAACTATTCGACAAAATAAGATTATGTAAGAAATTTTATAATGAGGTATGTGAGAAATTTAATAAGTAAATAAATTTTAAAAGGAGAAGTTATTGATATGGAATTTTATGTATAATGATACGAGTATATTTGATGAGAGTTACCAAATAGTTAATTTAATTTATTTAAATTAACTAAATGATGAAAATGAAAAACAAGATAAGACTATGTTACAAATTAACACGTCTTGAAAGTTGACCTTAAATGGTGAATGAGAAGATTGATAATTATAAAGTAAATAAAGAATTATCCTGATAGACATGGAATATAATTAATTTATTTAATTATATTTATGTAAGGTTAAATTATTTAACTAATGTGAATGATAGCCTTGATGGGCTAAATTATATATTTATTTAAGTGAGTAACTTAATTAATGTGTTAAGGAATAATATTAATTATTATTGGATAAACAACCCAAGTTATTTAGTTAACAAGAGGTTGTGTATAATGTGAGATTATACAAGTAATTTAAATTACTTTATAGTATGATCTAAATTATTGAAATATTATAATAATATTAGATAATTATTTTGATGACCCAAATTATTAATTTGGAAGGATAAAGAAAGTTAAAGGATTAATCACTTATGAGTTAGTTGATAGAGAGTTGTGTCCTCGAGCCACGTGAAAGTCATAGAGAGTTGTGTTCTCGAGCTACGTAAAAGTCAAGGAGAGTTGTGCTCTCTAGCCACATAACCATACTTGGTTTAAGTGTAGGAGTTGAGAGAAAAAGAATTAAATGTGACCTACGTGTATGTGTTAGCTGTTAGACTTGTTGAGCCGTCGTGCTCACACTTGTTTAAAATAAACACTTTCAGATAAGTGCGAGTTATTCGGAGGTTCACATACAGATCACGGAACAGGAATGCGTGCTGACTTTCACAATTGATATATATTTTGATAAATCTTTTTGGGGGTAAATAGTGTTACGATATGGTAAGAATTGATTAGTGAAATATTTGTATGACATTCGCATACGCTAAACACTTGTATCATTACAAGTCCCTAAGGATTCATTGATGTATAATAGATCATAATAGATATGATCTACGTTGTTTAAAGTATGTAACGAGAAGATATTGAATCAACAGATATATTGAAAGTTGATTAATGAGTTGTATATACTTACATGCTTAAAATAGACTAGGTCGTACTATACTTGATCTGAGATCTATTATAATTTAATAAAGATTACAATTCTGAGACAGAAAAATGGTGAAGCTTTAAATAACTCTATTTTAAACAACTATAATATGGTTATAGGTTATGAATGAAGTTGTAATAGTTTTAAAAATAAACTAGTTGTATCAATTATACTATTGAGGCATATTATGAATTTAAGTACTGTGACACCCCAGGATTTTATAAGAATTTCAAATGAGGATTATGATGAATTAAGTAAAGGATATGTGATAAAACCTAGATTTGAATAATAGAATATAATGATAAGTGTTTAATATGAATTATTATGTGATAAATGTGATAGATGTGACATGTATGGTTGATAAGATAGAGAGGGACCTATGTGGTTGAAATGGTACAGAGAGACTCTTGATAAATAATGATCTATAGAAGGTATATGGATCAGTTAGAGATTTGAAGTGTCTGAGAGACTTGAGATATGATGGAATAATATGAATATGAATTTTGATGATCAAATGGTGATATAATGGAATTAAGATGAGTTATTGATTGTAATACCCACAATAGGGTAATCTGAAGAAATTATTGTAAGACACGATATTAGGTGTCGGCCGGTAATAGATTGATGGTATAAATATGTGTCTATGTATATGTGATCAAATATAGAAAGAAGAGTTAAAGTTAAAAAATTATGTAAATAAGGATAGTACATGTAAATTGAGCTTACGTTATAGGCCTGGAGAGGCGAATGTATGAGGATGATAAGTTAAGCTGAGTATGTAAGTGTAGTGAAGAAAGAACCGTGTGATCAAATTGGTTTATTAAGGATTTGTGGGAGATTAAGTGCATGATATATGTATTTATGGAATTTGTTAAGGAAATTGATATTAAATGATGGAAATAAGATAATCATGATACGATGTGTAAAGACAAAAAGGTAATACTCGTAAATATGAGTATAAGGAACGTAGAGTCCATGTATGTTGAGAATTGGTTTATGTGAGTGAAATAAATAAGTGAAAGGACGTTAAAGTCGTAATAAGGATATTATGAGTTAAAATGATAAATGACGATGAATTTTGGTAATACGGTCGAGTTTTGCTTCTCGAGGAAGTTATTTATGGACAAAGTGAGTATTCAACTATTTGAGATGTCGAAAAGTGAAATGAATGGAATAGGGAACCAAAAAGGGTTTGTAGAAAAATTAAGTATAGAATATTATGCAAATTTACATTTAGTGTAAATTATTATATTTGATTGACGAAATTTAGTATTTGGAAATGTGACAGGTGTTATGGGACAAGCCAAGTATGGATTATATTGATGAGGAATAAAATTCAAGCATGATGAAGCAAATTTGGAGCAAAATGGAGTTGAAATGGATTGAAAATGAATAAGTTATGATTTATTGAGAATTAAATTTTCTAGAGTTTGGTGTCAATGACCAAAGTGCACTTGACAATCATATTAATGACAATTGTGTCCTAGAAGGGTTTATTGACTATTATGTCTTTAGCTAGCAATGTGAAATGTCCTAAATTCCCTTAACCATGCATAAGTTAACTTAACCTAAGATGGTTAAGTGTTGGAGATTTGTAAGTAATATATGTATATGTATATTCATGTATCAAGCTGGCTTGTTCATTTTCTTTTCATTAGAAAGTTCTAGCTAAGAGAGAAATGAAGGGGAGGAGCTAGGGCTTGAGAAGAGCTCAAGGAATGCATGAAAAGGTGTTCAAAGATGGCAAAGCTAGTCATCAAAGTGAGGAATAAAGCTCTAGCAAGCTTTGAAGCTAGAAGAAAGTTAAACTCATGAAGGTATAATCATGTTTTTACTATAAAAGTTTATGTTTATGTGATTATGTGTTTATGTGTTTAAGTGTTAGTTTGAGTATAGACATGCATGAATCCTTCAAATAAAGGGTTGATTATGTAGAGATCATGTGTGTTACATGTTATGTTGTTGGTAAATCATGAAACCCTAGGTGTTGGAGTTATAGAACAAAGGTGATAGATTTACTATTCATGTAGATTTTTAAGTTAGAAAACATGATTTATGGAGAATCATGTGTTACATGTTCATGGTTTTAATGGAAACTTAGATAGAAAGGATGATCATGTGAGAAGTATGTTAAATGGTTTTATAAATTCATAAATGAAAGATAAGCATGTTTATTTAAGAAAAGGTGGTATGAAGCTATGATTCATGGTTGATTGTGTGATAAATGTTGTTTGAAGTGATGAAAACTGAATTGGGAAGTATGAACATGTTTGATTCATGTTAGATAGCATAAAGGAATTATGGAAGGTTGAAAGATCATGTTTTGTGAAGAAAATACAATATTAGGCTATAAATTGCCATTAAACCAAGTTGTAATATGTAAAGTGCATTAAAATGTGCAATTAGAAGTTATATAGACTTATATAGTTGTTAATTGTGTATATGGTTGCCTATGTGATGTGTTGAGATTAAAGTGTCAAGTGAGTCTAAGTTTGAAAGTTAAAAGTTTTGAAAAGTTTGTGAAAATCCAACTAAAGTGTGATTTTTGGCAATTTTGAGGAATTAAAGGTAAAATGAAGTCAAATGAGTTGGTTTTATGTTATGTCACGTGTATACGTTGATTTGGTAATAAACAGATGAAAATTTGAATGAAAATGAGTTTTGAACGATCGAAAACGATCGTTTTGACTCGAAACGGACTTTTATGGACAAAACCCGCCTCAGGTATAATTTAATGGTTTGAAAGGCCTAGACATGTCATATATGACCTATGTGAACTTTTCCAAGTGTTAGAATTTAGTTTTAAAGCTTATGACCAAAAATCACAAAGTTGGAAAAATTGGATTTCAAAGTAAAAATTTTCTAAGTGTTGAACTGAGTTGAACAACCCTACTATGGGCTAGTTAATCACTAATTTTAAAAGTCAAATGGGTCAATCAGTATTTTTGTAAAATACTAGGTAGTAAGGTCTAGATGTGGTCCAAATTTGAGCTTATTTGGATGTAAGATGAAGGAGCTAAAAATTGGCAAAGGTAGTGCAAAAATTAAAAATCTTTTTTTTGAAGATTGCGCCCTGGCACAATGTTTTGTACAAAACATTGCGCTGGGGGAACAATGTACTGTTCACAACCGAGAACACTTGGCGGCCAGTGAGCTCTGAAGGCGCCGGGGCGCAATGTCTATGCATTTGAAAAAAATTTAAGCTTCCAAAAAGCTATATTTTGATATGGAATGATAGGGATATGTTATGTAAGCCTTAAATAGATAAATAATGACCAAAATAGAGGGTGTCTAGATGTAATGAAATGATAAAGGGCATAACATAACATGCTTAAAGCTAAGTCAAAGCATGAGATAAGCTATGAAAAAGGTCGGGAATAAGATAAGGGTGTATTATAAACCTACATAAGGTATAATACATCAAATGTGTAATGAATAGAGATTAATGGTTAAGCAATTATAGATTAACTTCGATAAGTTATATAAGTTATGATCCTATAATCATGTATATAGATTGTATGTTTACAGATAACGCTCGATGTAGCAAACCGAGGCATGAAATAATTGAAAGGGGGAGGAGAAAAATAATGCATGCATGGAGATTCTGTTTGTCAAAGGTTCGAGAATCTATTAAAGGACATCTAAGGCTAAGGAATAATTCAAGGAAGTCCATTATTGAGAGAAATGGTGATCTTGTCTTGCTTGATGGGTGAGAGGAAGCTTGTAGCCCACCCTTTCAACATAGATAATGAGCGATCACTCAACAATGAACACAAAGTGAAAGCACAAAGGAATGAGTAACCTATCCCTTACTGGAATTGAACCCGTGTCTTTTATATGAAAGGATGTTATCCTAACCACTGGACAAAAAAGACCAAAAAGCCATTCTTTTAGCTCCAAGAATAGAAATGGTTCATTTTGTTTCCATACACAATTCAAGATTTCAATTGTGTTCATGTTGGCAATTTCTGATATGAATTCAGTGGGTTGTGCCCCTTCCTACAAGTTCCCCCACTAACCATGCCCCCTTTCTTTCTCCTATTATAAATCCATCTGATGCCTTTTTCTTTCTTTCATTTCCCCCTGAATAAGTATTACCCCGTTCTTTTTAATAAGAAAAGGGCGAAGTGTCTATTTGACATGGTGAAGGACTATGCTATAGTAAAAAAAAAGTACGTTAAGGTTATGAAGTCACTTAGTCGAACTACAAAGAAAGGGAGGCTAAACTTATAAAGAAAGGTTAACTGGTTAAGGAAAGCTCAGGTTATGAACGAGTTTAGTTGTTAATTAGTTAATTAAGTAATAGTGAGAGGTTAGTACATAGTTGCGTTAGCTGTGGATATAGACTAGGGTAAAGGATAATCTTCATCTCTTGTATTTTCTTCACTTACACCTTACACGTCCGCTAAGTCTAATGAGGCTTAGGTACAGAGCCTTCCACTATGGACTGAGACTATGCAAAGGTAGAACACCATAAAAAATTCACTAACTTTCTCATATGATTTCTCTATGCTTAATAAGAACCTATAATCACTACAAAATAATGGGGCTTTAGCAACAACCGATTTTCGTTGCTAAATGTGCCAAATTTCGTTGCAAAAGGGCTTTAACAACGATTTTCTTATCATTGCACCTTCCATTGCGCAATGAGAGTTGCTAATTGTTCTGCAACGAACGTATTTTGGTCGTTGCCGAAAGTGATACATTTTGCAACGAAAGTTGGCTTTCATGCAAAAGCCTTGACCTTTAGCAACAAAATTTATTGTTGCAGAATCAATAAAAAGTCGTTACTGAAAATCACCTTTCTTTGCAAAAGTCTACTAATTGGCAACGAAATGAACTCTTATTTTGGGCAACAAACATGTGTTTTCGTTGCGGTTGGTTCACTTTTACCAACGATCGGTTTCGTTGCAAAAAAGCATGAAAATTATTGCCTAAACTTATTTTCGTTGTTGATCATATACTTTTTAGCAACGATGTTCGTTGCTAATTATATTATTTTGCAATGACATTATGATTAATCAACAACGATAATATTTGTTATGGGTTATTTTTCAATAGCAACAAAAGTTGTTGATTAGCAACGACACTATACGTTGCCGTTTCTTTATATGTACAACGAAAATTGATATGATTTGCAACGATATAAATATTTCATTTTTATTTGGGTATAGCAACAATATCTTCCCCGTTGTTATTAGGTTAATTTTTCATTGCCAAAAATTGTATTTTAATGTCATTAGCAACAAAAACTTATTGCTAAATGTATAAAAAGTTGTTGCTATATCCTTAATTGTACAACGCTTTGGTAACGAAATAGCCATTGACTATATCGTTGCCAAATCAAAATTTGACAATCTTATTATGTACCTGATAGGCTCAATGGCCCCATAACAAAAATAAAAAATAAAACTAAAATATTATTAACTTAATAAAATCATCAAATACATAATCATTCATCATCTTTACAATCAACCATCTAAGGTTGCCATAGTTATTTAATTAAATATATATTTACATATATAGAGATAGTACATTCCTTATTTCGTTCAATTTCTTCTGTAAACATAGCGCATCATAACTGGAAATTTGGTACCCAATATTATAAGGCAGATAGAAGCAGTCTTCCTGCACATATTTAAAAAGAATAACAAGTCATAGCTATAGGAAAATGAAGCAAATGGGTCAGGAGAGGCACGTAGTGCCAAAATCAATACATAAAGATAATAGAGTTGCAGCATGGTACTAATGTACACTATATCACAGCATTAAATTTGTGATAAGTTGACCGAAAATCTAAAGCTTACAATTAGAAATATTATAAAATGATGAATCCATTATAAAACTGCAAGTAAAGAAGTAAATTGAACCTACAAGAGGGGTTGTGATACTGTATTGCAGAAGCAACTTCCCTGAGTGCCTTGTATCTTCCGAAAGTATTACATCGGTTGATTTTAAGATGCGTAGAGCACTAAAATACAAAACAGAAAAAATCAACAAAGTTTTAAAAGAAAAACAAAATTAACCAGAAAAATATTTTGAACTCTGAGTGAAACAAACTAGTGAGTAATAACCAAAGCTGTAATACACTTACTACACTACTATTAGTTATGTCAATACAAAAGCAATAACAATTGACAGAAACACAATTATAATTAAGAAATTGGTAAGAATTAAAAATTAAAGTATTAATTCGTTATAGTTTATAATTCGTTACAGTTTGTGATCGCCAACAAAATAATGGAATGCAAGTAATACCTCGGTCATACTCTTTTGCATTGACTTCCCTTACTCCTTTAACAATACTATTGATTTTTGAATTAGTAGCAGACTGGAACTATCAAAATTGAGCTAGCTATATGTTTCCATAGTATTCATGCTCTCTGCCAGCTTACATATATGTTATATTGGAGTTTATCATTACTTAAATTTCTCATATTTTTGATCTCAAGCTAGTAACATATATAACCTACATTTAGGTGAAGCTCTTCAAGGAAGACAAAGGTTAAAATATAAATGGCCTAATTTCAGGCGCCTAATCTGCAATACAATAAGAGATTATTACTATTACTTTATCTATTCCACAAAAAACAGTTTCATTTTTAATATATATATATATATATATATATATATATATATTTCAAAAAAGAATTTTATTTAGAAATTTAAAAAAAAATGTTCAACCAAAAAGACCACTTTTTCGTAGTAGTAGTAGTAGTAGTAATATAAAATGACACACTATTCTCAAGTTTGTTATCTTAATTTTATTTATTAACCACACTCTTAAGGTCGATTACATTTTTATTTTCTGTTTTTTGAATGAGTTTTTTTTTTGGAATACTTCTTAAATATCTTTTTTATTTAGTTGTTTGATCATAACCTAAATCAACCCATGAGAAAAGTAAGAGCTGTGACGCCGCCAAATTCGGGTCTCAAATACTCAGATCCGGTCATCACGATCCAATACAAACATCCACCTCTAAACAACATAAAATAACTAAATGCGGAATAATAAACATATGTTGTTTATTCAAAATGTGTTGCTAGTCCTAAGATACAGTAACCTTACACAAAAGTACACAAATACCCTTAATAAAGTACTTAGGGTTTACGTCACAAAGCAAGTAATTTTAGTTAGACGAATACACTAAAGACTGTCTCTTGAAGTCTATCACTTCATCTTTCTCTTACCCTTGTTCTTTCCAGAAGTCTCGAATTTTACTGCAATAAGGTTCATGATATAGCAAGGGTGAGCAACTAGTTTGCTCAACTAGTTTAACTAACAACAAGAGACAATATATATCATGAATGAAAGGGAATAGCTGAAATAATTCAACAATATGAATAACATAAGCATGAATAATGATTTGCTTTCAGAATCAAGATAGTCAAGTAGACTATGAACTATAAACTTTCACTGGAGTCAATAGCTAGTTTACCCAATGGTTACTACCAGAAATATGTACTTGAGGGGATCAACCTCTCGTACAATATGTGTATGCATAACATTTAATTCTTGTGTTTTGTGTCTGATATTAGATACAGGGTACTCCCCTATAATAGGGAGGTGTTCATAATAGTCCAAGAATCCGCTTCTTCAATGATTTGGATAGTTTTTAAAATCTTTAACATAAATGTCTAGCCGAACAATGGCTTAGACCTACTTTGAACAGTTCTTTAAACAATAAAACGTTAAATAAGGTACAAGTCAAAGACTGTACAAGATCAAGTGCACCAAGTGCGAATAACAACAACACCGATGTGGAATAATTGTAAAGTAATTAAACCACTCAAAACATACTTGGAATTACAGTTCAAGCTTAAATAAATAACTTACTCAATGAAATGAGTTTAGAGATAATGAACTTGTCTGTCTGCTCAGCTACAACAAACTAGCTTTAATTAAATGGCTTTGAATGACCTAACATTAATCAAGTCGGTCTAACAATTAGTACGGCGTATACTGGCACGTTTGTACGCTTACTATGAACTTATCTAACAAATAAGTCTAACACATAATTCACATCATTTGACATGCTAACATTAACCCTATAGACGTATAATCACACTTAGGTTAATGATCTAATAATGTATAGGAGTATTCCTCATAGGTATTAAACACTTAAGGAATCTTTAAACAATTTAATATAATTGTTTAATTGATGAATATTAAATACTTTATATTTAATTAACTCTTTCTTTAATTAATTACAATTTTTATTAGTTAAGTAGTAATTAATTAACTACCTTTAGTTATTATTTAATTATAAATAATAACTAATTAATCTTACTTAATAATTAGTTTATTTCTTTTAATGCTTCTTAATTATTACATAAGATTAATTAGATAATAATTAAATATTTAACTTCATTATGATCTTATGTAATTATTATTTAATCTTAATTAAATAATAATTAATTACTTAATTATCCTTATTTATTATTTAATATAATAAATAATTGAAATATTAACTTTATCTATCTTTAATTATTATTTAGTAATTAAATAATAATTAATGACATCTAAAATCTTATTAGTTAATATAAATCAACTAACTATTAACTAAGTAATTATCCTCACTTATCATTTAATTTAAAGAAATTAAATAATAGTTTATTCATTTTAATCCTCATTAATTAATATTTAATGTTAATTGAATTAATAATTAATTTTTTGTCTAATTTAATTATTATTTAATGTCAAATAATAATCAATTTATTTATCCTTATTTATTATTTAATTTTAAATTAAATCGTAAATGATTAATGAAATTTGTATTTATGTAACTTAACTATAAATTTAGCTAACTAGATTAATATTAAAAATATTTAAATATTAATCAAAACAAAAAATATAATCCCAAACATCACTTTTGTATTTATTATTTTTATTAAAAATTTTAATTATTTTTTAAACTTTTAAATTAATTAAAAATATACAGAATGATAATTCTGTAAGAAAAACTAAAAAATCGGACCGAGGGCAATATTGTAATTGAACAGAAAATCGAACGGAGGGGCAATTCTGTAATTTTGTCGGAAGTTGGCTCCCGCGCATTGCGCGAGCCTAACACAAACCAGGCCCCAAAACGGTGTCGTTTTGAAAAACCCGGAGGCGGCTTCCGCGCATAACGCGCGGAGTAATGTTTTTCATACATCAAACGACGTCGTTTAGCTCCTCGGTCTGTCAGTAATACTGCTGGCCAACCATTTTTTTTCAACTTAGCAGATTGGCTGCAGTACCCGAAAATACTCCACTTTAATGAAAATTATACCTTCAAGTAAGCTTTAATCCCTCAATAAAAATCCAAAAAAATTACCTATCACTTAATATCAATTTATAACATGAAAATTTAAGTACCCATGATTTAATTCCATATTTTTCATCAAAAATTATTGTACCACATAAACTACTACAAATCATAACTTTTTATGTATAACTCCATTTTGAGTGATTCAAACTTTGTTTTTCTCATTATTTAATGTTCTATAATATTAGAACATTAAATCTAAGTTTTATAAAAAATATTTTTGGTTATTATTTTAAAACTTGTTTACATACTACCAAACACATGTTTTTAGCATACAAAATATACCAACCAACAAGCATTCAAAACCCAACATAAATAAAGGACTACTAATAATAAATGTTAGTCATTTATTACTAACAAGAAAACTAGGGTTTGAAAGAATGAGGATTATACCTAGTTTTAATGGCTACTCTCCTCTTCTTTTCAAAGTATGTTATGAAGGAAGATGGCATGAACTAGCTTACGATTTCTTCTTCTTCTTCCTTGAAGCTCCACCCGAAATCTCTCTATGTTTTGCTCTCCAAAATTTATCCTCTTAATATTTTGCACTCAAGACTTAGAAGATGAAAAATGGAAAATGACTAACAAAAGCTCTTAAGTTGTAAGTATACTTACAACGAGGATAGATATAAAATCTATATCTATTAAAAATACCATCATGAAGCTAGTATACTTACTTACACAAGAAATGTGGCTAAGGACTAGAGTTGGTGAAAAGAGGGATGATCCATGTACAAAAAAAACCAATACAAGCATCCATTTATTAAATAAATGAAAAATAAAAATATCAAAACATTTCACTCCCTCTCTCTCTTACTCACACGGCTGATGGCTTCTTTTTGTCCCAAAAAAAATGTCACATGCTCCTCCTTTAATAAATAAATAAGTTACACAATTAATTCCAAGTGGGCTTATACTTTGGACTTCATTTAATATCCAATGGACTCCTATTAAATGACTTGGACTATTAATTAGTCAAGTCCATTTAACATATCATTGGACTAATTAATATAACCCTAAAAGATTGGTTATTAATTTTGTTATAGATTAATTATCTAATCCATAATTAAATAATAATTGAATTGATTAATTAATTAAATACTCTAGCACATTAATGTTAAATTACTAAATGAACTAATAAATATTATTACTAATATTTCACATTGTTCACATTCATTAATAATCATATTAATTAATTTACCAAATTTAATTAACTCATTATATTCAATTTAATTGAATATTTAATTACTACGAAACTTAACAATTATTTTGATATTAAAACTTTAGGGTTGTTCACTAATTTAATTAACGTATTAGTGACCCTCTTTAATTAACTCTAGCAATTAATCATATAATCATTTAATCACGTAATTAATTAATCACACAAAAAGATTTAAATAACCTTGTAAAACTAACTCTTTAGAAATTAAATTAATAATGTCGTGAAAATTCTAGGACATTACATTCTCCCCCCTTATAAAAATTCCATCCACGGAATTGTAAAATAAGGTTACTCAAATAAAAACGGATAATTCGCTCTCATTTCCTCCTCTAGTTCCCACGTAGCTTCTTCAATTGCGTGATTCCTCCAAAGTATTTTGACAGAATGAATTATCTTATTTCTCAGCTTCTGTTCCTTCCTATCGAGTATCTGAACAGGAACTTCTTCGTATGACAAGTCCTTCTCGACTTGAATTGATTCATAGGAGATAACGTGCTTGTAGTTCGGTTTATACGGCCGCAACACTGACACCATGAAACACATTATGAATGTGCTCAAGTTCAGGAGGTAATGCTACCTCGTACGCCACTTCACCGACTCGCCTCAAGATTTCGAGCAGTCCTATGAACCTAGGGCTCAGCTTGCCCTTCTTGCCAAAACGGATCTTCCCACGTCGAAGTCCTACTTTTGGCGATGCAAATCTGCGTACTTCTTTTGACGATCTTGAACTACTACCAGTCGATTTCTGATAAGTTGTATTGTGTTTGCAGTCTGCTGCACCATTTCAGGTCCAAGCAGTCTTCCCTCACCAACCTTGTCCCAACACAACGGTGTTCGATACTTTCTTCCATAAAGTGCTTCGTACGGTGGCATGTCGATGCTAGTGTGATAGCTGTTGTTGTAAGCGAACTCCACCAGTGGCAAATGGTTGTCCCAGCTGCCCTTTAAGTCCATCACGACCGCTGTGAGCGTATCCTTCAGAGTTTGAATCGTTTGCTTGCTTTGGCAGTCAGTTTGAGGATGATACGCTGTGCTTAACCTCAATTGTGTTCCCATCCTTGCTTGCAGACTTCTCCAGAAATTTCTATCGGACATAATCGATACTGGCACTCCATGTCCTGACACTATCTCCTTCACATAGAGCTTCATTAACTGCTCCAGATTGTACCGTATTCTGATAGGTAGAAAATTGACTGACTTGATCAGACGATCCACTATTACCCAGATGGCGTCTAAACCTTTATGTGTCGGTGGCAAACCCGCCACAAAGTCCATCGTGATGTGCTCTCACTTCCACTCCAGAATCTCTAGTGGTTGAAGCAGTCCGCTCGGCCGCTGATGCTCTGCTTTAACCCGCTGGCATGTCAGATATCGACTGACACATTCTGCCACTTCCCTCTTCATATTCTGCCACCAAAAGTATTGTCGTAGATCCTGATACATCTTCGTGCTTCCTGGATGTACTAAGTACCTCATACTGTGAGCTTCTTGAAGAATCTCTTCCCGCAGGTCCGGATCCAACAGTACCCGGACTCTCCCTTCGAACCTTAGCAACCCTGTGCTATCAATCTTGTACTTACGCTCGCCGCCTTCAGCAAGTCGCTTCTTAATACTATCACATTCTTCATCCTTTTCCTGAGCCTCTTTGATTTTGTCTAATAAGGTCGGGCTTGCTGTTACTGTAAATAACTTCTCGTCCGTCTCCATCGGATATTTGATCTCCAACTCCATACGTTCAAAATCTCTCACCAACTCCTCCTGATTTGATAGATTCAGCAAATTCTCCCTGCCTTTTCTGCTCAAGGCATCTGCTTCTACATTGGCCTTGCCCGGATGGTATAGAATTTTACAGTCGTAATCCTTGATCAACTCTAACCATCGACGCTGCCTCATATTCAACTCCATCTGAGTGAAGATATATTTCAAACTTTTGTGATTTGTATATATCTCACACTTCTCGCTATACAGGTAGTGCCTCCAAATCTTCAGGGCGAAAACTATCGCTGCTAACTCCAGGTCATGAGTCGGGTAACCCTTCTCATAATCCTTTAGCTGATGTGACGCATACGCGATGACCTTGCCGATTGCATTAGCATACAACCAAGACCCTTGTGTGACGCATCATTGTACACTACGAAACCTCCCATGTCGTCTGGTAAAGCCAACACTGATGCCTGACTCAACCACTTCTTCAGCTCCATAAAACTTTCCTCGCACTTTTCTGACCAAACAAACGTCACAGTCTTTTGGGTAAGATTGGTCAACGGTGATGCTATCTTCGAAAATCCTGAATGAATCTCTGAGAATAGCCCGCTAACCCTAAAAAACTCCTGATCTCAGTCGGGTCTTTGGTTGTTCCCAATTGATAACTGCCTCCACCTTCGCTGGATCTACCGAAACACCATCCTTGTCGATAACATGACCTAGAAATTGCACCATCGGCAACCAAAATTCACACTTTGAAAACTTGGCGTATAGTTTCTCTCTTCTTAAAGCCTCCAATGCGATTCGTAAGTGTTCTGCATGTTCCTCCTCTGTCTTTGAATACACCAATATGTCATCTATGAATACAACCACGAACTTGTCCAAGTACTGCTTGAACACTCTGATCATCATATCCATGAATGTTGCTAGTGCATTCGTCAGTCCAAATGACATCACTTAAAACTTGAAATGACCATAACGAGTTCTGAATGCCAATTTTGGGATATCTTCTTCTCTCACCTTCAGTTGATGATAGCCCGTCCTCAAATCGACCTTTGAAAAGTATTTCGCTCCCATAAGTTGATCAAACAGATCGTCTATTCTGGGCAACGGATACTTATTCTTAATGGTGACCTTGTTCAACTCCCTGTAATCAATACAAAGCCTCATCGAACCATCATTCTTCTTTACAAATAGAACTGGCGCTCCCCATGGTGACACGCTTGGTCTGATGTAACCTTTATCTAACAGTTCCTCCAACTGAACCATCAATTCTTTCATTTCCACCGGTGTTATACGGTACGACGCCTTCGATATTGGTATGGTCCCCGGTACCAAATCAATAATAAACTCCACTTCTCTGTCCGGTGGTAACCCCAAAATCTCATCTGAGAAAACATTAGCAAATTCCCGTACAATAGGTATATGACTCAGTTCGCCCTCGACTTGTCGAGTATCGACCACATGAGCCAAATACCCTAGGCACCCCTTCCTAAGCAACTTTCGTGCTTGCATCATCGTCAGACAACTTGATTGTCTCGGCGATTTACTATCGTAAAATATAACTTTTGACTTATTCGGAGTCTTTAGCTGCACACACTTCTTCTTATAGTCAATGATCGCTCCGTGACTCGATAGCCAATCCATCCCTAGGATTACATCGAACTCCCCCAGACGAATCGGTATCAAATCCACGTTAAGTCTAAACCCTCGCAATTCAGCACAATAGTTCCTATGAATGTAGTCTACGGGAATGATTTCTTTGTTTGCTACTTCTATGTTTATAGGGTGTTCTAGCTTTTCTTGAGGTAAATCTAATCTCTTAGCAAAATCTTCAGAAAAAAATGAGCAGGTAGCACCCGAATCAAACAATACATATGCATTAATATCATTGATCGGAATGATACCTGACACCACGTCTTTGGAGTCGATTGCATCCTGCACAGTCATATTGAATGTGCACGCTACGGATCGGTTAGCCTGGCTGGCTGGCCCTCTAATGTTCAGTCTGCTGTTGTTGTTGTTGTTGCCTTTGTTGCCACTCCCAGCATCTCCCTTCCTCTTCGGGCAGTCCTTGGCAAGGTGATCGGTTGCTCCACAGGAAAAACATACTTCTTTCATCTTAATAAACATTCTTGCCCTTCATGCATTCGCTCGTGTGGTTCTTACCACAATTGTTGCATCTGCCAACTTTCTTAGCCTCTCATCTGGATTTGTTGCCTTCGGTTGATTGACTCTCATTCCATTTTCTTTTATTGGGGTTGCTGCTCCCCGCTTTCTAGCCCTCCTAGCCTTTCTTCTTATCCTAGTTAAATTTAGCCAGGGCCTCACTACCACCCTCCGCAGTGATTGCCCTTTCCAACAGTTCTGCAAAACTCTTAATCTTTAGTACCGCCACAGAACGGTACACCCATGGCTTCAGTCCCAGCTCAAACCTCCGAGCCTTCCTAGCCTCCATATCGACTTGATGAGTTGCGAACATTGCCAACTCATTAAACTTGGCCGCATACTTGGCCACAGACATGCTTCCCTATTTTAGCTCGAGGAATTTCATCTCCATTTCTTGTTGCATGCTTTTTGGAAAGTAGTTTTCTAGAAACATTTTTTTAAAGCGTTCCCAGGTAATGACGCCTTCTCCCGCACGACCCTTGTTAGCCTTCCACCAGTAGTTCGCCTCCCCCTTCATCATGAAGGTAGCGAAACTAGTTTTCTGTTCTTCGGCCACCTTAGCGACCTCAAATACCTTCTCTATTTCCTCGATCCAAGACTGTGCCTAGATCGGGTTTAGAGTTCCCTTGAACTCCGGTGGTCTAACCAGTTTGAAATCCTTGAAATTTGCCAAGTGCAGCGCTGGCTGCGGTGCTGGTTGTACTACCACTGGTGGGGGTCTAGCTTGCATGGCTTTCGCCAACATCTCTGCAAACATCCTCATAG
Organism: Hedera helix; assembly: GCA_947179155.2. Classification (NCBI taxonomy): domain Eukaryota; kingdom Viridiplantae; phylum Streptophyta; class Magnoliopsida; order Apiales; family Araliaceae; genus Hedera; species Hedera helix. The sequence continues at coordinate 18,963,856 of OX359272.1, read as the reverse complement.
GATTGGGTTGATCTCCAACCTCACTCTCTGACTCTGCGATACGTTGATTGCGTGGTCTACCTCTTGGCATGATCTGCTAAAGAGCAAATCTTAGACTTACACTTATAATTCTACGCATTAGTTTAGCCAAATTAATAGTTAAATTTAAAATTATATATCAAGCACATTTGATTTAAACAAAGAAATAACTGCATTTATATTTATATACCAATATTTTAGTACAGACTTAACAAGTGGCATACTTCTATAAACGCTCAAGGCACAAGTTGCCTAACAACGACTATCTTCCAATGAACAAAAGTGAGGATTCACTACCATTTACCCTCCTAACATAACAAAAGTTGGGGTATAACTAATATCCTGTGCCTACATCAAAACATAAGGACTTACAACAGCTGAACCGTCCCTAATAGAAACAAAAGGTGGGACTCACTACTAATAGATACAAATAAGATAACAACGATAAATCACCGCCTGCAGCGGCAAACAGCCCTACGTAGAACCTGCTGGGCCAACTCCTCCACTGTACGGCGATGAATCCAGCGTCGGCTATTACCCACCTCCCTAAAGTGCCTCATAACCCGATGCCTCAGTCTATCAAAAGAAGTGCCAAGGGCATACTCCAAGGTGTCAATCCTAGCGGATCCAACTCTCCTAGTAGACCTGAGTCATACCTTCTGCATCTGCATCCTGTCAACTCTCTCCCTATCAAGCTCAGCTCTGATGGTCTGGAGAACTGTCTGACTTGCCATCTCCCTAGCGTCTAATGTCTCCACCGTCTGCCTCAGCTGACTATTCTGAATCATAAGCTGCTGCACAGTAGGACCCATATGTGGCGCAGCCTGCTCCAACTGCTGAACCTTAGCCTGCAGATCGGCTACATCCATCTCTCTGGTATGCCTCATCCTTATACACATTTTCCATCTGCTGATGAACAACATTCTGCTCCTCTAAATGAGCAATACGGGCCTCCCACTCCTCAAAAATCTGCTCTAGATCCTCAATACGACTGGTGTACTCCATGAGTAAATCAGTCTGAAAATGATGGTAGACATGAGATCCCTTCGTGGGTACCTCCTCAGCAACTCCCTTAACCTCCATCTCTGGTTGGTCCTCCCCAGACTCCTCGCCCCAAGCAGGGTCATCCTCAGACTCAACCACCTGGTCCTGACTGTCGAACCTCATAACACCGCCTCTAACAGGCTTTACGGTATCCCAACTATCGTCCTCCTCCGGGTCGGACTCTCCTATTGGTGATATAGGTGCAACGGGTGCATATCCTATCAATTGTTGCGTATCCAATGGTATGTCAATGAATACCACGTCCTCTCGAGCTCCGCTCGTCTCGCCTATAGCCATCCTACAACACAACAGAAAACTAACATCAGTACATCAATAAAATATATTCATTGAAGAAATGAACTTATATTTCATTGGGTACGACTCAACTCGATGAATTCCCCAATTCATCAAAACCATATATGATAAATCTCCCCGATTTATCTCCTAACACTCAATACGAGTTTACGTTATAACTTAGGTTTCACAATCCTAATGTTTCTAACCTACAACTCTGATACCAACCTGTGACGCCCCCAAATTCGGGTCTCAAATACCCGGATCTGGTCATCACGATCCAATATAAACATCCACCTCTAAACAACATACAATAACTAAATGTGGAATAACAAACATATGTTGTTCATTCAAAACGTATTACTAGTCCTAAGATATAGTAACCTTACACAAAAGTACACAAATACCCTTAATAAAGTACTTAGGGTTTACGTCACAAAGAAAGTAATTTTAGCTAGACGAATACACTAAAGACTGTCTCTTGAAGTCTATCACTTCATCTTTCCCTTACCCTTGTTCTTTTCAGAAGTCTCGGACTTCACTGCAATAAGGTTTATGATATAGCAAGGGTGAGCAACTAGTTTGCTCAACAAGTTTAAATAACAACAAGAGACAATATATATCATGAATGAAAGGGAATAGCTGAAACAATTCAACAATATGAATAACATAAGAAGGAATAAGGATTTGCTTTCAGAATTAAGATAGTCAAGTAGACTATGAACTATAAACTTTCACTAGAGTCAATAGCTGGTTGACCCAATGGTTACTACCAGAAATATGTACTTGAGGGGATCAACCTCTCATACAATATGTGTATGCATAACATTTAATTTTCGTGTTTTGTGTCTGATATTAGATACAGGGTACTCCCCTATAATAGGGAGGTGTTCATAATAGTCCAAGAATCTGCATCTTCAATGATTTGGATAGCTTTTAAAATCTTTAGCATGAATGTCTAGCCGTATAATGGCTTAGACCTACTTTCAACAGTTCTTTAAACAATAAAACGTTAAATAAGGTACAAGTCAAAGACTGTACAAGATCAAGTACACTAAGTGCGAATAACAACAACATCGATGTGGAATAATTGTAAAGTAATTAAACCACTCAAAGCATACTTGGAATTATAGTTCAAGCTTAAATAAAAAACTTGCTCAATGAAATGAGTTTAGAGATAAAGAACTTGCCTATCGGCTCAGCTACAACAAACTAGCTTTAATTAAATGGCTTTGAAGGACCTAACATTAATCAAGTCGGTCTAACATTTAGTACGGTGTATATTGGCACGTTTGTACGGTTACTACGAACTTATCTAACAAATAAGTCTAACACATAATTCACATCATTTGACATGCTAACATTAACCCTATAGACGTGTAATAACACTTAGGTTAATGATTTAATAATGTAAGAGTATTCATCCTAGGTATTAAACACTTAAGAAATCTTTAAACAATTTAATATAATTGTTTAATTGATGAATATTAAATACTTTATATTTAATTAACTCTTTTTTTAATTAATTATTATTTTTATTAGTTAAGTAGTAATTAATTAACTACCTTTAGTTATTATTTAATTATAAACAATAACTAATTAATCTTACTTAATAATTAATTTATTTCTTTTAATGCTTCTTAATTATTACATAAGTTTAATTAGATAATAATTAATTATTTAGCTTCATTATGATCTTATGTAATTATTATTTAATCTTAATTAATTAATTAACCTAACATTTCTATAATTATTATTTAATAATAATTAATTACTTAATTATCCTTATTTATTATTTAATATAATAAATAATTAAATTATTAACTTTATTTATCTTTAATTATTATTTATTAATTAAATAATAATTAATGACTTCTAAAATCTTATTAGTTATTATAAATCAACTAACTATTAACTAAGTAATTATCCTCACTTATCATTTAATTTAAAGAAATTAAATAATAGTTTATTCATTTTAATCCTCATTAATTAATATTTAATGTTAATTGAATTAATAATTAATTATTTGTCTAATTTAATTATTATTTAATGTAAAAATAGTAATCAATTTATTCATCCTTATTTATTATTTAATTTTAAATTAAATAGTAAATAATTAATGGAATTTGTATTTATGTAACTTAGCTATAAATTTGGCTAACTAGATTAATATTAAAAATATTTAAATATTAATCAAAATGAAAAATATAATCCCAAATATCACTTTTGTATTTATTATTTTTATTAAAAATTTTAATTAATTTTTACCCATTTAAATTAATTAAAAATATACAGAATGGCAATTCTGTAAAAAAAAAATTGAAAAACCGGACCAAGGGCAATATTGTAATTAAACAGAAAATCGAACGGAGGGGCAATTCTATAATTTTGTCGGAAGTTGCCTCCCGCGCAATGCGCGAGCCTAACACAAACCAGGCCCCAAAACGGTGCCGTTTTGAAGAGCCCAGAGGCGGCTTCCGCGCATAACGTCACGGAGTAAAGTTTTTCCTACGCCAAACAACGTCGTTTGGCTCCTCGGTCTGTCAGCAATATTGCTGGCGCGCAATGCGCGGCCAACCATTTTTTTTCAACTTAGCAGATTGGCTACAGTACCCGGAAATACTCCACTTTAATGAAAATTATACCTTCAAGTAAGCTTTAATCCCTCAATAAAAATCCAAAAAAAGTACCTATCACTTAATATCAATTTATAACATGAAAATTTAAGTACCCATGATTTAATTCCATATTTTTCAGCAAAAATTATTGTACCACATAAACTACTACAAACCATAACTTTTTATGTATAACTCCATTTTGAGTGATTCAAACCTTATTTTTCTAATGATTTAATATTCTATAATATTAGAACATTAAATCTAAGTTTTATAAAAAAATATTTTTGGTCATTATTTTAAGACTTGTTTGCACACTTCCAAACACATGTGTTTAACATACAAAATATACCAACCAATAAGCATTCAAAACCCAACATAAATAAAGGACTACTAATAATAAATGTTAGTCATTTATTACTAACAAGAAAACTAGGGTTTGAAAGAATGAGGATTATACCTAGTTTTAATGGCTACTCTGCTCTTCTTTCCAAAGTATATTGTGAAGGAAGATGGCATGAACTAGCTTAGGATTTCTTCTTCTTCCTTGAAGCTCCACCCGAAATCTCTCTATGTTTTGCTCTCCAAAATTTATCCTCTTAATATTTTGCTCTCAAGACTTAGAAGATGAAAAATGACTAACAAAAGCTCCTAAGTTGTAAGTATACTTGCAGTGAGGATAGATATAAAATCTATATCTATTAAAAATACCATCATGAAGCTAGTATACTTACTTACATAAGAAATGTGGCTAAGGACTAGAATTGGTGAAAAGAGGGATGGTCCATGTACAAAAAAAAAAAAACAATACAAGCAACCATTTATTAAATAAATAAATAATAAAAATATCAAAACATTTCACTCCCTCTCTCTCTTACTCACACGACTGATGGCTTCTTTTTGTCCCAAAAAAAATGTCACATGCTCCTCCTTTAATAAATAAATAAGTTACACAATTAGTTCCAAGTGGGCTTATACTTTGGACTTCATTTAATATCCAATGGACTCCTATTAAATGACTTGGACTATTAATTAGTCAAGACCATTTAATTTATCATTGGACTAATTAATATAACCCCAAAAGATTGGTTATTAATTTTGTTACACGTTAATTATCTAATCCATAATTAAATAATAATTGAATTGATTAATTAATTAAATACTCTAACACATTAATGTGAAATTACTAAATGAACTAATAAATATTATTATTATTATTAATATTTAACATTGTTCACATTAATTAATAATCATATTAATTAATTTACCAAATTTAATTAACTCATTATATTCACTTTAATTAAATATTTAATTACTAGAAAACTTAACAATTATTTTGATATTAAAACTTTAGGATTTGTTCACTAATTTAATTAACGTATTAGTGACCCTCTTTAATTAACTCTAGCAATTAATCACAGAATCATTTAATCACGTAGTTAATTAATCACACAAAAAGATTTAAATAACCTCGTAAAACTAACTCGTTAAAAATTAAATTAATAATTTAATTAATAATGACATAAAAATTGTAATATCCCAGATATTTACAAGATTTGTAGATGAGATTTTAAATAATAAATTAAAAGTTAAGGTTTAAAACCTAGAATTGTAGAAGTGAGATGTGTAGAAAATGGGTAAATATTTTTAACATAATTTATTTATTAACAATTAAGTGTGGAAATATTTTAATGATGCATGTAGAGAATTTATTAAGGAAATAAATTCAATTGAGAAGTGAATGTGGTTATATTAATATATATACACTTAATGTATGCTTGTTAACTCAATAAGAAAATGAGTAGATTAAATACTCAATTAAACTAATAATTTAATTAGTTTAAAATATGAAATAAGAAAGGAAGTCATGAAATATAATTAACTAGGTTAATTATATTAGTTATGAGTTAAAGTTATAGAAAAATTAGAATAATTGTCTAGAATGACAATATTATGAAGTTAATTAATTAAGTAATTAAATTAATTACTAAATTATTGTATAGAGTCCATTAATGAATTTAAAGCAAGCCCAATATTTTAATTATTAAAAGTCTTGTTGGTATTTATAAAGAGGTCCAAATAAATTTAAGGATAAAGCATCATGAAGAGTCCAAGTAATTTGATTACTACTTGTGGACTAGCCTAAAAAGAATTATATGTGTTAGCCCAATATGAGAATACTTGCATGAATGTGGGTAATTAAATAAGAGAGTCCAATGAAAAGTAAACTATAAAACCCAAACATTTAAAAGTTAAATAATGGTCAAGGTGTTGGGAAATTTCAAGAATTGAAAAGTTAGAGAATTAACTAATGTAGGGTTAATTGAATAATCCTAGTTGGTAGGCAAGATAGGGCATTAACCAAACGTTGATTAATTGATAGGTAAATGAATGTAATGATGAGAATTAACCATTGATGAGTTAATTAAGTAACCTAATGTAGGAATAACTGTACGAGTATGGGTAATTATATTACAAACCCAAGTTAATGAATTAAATTTAATCAAGTCGAAGTACTTGTATTAATGTGTATTAAAATCAGCACTACCGCCGCAGCAGTAGGTTTCACCGCCGCAGTGGTAAAACTCCCTAGAATGTGAAAGATGGAACTACCGCCGCAGCGGTGGTACAGACTATTTGAAAATTAATAGTTTATTGAATCAAATTGACTAGTATGTATGAGCATTAGGGTTTTAATAAAATAAACCCAGGATATATTAAGTATTAGTGATTTAATCGACTAACTCAATTAAGTAGTCTAATGGACTTATAAATAACAAGTCTAATTGGATTATATTATAAGTCCAAATTGAGGTATTAAACTATGTCAAATAAATTAACCTAGTAGTCCATGTAATTAAATAAACATCGATCCATGTAATTTAATTTAACCTTGATCCATGTAATAATTAATCAAGCCCAATACTTATTTTAATTAAATGTAACATAGGGTATTTAATGTTAGCCAAATGTAACAATTAAATTGAGCCCAACCAAATTAAATGGATGAGCCCAATATATTTAAATCCTAGAGTCCAATGTGGAGCCCAAATGGTAGTCAAAATTGGTCAATATTTATATAAATAAGTGTATATATATATATATATATATATATATATATATATATATGTATATATGTATATTTAAGCTATAAAAATAAAGCAAACATGGGGGATTTAATCCCATTTTGCTGAGTTTTAGTGGTCCCCACAAGGGGGTGGCTTGATTTTGCTTGGTTGCTTCACTTGTACACAATATCAATGTGGTTCACCAACCCCAGTCAATCACCTAGTCATTCAAATGGTTAATCAATCCAATAGTAAGCATAATTAGCTCCTAATTTGACTATGTTAGTTGATTAGTAAGAGTTGTTGGTGATTAGTAGGAGTTGATCAGTGAAGTAGTGCAGAAATGGGAGAAAATACAGGAAAAAAAACAGAATTGAGGGAGATAAAAATGGGGAAGAATAAAGAGAATCAGAAGATTGGAGGAAAAGAATCTTTACTCATTCAAATCATGCTCTATTCTGTTACCGATCTATTACATATATCCTTGCAGTAAGCATTCTAGTAGAAGCCTTCTGGAAGCTATGCTTCCTTACACGCCTAACTGATTGAAGAATAATAGAATTCATGATACAAAGACAATAATACCCAGACTAAAGAAAATACAAGGACTCTACTACCCTTATTGCTTTACTGAACAAACTCACTCTAATCAGCATGACTAACTACATTTCCTCCCTTTCCTTACATGATGTTGGGAGGAATTTGTTGCGATTAAGATTCAATTGGGATTCAGAATTTGAACTTCATTTATGGATTTTTGTAGATGGAGGCAAAAATCCTACTTTCCAAGAGAAATTTGTTTTTACCCTAATTAAAGGGTTAAGAAAGTTGAATGTTGCTGTCTGAAATAGTAATTCCATCACTTATGATGATTTGATCGGCACAGGAAAGTAAGTGCTTTTATACACATTGTAATTTATGCTCTCAGATTGTTTGATTCAACAGCCTTTTTCTGTTGCTATAGAATTCTAAATTACCTGACTTCTTTTGTGGCTATTTCTTAGGATTTAATTACAGAAGGTTCTATCACAAGGATATGATGATACACCGTGGACAATTCAGACCAAAACTGGCAAGTATTGCCTCAACTCCATTATCAGTTAAAACGCCAGTTGCCAATAGTACAAGTGCCACACGTGCACTCAAAGCATCATTTTTGTTGCCCAACTGCTACATATACCTTTTTGCTTTGCTATCTGGTCTAGTTTTATCAAAGAAACACAAGGGGTGGTGTCTGATTGTAGTTCTTCACATAGGCACAATATTTTTTTAAAACTTTTTACCATGTAAAAAACTGCATCCAGTCCTTGATGTTAGCAAGAGAACGTTTTTATACACGTGTAACGTAACTTCAAATAGAATAAAGTGGATCTTTCCCCCACTAACATATGAACCACCTAAATACTATAACATATGATCCTTTGTCAATCCTTAAAAGAAGTTACAGACCAAGGGAGTAGATTACATGGTATACTGCATTCTCGTTCTTGTACCACGAGTTAAGAAACTCTATTTTTTTAGTTAATAACATTCATCAATGATTTTTTTTATATATTCTCAAATCTCTGTCAAAACTCGAATGGTTGTTTGTGCTTTGAACATTTACAAGAACATGAATAGAAGCTGTCTGAATAAGAGAGGAAAATAAAAGGTTAAAAGTTCTAGTCTCGGAACACTTTAATGTGCCTTTTTAATGCACTGTATTTCTTTGAGTTTCTGATTAATTCATAATTTAGAGCGTTTTAAGTGAATTGTGATTGTTTGTAATTCTTACTAACAAGAGTATATTCGAGATAGTCCTTTTGATCTACGTCGATGGACTGCTCCAGGGCAGCAGTCGATACGTCTTTGTCCTTATGAACACGGTGTGGATACATTGGAAGTGCCATTAGATAAAAAATTTCAAACTATGTTGGAGGTGGATTGGTTGCTGCAGTTCAATTGATGAAATGGCTTGGTCTTGATGCTGAAATTCAGCCCTCAATGCTTGATGATGCTATTAAAACTGCGTCACTGTGTTCTTACAGCCCAAAAGCGACGGAGATTGCGATCCTAGAATGGCTACAAAATTGTGAAGCTGCTTTAATTTCTGGTAATACTACTTCTATATGTAAATATACAAACTTACATTCTCTTTTTAATTTAGTCCTCTCCACCTTACATTCTCTAAATCCTAGGGTTTCCCACTTCTAAATTCTAGGCCTATTTTGTTAAATTTTTGTGTGGTAGCTATATTTATGTGATTCTCATAAAGCCGACACTATTCAAATTGTCTTCTTTTTGGCAAGTGTAATGAATGATATCATTATTTCAAATTTTTCTTCCCACCTTTTGGAGGATTATTATTTGGCTATGATATTCATGCCACATCGAGTGCTACAATTTCCTAACAGGTATAATATTTGATCTGTATGAAGACACATTGCTATTTTTTGATGTGTTAGGTGTTTATTTATTCTATTATGATAGTTTGTATTAGAGGAAAACTCTTTTCAGCATGTGTACAGTGTCTCCAACTATATATCATCATTTCCTCTGCATCTTGCAAAATGGTTTTGCTTAATGCTTTAATGCAATTACTAGGATTTTGATAATGAAACAAAGAAGACTTTTATAAAAAAAAAAGTTATTCTTATCCTTTAATTGAGCTTCAATAGTAATCCTAATTATAGCAAGAAGCATGTATAATGCTGAAATGGCTTGGCATGGATCCTTTGCTACTTGAAATGGATTGTTGATTACAGAAAAGGAAACTGTTGGAGTGGTTAAGTAGAAGAACCTAGCCACTGCAAGGAAAAATCATTGTCGTCGTGAGCTCGGTGATATAGGAAATCTTGTTACTGTTCGAGGAATTGATGGCAAGCTATTACCTCAAGTCTCATGGCTTGTCACAAGGTCCCCTTTCTCTCTCTCTTCCATATAACAATAATATATAATTCTTAAAATCATCTTTATTGATTCTTTGTTTCTTATGATGTTTTAAAAGTTTTTGTGCCCAATTGCTTGCAACAAGGTTTAAATTCTTTCTTTAAATAAACCACCCACTAGTGAAATCCCTCATTTTTCTTCAATATTGTTCATCTGTTGTATCTTTCTTGTTTGATTTATTGAAACAAATGGCAATTCCTGGGGATGGGGCCTTCACAGGAAAAGCTGCATTACCTAAAGCAGTTCAACAGAAGAAAGCTACCATATGTAATCTTCATAACATATGATTTTCTAGATTTTGAGTTTTTTATGATTTACTATTTGGTGTAGGTTACTAAATATGAACTGGGGATTGTTGACATATATATTTAAAGTGAAAAACTGTCCTTTGTCATGCATGTATTTTATATGTAGTTGTGTCATATATGTAGAGATTGGTTTAGCATCGACTTCCTCTGTCATGCAGAATGGATGGAGCATTATTTGATACATGGTTCAAATAGGTCCTGTGTTTATTCACTAATGCATCTCTGAACAATTTTTTAGTTTGCTAGTTTTCGTACATATCAATATGATACTTCATGACTCATATTAGTTGCATAACATAATAAGTAAAGTAAATAAATTAATGTTATTAGCTTAAACTACTCACAGTATGTCCAGGATATAATTGCTCTAAACCTGTTTTAAAATTAGAGTATATAATTGTGTCACCTATCCTAAAAAGTAACGACAGGGAAGAAACAGATTTGTATACTTATGTTTTGGAAGTACTTCAATGATCATGCTGCTCCAGCTTCTTTCATTAGTATATTTTTTCTTGTTTATCTTATTTTTTGTGTTTGGATTAGTCAAATGTTGAAAAGATTTTAGTTCCTTATTAGAAATATACCTTTTTGAGATTCTTAAAAAGTAACGACAGGGAAGAAACAGATTTGTATACTTATGTTTTGGAAGTACTTCGATGATCATGCTGCTCCAGCTTCTTTCATTAGTATATTTTTTCTTGTTTATCTTATTTTTTGTGTTTGGATTAGTCAAATGTTGAAAAGATTTTAGTTCCTTATTAGAAATATACCTTTTTGAGATTCTTAGGACTTAATGCGGCTACACGTTATAGCACCCCAGAACTAAGCAATGCTTCATATATAATATGTTAACAAATAACTTATAGAGATTTTTTTTTTGGGAGAGATTATTTCTCTTCTTGTTTTGTATTGGAGTATTGTATAACTAGCCTACTGATTTAAGTTTTTAACTCTTTTACAAGATTTATTTAAAATGGTGTCTCCCACTATTTTCATCAAACTATATTACCCTCCTTATATAGTTCGGCAAATCTAGTTAAAGATTTGTTAGTAAGAATAATGATCCTATTTTAAATGTATATAGTCTTGTGTGACACAACAAACGATATATAAATAAATAGGTAGAGAACTCTTTGTCAATTACATCAACATGTAATTTCTTTTATTTTGTCTCTTAGATTATTATGATCATGTGTGACACATCCAAATCAAAATTATCCAAGTTAAGTCTAACTTAGTATTTTCTTATATTAGAAGAGAAAAAAACTGTCCTTGTGTAACACAACAAAACAGTAATGTTCAATTTTTTTATAAACATCAAATGTGATAAAACATCTCAAAAAATTAATATCAACCTTGTGTGACACAACAAACTATATTGATTATTTGATACTCTATCGTTTTACCATACTAGAAGTCGACGTTCGATATTTTTAATAAATATCTTTGAACATTACAACTTAATATTATAAGTAGTAGAATAAATAAATTAGAACTATTCTAATTTTATTTAATTGAATTAAACTCTTTTAATTCATGAATTAAACCCCTTTAATTCATGAATTAAACCTTTTAATTCATTTTATAAATAATATTTATTCTACATCATGAGGGGTTTGTTAATATTAATTGTCTCATCTTGTTTAGTGCGCATGCACATATATATTTAAAATACGCGTCATATTAATTAACATGCGAAACATGTTTGGATAATATATAATAAATATATATTAAGCATGCACATATAGAATACTATATTCTACTTGGATTGATTATGGACTTTTATTCTAGTTTGGTTAACTAAAGCCACCAAGTGAACCAAAAGGTCAAACCTATGGTGCAAGAATAAATTAAATTAAATGTAACTACTATATTTAAATTCGAGCTCCACTACAAACCGGTTTTCATGTGCTCCTTGCTTCTTTGCTCCAATTCTTTAAAATAATTTTAACTAATCCTATTACAAATTATTTACAATAAATAGAAACCTTGATCAACAGTCAAGGGGAAGTACATAGGAGGGAGATAAAATTATACATAAGAAAAATTAGAAAGACGAGGTACGCAGACTCCATTTATAAAACTCATTCATTCATGCATCCAATTAAAATTAAATTCAATCATATTGGCCAGTAGTCAATAGTCAATCACATTTATTATCATATATATCAACATATATATTAATAAATAATATTCATCTCATGAATTAAATAAATTATTCCATATATATGTATTGGTATCATTTAATAGGCAATTAAAGTTGTATGAAATCAAATTTCATGTTTAAAATAAATCTTTTATTTTAATTATAAAATTATTTAAAAATAAATTATTTATTTTTATTATTTTAAAATTACCCAAAATAAACTCTTTTATTTTGAAATTTTAAAATTTGTACAAAATTACCAAACTGTTTGGCTAATTAATATATATATTATAAATATCTCATATATAGTGAAAGAATGTGTAACCTTAATCTATGATAAGACTCCTTTTATTTATGGATATAGTCAACCCTTCTAAACTATTTAGAATGAGGGTTTTAATTTAATTCTCAATTTAATTAAGAACTAAAATAATTAATTACAATTCCTAAACCATTTAGGAACTTAATTATTTAATAATGAGAGTACTTCTTATTAATTAATTACTAAACCATTTAGTAACTTAATTAATTATTATAATTACAATTCCTAAATTATTTAGGAACTTAATTATTTACAATAATATTATTACTTATTAATTAATTCCTAAACCATTTAAGAACTAAATAATAATAATAGTAATAATAATAATAATAATAATAATAAGACTCCTCTTATTAATTTATAATTAGTATTTTTAAAAATACTAAACTATAAATATTAAGCTATTTAATTTATTCTATCACCATAGTATAAATTAAAAATACTTAATTTATTATTACGATTATGCCATCCACTTCTAAAATAAATATTACTCTTATGCGGTGTGACCCTTTAGGTTCTCCATATTAAACCGGTTGTATAATAAATAAATTAGAACAATTCTAATTCATTTATTACGAATTAACTCTTTAATTCAGAATAAATAATTATTTCACAATAAGGGTAAGGCCCCTTAGCGATTAGTCGACATTTAAAATAATATAGATTTCAACATTTGATCGTAAAAGAACCTTTCAGCGAATAGTTACTGTACAATTCAATCATTCTACCGTATAATGTCTTAATCAAATATAAGACATGGAATTTCTGTCAAGTCTTATTTATTTGATCATATGCATTTTAATTCACAAATGCACAACTTTAGTTAATGTAAATTAGAAACTCCTTTTCTAATTTCATTTAACACTGGTCAGGGATTTCTGAGTTGTCACTTATTGAATCGCATAGGACATTCTCTCCCTTTACTGAAAGTGGTAGATCCTTTGTTGATCATTCACCTATCTCCATGTGTACCTTATTATACCCAAACATATCCTTTGATATACCAACAGGTCTTAAGGCATATGTCAAAGTATAACTTAGTACACACAAGATACTTTGATGATCTCAAGTCCAAGGATCACTTGTACGACTATCACATAAATAACTCTTATTGACAGACAAGTAAAACTCCATTAGGTGTTCCTTGAGCGAGTCACGTTCAGTGAACTTATTCTCTAATAAGCACATACACACTTGTTTTAGTGTCTCTACACAAATAATTATGAGATCAATCATCCTCTTTATAAGAGCAAGCATAGTATGTATCAATCTATCCGGATTTACTAATCCCCTTTTTAGTGATCCAACGATTAAGAACAATTTTAGTTTTGAGCTATCTTAAATTTAGATCTCATTAACATGATCCTCATCATGGTTCTAAAAGCATTGCTCGAAAACTATGGGTTTATCCATTTGATTAATTCAAGTAATTAATCATGAATAAAAAAATGTCTTGTTACTTTTATTAATAAATGAACAAAATTACAAAGTATATGCTTATCACATCAAATGTGATTGGTTTAAGAGCATACTACTTTCAGTGCTACACTAGAACAACTTAACATAATACTCTATTTATAGAGTACTTGCAACTCTCCTCTTTCTATTCAAAATAGGACTCCAGCGTATAATAAATATCCTATTAAAATTAAGTCACTTTTCAAAATAACATTCCTATCAAAAATAAGACTTCTTCCTTTTTATAACAACAATATTTTTTTTAATAGAATTTGAGGAGTATCCCAACAATTATTTTCTCGACTTGAATCCCCATTTACTTCAACTTCATCATAGTCACTGATGTCACATTCACCATCATTATCCACATCATTTGTATCACTTGCATTGCCTGTATAATTTACATCATCTGCACCATCCGCACCATTCGCATCATCCGCACTATTCGCATCATTTGTGTCTTCTGCATTATCTGTATCATCTGCATCTTCCGCATTATAGTCATCATCATCATCATCTCTTCTTCTTCAACAATATCAACAACCGTAGCATCAGCATTGATCATTGTCTTCATCTCCATCAGCATGTTCATATGATTGCAGCAATGATCCATCATAAATGCAAAATTTCTTATTCATCAACATCATTATGAAACTCAAATCCAGGCCTTCAATCTGCAGTCTCTCTATTTCTCACACTAATCCGACTAATTCCTTCTACTTTGGATCCAATCAACCAAGCTCTTGATATTATTAGTTGGGAATTAAGTCAACACAACCCAAAAATTAAATAAAGAGAGATACAACCACAACAAGATTTAACGTGAAAAATCCTTAAAGGAAAAAATCACGGGTCAAACTCTAAATCATCACAATATTACTAATAATGGATTGACAATAATCTTCTCAAGTTTTACACCCTAAAAACTTGAGGTTACATAACGTTATAATCACCACAACGCAACTTTTTGCATGGACTAAAAACTGCAAAACCACCACCCCATAAGATACATTTTTTTTGTATAGTATATAAAAACTGCAAAAACACTCTCTCTTTCTCTCTCTCACATAAGCACAAAATAGGAAACCTTCCAAAATAACATTCCTATAAAAATTAGATGTTTTCCTTCCTTAACAACAATCTTTTTCTGAATATGATTCGAGAAGTATCCCAACTAATTTCTTGTTCTTATTAAATACTCGTTTAAAGCTCGCGGCAGCTCGATTAATGCTCATTTATTAAACGAGCCAGATTCTTTTGAAATTTGACTCAAACTTGTTAAGGCTCAATTTGTTTAATTTGTAGTTGAGCTCAAGTTCGAACATGTCAAACCTCGCCCGGCTGAACTCGTTTACACCCCTATACCTACATGACCTTTTTTTGTTTTTCCTTTTTTGTTTTTTTAAAAAAAAAGTTAGATTCTTATTAATGTAAACAAGTTGCCATCTCACGTAATACACGAAACTCGAAGATTGATGAGTGGGTTTTATACCTGCAAATTAGTACTTTTAGTTTAGTGATTTATGAGTTTTGAGAGTTATTTATGCATACATTTATGTTATTAGGGTTCATAATGCCTCGTCTGTGATTTGTAGGGTTTTTAAGCTAAAATGGCAATTTGGTAAATTTTAGCCAGGACCTCCGCTGCAGCGGTGGATATCACCGCCGCAGTGGTCAGCTATGTTGTTTTCAGACGGGATTTTTGCTACTTAAGTGACAATGTTGCTAACCATAGGGGATCGGATTTTGACGTATTAGAGCAGTTCTTCTTAATTTCTTCCAGCCTTCAAAGCAACTTGGATTGGTGTAAGCTAAAGAACAAGAAGATTCATCAAGCTTGGATTGCTACATTTTGAAGAGAGTTTATGTGCTTGAAACTTGTGATATAAGGGGTTTCATTCATTTAAGTTATCTTCATTTCGTGTAGTTTAAGACTAATGAGAACCTTGTTAATGACTTTTATTCATTTAGTTATGAACTAACTTCATTCCTAGGATTATAATGGAGCTCGTTACTTTGTTTTAATTGAATATCTCTCTTTTTGATGTGTATGGATGGAAAATGAATGGTTATCGTGTTTTGTGCTTCATGTATGGATTTTGTACCTTGTATGAAATGCATTATTATTTATGATATTGGAAAATGGAGTAAATAACTTGACCTAAAACATGATAGCACTTGTAGGATTCTTTATCTTCGGATGGAGTGCCTAACTTGTATCTCGGATAGGAATATACTGTGGTATCTTGCGTAGCCTTGTTGAGAATTGTTTTTATTGCCATCTTGCTTGATTAGGATCACATAGGAATATAGTGGTCTAATTAGTATGGTGTGAATCATTTAACTTTCGGAAGAGGGTTAAGGTTACTTATATTCTCAGGTTACTATTCGTCGATCTTAGCATTAAAAAGAGGGGTGTGAGGTTTAAACGAGGTAGTGAGTCAAGTTGTGATCTTAGCTTGTTTAAAACTAATTTTTGTTGCCAATTTTATTTTATTTTAAGAATTTGTGTTAACAAACATCAACATCTTTAATCATAGTTTAAATAGGATTCGATTGTATGAAGTTTAATATTTGGATAACATTAGTATAACTCTCTGTGGGATCGACGTAGAAATACTCTTTACTACTTGAAGGCCGTGTATACTTGCACGTTAATATCAATCGTGAAAACGACCGTCAAGTTTTTGGCGTCGTTGTCGGGGGAGTTATTTATCTAATTTCTCTACAATATTAAGCTTTATCAATATAATCTTCGTTTAAACTGTTACATTTGTCTAATTTGTTTTATTTTTATTTTTATTTTTATTTTTATTTTTATTTTTATTTTCTTCTAGGTACTCTTGATTGTGCATGCTTCCTTTTCAAGATCCAAATCTCGTAACTTTCGATCCTGAGATTGAAAGAACTTTACGTGTATTGCGAAAAGAAAAGAGGGGTCAAGTTATTCACCATCAAGATACAATGGCAGAAGAAGATTATAAGGAATATACTATGCCGCAAGTCACAGATATTCATACGAGCATCAATAGGCCAGCCATTGTTGTTGCTAGCTTTGAGATCAGGCCGGGCACTTTTCAAATGATTCAGAATCATGTGCAGTTCGGTAGGTTGCCTAATGAGGACCCGAATGATCATTTAGTCAAATTTCTCGAAATCTGTGACACGTTCAGATATCAAGGAGTTTCTGAAGACGCTATCAGACTTCGTCTGTTTCCTTTCACTTTGCATGATAAGGCGAAGAGTTGGTTGCATTCTCTACCAGCAGGCTCCATTAGCACCTGGGCTGATCTAGCTCAGAAATTCTTAGCTAAATTCTTTCCATCTGCCAGAACAGCAAGAATGCAAAATGACATTACAGCCTTTAGCCAACAGGATTCGGAGTCTCTCTATGAGACGTGGGAGCGTTTTAAGGATCTTTTTAGAAGATGTCCCCACCATGATATACCTAAATGGTTACAAGTTCAGACGTTCTATAACGGTTTATCAAATTCTACCCGACAAAGCGTGGATGCTGCAGCTGGCGGAGCCTTAATGGGAAAAAGTTATGATGAAGCGCCTGAGCTGTTGAAAATCATGACAGAAAATAATTATCAGTGGCATACTGAGAGGTTCACTCCAAGGAAAGTAGCGAAAATGCAAGAAGTGGATGCAGTTACATCTTTATCTGCACAAGTGGCTGCACTTGCTCGAAAAATTGACAATATGGGAACAAAACCTGTGCAAAGTGTAGTAGTGATATGCAATATATGCGCTGGAGAACATCCTAGTGAGCAATGTGCCATCAAGGCAGAATCAGTGCAATATGTCAGTAATTATAATCGGCAACAAAACACTAATGTGCCAACACATTATTATCCTGGAGTGAGAAATCATCCTAATTTCTCGTGGAGCAATAACAACAATCAAGGACATCTTCGTCTTCAAGGCAGTCATATCCTCCAGGATATCAAAATTACAATCCACAGCAGCAACAACCAACTCAACAACAACATCAACAAGCTCCTCCTCCTCCTCCTACTACTACGGAGAAGAAAGCTAACTTGGAAGAATTTCTGACTAGATACATTTCCCAGAATGAGACAAGGATCAACAACCAAGATATTGCTATAAGGAATCTTGAAAACCAAGTGGGGCAACTTGCTAGTGCTATGAATAATCGTCCGCAAGGAACCTTGCCTAGTGACACTGAGGTCAATCCAAAGAGGGATGGCAAGGAGCAATGCAAAGCAGTCACACTGCGCAGTAGTAGACCCTTACTGAATACCACTGGAGAAACCACTACAGTGCCACCAATTATAACGGAAGAGGAAGTAGTTGTTGAGATAGAAAACACAACAAGTGGCACTCTTGAAATTGTGGAAGAAGTCCAAGAGCCAATTCCCATAGTCAACAAAACCCTTCCAAGAGTTCAACCGATGCCATTTCCTCAAAGGCAGCAAAAACAAAAACTGGATAAACAATTTTCGAAATTCTTGGAGGTCTTGAAAAGCCTTCACATCAATATTCCATTTGCTGAAGCTTTGGAGCAAATGCCAAGCTATATGAAATTCATGAAGGATATACTGTCCAAGAAGAGAAAGCTTGGTGACTACAAGACGGTTGCTCTAATGGAGGAATGTAGCGCAATTCTGCAAAATAAGCTTCCTCCCAAGCTAAAGGACCCTGGGAGTTTCACCATTCCGTGCTCCATTGGAAGTGAATTTACTGGAAAAGCTTTATGTGATCTTAGAGCAAGCATCAATCTGATGCCATTGTCTATCTATAGGAAGTTGGGGTTGAACGAAGCAAAGCCTACCAGTGTTACTCTACAACTTGCTGATAGATCTCTTACATACCCTAAAGGAATCATGGAAGATGTGCTGGTAAAGGTTGACAGGTTTATCTTTTCAGCTGACTTTATAGTTCTGGACTTTGAGGAGGACAGGGAAATGCCTATTATATTAGGGCGTCCATTTCTAGCCACCGGGAGAACTATTATCTATGTTCAGAAGAGAGAGCTCACTATGAGGGTTCAAGATAAAGAAATAAAGTTCAATGTCTTCAAATCTATGAAATTTCTAAGTGATTCAGAAGAGTGCTTTAAAGTCGATGTGGTTGACAGGTTTGTACATGAAGTTTTCATGAAAACTTGTATTTATGATCCATTGGAGGCTTCGATCATAGGAAACCATTACTGCAGAAGATCCCACTCATACAAAATGCATGAAATATTTGGATTCTTCTCCTGGATTTGCCAAGTTTAAACCGCATTATGAAGCTTTGGAACAAGTAGGAACTTCTTTTTCAAATTTATCTAAAGAAGAAGCACCAATACTGGAGCTCAAACCGTTGCCAAATCATTTGCGATATGCATTTTTGGGAAAAGAATCCACTTATCCTGTTGTAATATCTACAACTTTAAATGAGGAACAGGAAAGTGAACTTTTAAGTGTGCTGAGGAAGTATAAAACAGTTTTGGGGTGGACTATATCAGACATAAAAGGGATTAGTCCATCCATTTGTATGCAAAAAATCTTATTGGAAGATGATGCCAAGCCAACCATAGAACATCAAAGACGTCTCAACCCCATTATGAAAGAGGTAGTGAAGAAAGAAATCATTAAATGGCTCGACGCTGGAATCATATATCCTATCTCCGATAGCCCATGGGTGAGCCTTGTTCAGTGGGTTCTGAAAAAGGGGGGTATAACCATGGTGTCTAATGAAAATAATGAGCTAATTCCGACTCGGACAGTCACCGGCTGGAGAGCATGCATAGACTATCGGAAGCTTAACAAAACAACGAGGAAGGATCATTTCCCTCTTCCATTCATCGATCAAATGCTGAATAGACTGGCCGGGCATGAATTTTACTGTCTATTGGATGGATTCTCTAGTTATAATCAAATATCCGTTGCGCCAGAAGATCAGGAGAAAACAACATTCACATGTCCAAACGGCACCTTTGCCTTTAGAAAGATGTCTTTTGGATTATGTATGCGCCTACTACATTTCAGCGGTGCATGATGTCCATCTTTTCGGATATGAAAGAGCAGACTTTGGAAGTCTTTATGGATGATTTCTCGGTGTTTGGGAATTCTTTTGATGCTTGTCTTGAAAATTTATTGACGGTGTTGAAGAGGTGTGTTGAGACTAATCTGGTGTTAAACTGGAAAAAGTGTCATTTCATGGTGGAAAAGGGGATTATTCTCGGACATAGAGTCTCTGCTCAAGGAATTGAAGTTGACAAAGTCAAAATGGAGACTATTGAAAAGCTCCCACCACCATCATCTGTGAAGGGAGTTAGGAGTTTTTTAGGCCATGCGGGTTTCTACAGACGGTTTATCAAGGATTTCTCAAGAATCACTAAACCGTTGTGTAATCTTCTGGAAAAAGATGTGTCATTTAGGATGGAAAAAGCGTGCATTAACGCATTTGAGATGCTGAAGAAGAAACTTATCTCTGCTCCGATAGTAGTTTCTCTTGATTGGGAATTGCCATTTGAATTAATGTGCGATGCAAGTGATTTTGCTATTAGAGCAGTGTTGGGACAAAGAAAAGAGAAGATCTTCCACACCATCTATTATGCAAGTAAGACGTTGTCAGATGCACAACTTAACTACACGACCACTGAAAAAGAATTACTTGCAATTGTGTATGCCTTCGACAAATTCCGTTCTTATCTCATTGGAACAAAGGTTGTGGTTTTCACATATCACTCTACCATTAAATATTTGATATCAAAGAAAGATGCAAAACTGAGGCTGATCAGATGGGTTCTGCTGCTCCAAGTCGTTGATCATCTTTCGCGATTAGAAAATTCTAAGCAAAACAGTAGAGGTGGCAGGTTGATTAATGAGCATTTTTCGAATGAGCAGTTGTTTGCTGTGCACAGCAAATTACCTTGGTATGCAGATTTTGCTAATTTCATTATGAGCAATGTGACTCCCTCGGATTTAAGTTATCAACAACGGAAAAAGTTCTTAAGTGATGTCCGGTTCTTTGTATAAGATGATCCTTTCCTTTTCAAGCAATGCGCAAATCAGTTATTGAGGAGGTGTGTGTGCCCAAAGAAGAAATGAGTGATATTCTTCATCACTGTCATTCATCTAATTATGGAGGACATTTTGGTGGGGAGAGAACAGCGGCAAAAGTCCTACAATCTGGGTTTTATTGGCCATCTTTGTTTAAAGACGCTCATTCTTTTGTAGCAAGATGCGACAATTGCCAAAGAACAGGTAATATTTATAGAAGACATGAAATGCCCCTGAATAGCATTCAAGAAATCAAAATTTTTGATGTCTGGGGCATAGACTTTATGGGACCATTCCCGTTATCTTATAACAACTAATACATACTAGTCGTTGTGGACTATGTATCTAAATGGGTCGAAGTTGTTGCTCTGCCGACCAATGATTTGAAAGTCGTCCTTAACTTCTTACGGAAAAACATCATTTTGCGCTTTGGCACTCCACAGGCTATTATCAGTGGTGGAGGTTCACACTTTTGCAATAAGTATTTCGCTGCCCTCCTTGCTAAATATGGGGTCTCCCATAAAATTGCTACGGCCTATCATCCGCAAACCAGTGGTCAAGCAGAAGTCTCTACCAGAGAAATAAAGCGAATTTTGGAAAAGATGGTGAATCCCAACAGGAAGGATTGGTCTAGGAAATTGGATGAAGCATTATGGGCATACAAAACAGCTTTCAAATCACCAATTGGGATGTAACCATATCGCTTGGTTTTCGAAAAAGCTTGCCACTTGCCGGTTGAACTTGAGCATCATGCTTATTGGGCCCTCAATAAGCTCAATTTTGAATTACATGTGGCTGGTGAGAAACAGCTGCTTCAACTAAACGAAATGGATGAATTCTGCCTCCAAGCGTATGAGAACGCAAAAATTTATAAGGAAAAGACCAAACAATGGCATGATCAAAAAAATGTGGAGAGGAAGTTCGACATTGGCTAGAAAGTGCTTTTGTATAATTCCCGGTTGAAACTCTTCCCGGGAAAGCTGAAATCCAGATGGACGGGCCCCTTCACTATCAAAAATGTATTCTTGCACGATGCAGTTGAATTGGAAGATGCCACAACTTTGAACACATTGAAAGTCAATGACCAACATCTAAAGCAATACATGGGGGGTGAGGTGGATCGACAAAAAGTTTCTATCATTCTCGCCGACCCGCAATGAATCAGGAAGTAGTCAAGCCCAAGACTTTAAATGAAACGTTATATGGGAGGCAACCCATTTTATTGTCAATATAGTTTTATTTGCATTACATTTTTATATTTAGTCATTTTTGCTTTATTTTGATGGGCTAAATACTTTTGATATAGTATATTCGTGTAATTATATTTATAATTAAAAATTAGCTTTATAACTAATTACAATTTCTATGTTTTTGAGTTAAAATTGTGATTAGTTATTTAGTTTTTGATAAATCTATGTTACATTTTCAAGTATTATCAAAGCATTGCATCAAATTGGAAAAACTGAGCAGAGAAAAAAATTTCTGGCAGGGACTTTGACCGCCGCGGCGCTCCCCTGATACCGCCGCAGCGGTGGTCTTCAGTAGGCAAATTTTGTTAAGCAGAAAGTTTCACCACCACAGCGGTGCCCTGCTACCACCACAGCGGTGGTTTCCAGGGTTTTTTTTTTAAGCAGAAACTTTCACCGCCACAACGCTCATTGCCACCGCCGCAGCGGTCATTCGAAAACTCAGGAAAAAAAAATATAAATCCCAATCGGGGTTTATTTCCTGGCAGCATGAACGCAGCCCTTTCCCTCAAAGCCCCTACTCTCTGATCACTCTAAATTAGCCCCAGCCCCAGCCCCCGATTCCTGCAAGAAAGTGAAATTCCTTCTAGCATTCAAGCCAAGCCAACGATCCAAGCAAGTGCATTCTCTCTCCTTGCCAAACCGTGAGCCATCTATTAGGTCTCTCGGTCAAAATTTGGTACATATTTTCTTCACTTGTGCAAATCTCTCTTTGATTCGTTGATTGAGAGTTGGTAGCTAGGTGTTATTGGTGAAATACCCTAAACGGGTGGCTTGAATTTGGTTTGGGGGAAGCTTTGTTCAGAGTTCAACTCAAGGGTGCACGCCAACTATTTGACAAATTGTCCCAACCAAGTATCGTTCAAAATTCAGTTGGTTCGTGTTGCTTGTTAGGTCGTTTTGGCTTATTGGCATTGCATTGAAAGATTATGGCTCCTAAGAGTCAACGTGGTCAATCATCTCGCGCCGCATATGGCACTCATTGTTTTGTGAGCGAAGAGGCGGAGAAGAAGTTTTATGAAGTACTAGAGGAAAAAACAATTATCCCAGAGCGAGGCCTCCTTCTGAATGTCAATGATGGACACTTGCACCATATGATCACTAAAAAGCATTGGCACAATTTCACCGAGCAGCCCGAGTCGGCAGCCATTTCTATTGCCAAAGAATTTTATGCAAATGGGAAGGAGAATGTCAATGTGGTGCGCATTTGTGGTGTGAATGTTCACTTTGGGGCTGAGCAGATAAATGATTTCTATCACATTGTCCACCTAGACGAGGTTGACCAATATACCATGTACAGGACCAAGCACCTCAATCTAAATGACGTGCTTCGGGGCTCGTGTCAGCCTGATGCAGAATGGACTCTTAAGGATGAGGCGCCACGGTTATTTTCGCATCGATTCCTGAGTAGGTTTGGCAAAGCATGGTATTATTTCATTTGTGCCAAATTGCTCCCCACCACGCATGTCAGCAATGTGATAATATCAAGGGCGGTGCTGTTGTATTGTTGGGTCAACTAGATGAGCATCAATGTGGGGAGGGTTATTCTAGGATCAATCAAACACACTCTCCATGGGGGTACTACGGGTGGTTTGCTGCATCCTTCGCTGATTTGTGGATTGTGCCAAAATGCTGGAGTAAAATGGTTTGCGGATGAACCTCTGCAACAGCCCAAAATCCCAATTGACCCTCGATTGATTAGTCACTATAGTCAGTGGGATGGCGCCCCCGCTAATCCAAGCAGAACCGAATTTATATTGGAGGCCCAGTCTCCAGATACTGAGGAGCTCTTTGCAGATGATCCGGAGGATGACGCGGCAACTCAGCCATCCCTAGCATCCATAGCTACGGAGGTGCAGCACTTGACAAGAGAATCTCGCTACCACTCTCGCCAACTTAATTATGTCGCTCAACAAGTCAACACTATGATGCAATTTAATGCAAATTTCACTGCGACCCTTGCTGAGATGTTCAAGAGGACGGGGTTGAATGCTGGTCCAAACCCTCTGCAGTTCCCAAGCCCGCCAGTGATTCCTGACTACCCTCAGGATCCTGACGAAGATGCAAATGCCTAATCAAATTCAGGGGAGTCCTCAATTTTAAATTCTCTATCTTTCCAATGAGGGCATTGTCATATTCAAGTTTGGGGGGTGTTTTTGTTTCTATCTATTCATGTTTTTATTTAGTGCCTGATTAGTTTCGTCGCTTTTATGCTTATGTTAGTTTATTAGTAGATATCCAGACTTTAGTTGTGAGTTCGTAGCTAATGATATGAAATGTTTTGCCATGCTGCCGGTTTAAGTAAAATTTATTTGCATGGGTAGTCTTTATTTCAACGATTGATTTGAGTTAACGATGCCAATGATCTTGCCTTTTTCATCTTGCACAATTGTGATCCCAGATGTTGATTAGTTTGTGTTTAAAGAACTGGTATGATAAATTGTTTATGGGTTAAGCTGAGAAATTTCTTAAAGCCCTTTCTGTGCGCTAAATCTAGGTTCGTATATAAGTTTGGGGGGATCTCGGATTCTATTTTTAAAAAAAAAATAGTTATTTATGTTCTTTGTAAAATAAAAGTTTGGTTAGTCTAATTTTGTGGCCTTTGATACTCAAGTGATTAGATCCGTTGGGGTGTCTTTCCACCTAGTGCCCTAAAGCCGATTGGTTTGAGAGTCACAGATCAAAAGCTCAATACATGGGTAACTCTGAATACCTTAATAAAATTAGGCATTGCACAGTCAAGCTTATAAGTCAAGGTGAGACGGAGCGTAAAACGCACTCGCCTGTGCTTATAAAAATAGGTTTATCTTTTCTTGTTTAAATCCGAGAGACCTTGTCCTTATATTATTGCCTTGTTTGGTTGGGATTGTGTGGATTATGTGGAGTAAAGTAAAATTACTCATGGCATTTTTTTTCGTTTAAGTTCTTCTAAACTCTGACTAATTTTAACATTGGGTTTTGCATACACACACGTAAAACAGATCAGGGGCTTTCGTGAGCTTGGAAATTTTGTTGAAATATTAGACTTTGTTCTGCATTATGATTTATCTTAAATGTTGTAGTTAATTCTTGAGGCTATGATTCCAATTCATGTCTGGTTTAGTAGTTATTATTAGTTATTTTGTTTATGCTTTACTATTTTGCTCGAGTACAAGCAAATACTTAAGTTTAGGAGTATTTGATGAGTGAGTTTTATACTGTGAATTAGTACTTCTAGTTTAGTGATTTGTGAGTTTTGAGAGTTATTTATGCGTACATTTATGTTGTTAGGGTTCATAATGCCTCGTCTGTGATTTGTAGGGTTTTTAAGCTAAAAGGGCAATTTGGTAAATTTCAGCCAGGACCGCCGCCGCAGCGGTGGATATCATCGCCGCGGTGGATATCACCGTTGCAGTGGTCAGCCATGCTGTTTTCAGACGGGATTTTTGCTACTTAAGTGACAATGTTGCTAACCCTAGGGGATCGGATTTTGACGCATTAAAGCAGTTCTTCTTCATTTCTTCCAGCCTTCAAAGCAACTTGGATTGGTGTAAGCTCAAGAACAAGAAGATTCATCAAGCTTGGATTGCTACATTTTGAAGAGAGTTTATGTGCTTGAAACTTGTGATATAAAGGGTTTCATTCATTTAAGTTATCTTCATTTTGTGTAGTTTAAGACTAATGAGCAACTTGTTAATGACTTTTATTCAT
Organism: Hedera helix; assembly: GCA_947179155.2. NCBI lineage: Eukaryota > Viridiplantae > Streptophyta > Magnoliopsida > Apiales > Araliaceae > Hedera > Hedera helix. The sequence continues at coordinate 18,937,702 of OX359272.1, read as the reverse complement.
TTAGATATGAACTAACTTCATTCCTAGGATTACAATGGAGCTCATTACTTTGTTTTAATTGAATATCTCTCTTTTTGATGTGTATGGATGGAAAATGAATGGTTATCGTGTTTTGTGCTTCATGTATGGATTTTGTACCTTGAATGAAATGCATTATTATTTATGATATTGGAAAATGGAGTAAATAACTTGACCTAAAACATGATAGCACTTGTAGGATTCTTTATCTTCGGATGGAGTGCCTAACTTGTATCTCGGATAGGAATATACTATGGTATCTTGCGTAGCCTTGTTGAGAATTGTTTTTATTGCCATCTTGCTTGATTAGGATCACATAGGAATATAGTGGTCTAATTAGTATGGTGTGAATCATTTAACTTTCGGAAGAGGGTTAAGGTTACTTATATTCTCAGGTTACTATTCGTCGATCTTAGCATTAAAAAGAGGGGTGTGAGGTTTAAACGAGGTAGTGAGTCAAGTTGTGATCTTAGCTTGTTTAAAACTAATTTTTGTTGCCAAGTTTATTTTATTTTAAGAATTTGTGTTAACAAACATCAACATCTTTAATCATAGTCTAAATAGGATTCGATTGTATGAAGTTTAATATTTGGATAACATTAGTATAACTCTCTGTGGGATCGACGTAGAAATACTCTTTACTACTTGAAGGCCGTGTATACTTGCACGTTAATATCAATCGTGAAAACAACCGTCAAGGATCCCTTTAGAGGTTTGAGGTTGCCCATCTTTCCACAAAAGTTTTTATAAAATAAATTAGCTGAATTACACATCCATTCTTAAAAGTTGTTAAAGTAGCCTTTTAATTGATAAAAGTGACATTTTAATCCTCCATGTTACAATTTTGGTTCATTTATGTTCCTTGAACTAATATTTTTTTGAATTTGAGTCATGTGCGATGAACATGGTTTTTAATAAAGTTATATTTATCTTTTGATATTTAAATGTTTTCTTCATAATTTAATTGTCAGCCACGCAACTTGGGAAGACTAGATAATTGAATTCTAAAAAAAACATTTAATTGTCAGATATAAATATAACTTCGTTAAAAAGTTTGTGCATCACAAATGACTTAAATTTGTGTAAAATCAGTCAAAAGAGCATAAATGAATTAACATGTCAACTTGAATACAAAAGTGCGACTTTTGTCAATTAAAAAGGCATTTAAAAACTTGGTGGCAACTTTACGGACAAATATGTAATTCAACGAAATAGATTAAAGCATATAAAATTTTGATAATCTTACTTCGCCACTAAGAGTAATATAAGTTGTATAAGTACATCATTTAATTATAATTTAAGGAAATTTTTATTATTAATATTTTTTATATCATTAATTTGTAATAATAAAATTATACTATATTTAGGCATGTTAGAATTCAGATATGTTCCACCAGCGTAAAGAAAATAATTTTATAATTTCATCCCAGATTAGACCGCATGTTGGTCACCCTTATGCTACGTTCGGAATGAAGTAAAGAAATGGAATAGAGGAGAAAATAAAATAATTTAAATATATTTCAAGTTTATATTTAGTTATTAGTAGTGGTGGGTGGTATAATACGATGGTAAAACTATCACATATATCCATTTTATTATAATGAATTTTGTTTCACCACTTCTAACATAAATTAAAAATCAAGGTGATAGAATAAATTTTTATTTCACTAAAATAGTTTTTCCACCAAAACAATGATTTGAAACCCAGACCGGACTGGCCAGTTCAACCGGTTGATGATAATTGAATTTTATTCATATTTATTAGATATATTTAGGCTTAATTATTTATGAGTTTTTAAGTATTTTAATTGATTTTAGGTAATTTATTTAATTTTATGTATTTTTAGTATTTTTACATTATTTTTAATTAACTTATATTTTATTTTGTAGGAAATAAGACTTTGATGACAAGATTGTAATTTCCACAAGTGTTGGTGGCAATTTGGTAATTATAGAGCATCAGGAAGTTCACGCCATGCACAATGAAGGTAACAGCAAGAGGACAACAACGTCGTTTGGGAAATGTAAGGCATGCCAGGCACGCAAGGCTTAAACATAATCAGGCTTTCAGTACGGCGTCGTTTTGGCGTGCAAGTGAAAGGAACTGGGCACTCAATGCGCAGCTACTGAAGGGATTAAGAATAACACTAGACAGCATCGTTTTGTTTCAACAATGTTAGGCGGTCAACTGGCATGTGCGTCAGTGGACGTTGACCAATCAACATCGTGTTTGGTTAACGAGTTTTTGCTGCGAAATCGGGATTTGCAAGTTTTTTTTATTCCTAATTAGATTTTAATTCCACTTTTGATTATGATTATTAATGTACTCCTATAAATACACTATGAGACTCTTATTAATAGATTATTAACATAGAATTAGAATAAAGAAGATTAATTTTACTAGTTTAGAAACAAATATTCAACGCGAATAATTTGAGAATTAAAGGCGAAACTTGAGAATTGAATACTGTGATCTGAGTGACAAATAGATATCAAAACACAGATTTGATTTCTTTTCTTTTACTTTTCTTTTTGTAATTTTGAGATGTTGAATTATTTGTGGATAATTTATTATTTAATTATGATCTAATTTTTAATTAAAATTGTAATTGAGCCTAATGTGTAATTTAATTTATTTTTTTTAATTAGTAATGATTATATATGAATTATTTATCATCTTTTGTGCGTTCATGTAATTAATTAACTGCAGTAATTAATTGAGATTAATTTATACAAAATTGAGAAATTGAAGTATAGATTTAGATTTGAATATGATAACATCTGTTCATAAAATCTGAAAGATGGTTTATATGATTAGTATATAGGATAATACTATATCTATATATCTTTTGCCGCCATAAAGAGAATCTGAGCTTAATATCCTAATTAACATATTTTACATAGGAACATAGTGACTTAATTAATTATTATGTTCTTCTCTAGTTTTGTTGCCTTAGGGTCAGATTTAGAAGGATTTGTTTAGATGTCATTAGAATATGCGTGTAAATAATATAAAGAATTCTCGGTTAACAATTATATATAACTAATTAATTAAAAGGGGTTTGAAGAGATTTAAATGAAACATTGAGAAAATTTGCAATAGTAAGTATTTCAAAATCTAATGTTAATTCTTGTCATTAGATAAATTTAGTTGTTAATTTTAATTAATTTTATTTATAGTTTATTGCGACTGTTTAAATTAAATTAATTTGATAATAATTATTTGTAATTCTCTGTGGAAATGATACATTACTTGCTATTATAGTACTATCCAAACACTTATACTTGCGTATAAAAGTTTTTGGCGTCGTTGTCGTGAAATTAATTTAATAATTTAATAATTTTTCGTAATATTAATTTCAATCAAATTAGTTTTAATTTAAACTTGTATATTTTATTTATTTATTATTTATTTTCAGGTATGATGGTTGCATTTAATTATCAATGGTCTTCTGAGAGGATGATACAACTAAGTGCGGCAGAAATAGCTGACCATTGGACTGCACAGTTTGCGATGCTTGAAAGAAAAATTGACACTCTATGGAACCAATATATTCAGAATACATATAATCAATAACAATATAATTACACCTCAAACTACTATCATTTGGGATGGCAAAATCATCCGAGCTATTTATGGAGTAACTACAATCAAGCCCAATTCTTTGATCTAATACTATCATACCCTCTAGATTTTTTGTATCAACCTCCATCGCAAGAAAATGATACATCTCATTTGAAGGAGCTTCTTTACAAGTGCATAGAGAAAATAGAGATTATGAACAGCCAAACAACTCAAATTCAAAATCTTGAAAACCAAGTTAAACAACTTATTGATAATTGGATTTTATTCCTATTTATTAAATATTTTTAGACTTAATTATTTGTGAATTTTTAAGTATTTTTAGTATTTTAGGTGTTTTATTTATTATTATGTATTATTATTATTATTTTTAGTATTTTTATATTATTTTTATAGAGAACATCAAGCTGAGTGGCAAGTTGGTAAATAAGGTGAAAGTGGCTAATCAGTGGCATTATCATAATTAATCAATCATTGGCAGATGGCGCCATGTGCGCATGGAATTTCATAACGGGAACCTGGACAACGCCGTTTCGGCTAGGCAGTGGTATTACAAGTGGCCTATGCTCGCGTCCTGGTTGGCTTGATCGGACGGAGCAGGAGCGGTCCGAGTTTTTGGATTTTGGCTAAACCGGGGCGTTGACTGGTCAAATAAAGTGACAAGGCAGTGTTTGGCAAGCGCACTAATTAGCAGAACGACATTAATTGCGATTTTACCTTATTTTTTATTCCGAATTGGATTTCTTTTTCACTCTTGCTTATGATTATTATTATACTCCTATAAATACATTATGAGACTCTTATTTTCAAGATATTAACATAAATTTATAGTAGATTAGAATAGAGTAGTTTAGAAGTAGATTAAAATAAATTACAAAGAATGATTTTTATCAAATCTAAAGGAGATTTTATCGTGGAATAATTACACGGTTTGAAGACGGAGCTTTAGAGATCATGCTTAATATAAGATTTCTTATCTAAACTCTTTTTTTTTATATATATATAATTTAGATTTAATGGATTATTTTATAGATTTGATTTATTTTTCAGTTAAGGGCTAATTTATTATTAAGATTGCTTTTGAACCCAATGTGTGATTTAATTTAATTTGTTTTATTTTTAATTATTAATGATTATATATGAATTGTTTATCAATTTTTTTTGCGTTCATGTATAATTATTTGCACAATAATTAATGAGATAATCTACATAAAATTAAAAGTGGATTATAGGTTTAGATTTAGATATAATAACATATGAATTTGTTTATTCTTTTTAGGAAGAGTATCATGATAGTGTATAGGATGAAAATATCTATATACTGCATGTAATTTTATTGGGAGTTTATACTTAATGAATCTATTTTAAGTGTTTTGCATTAACATAGCAACATAATTGAAATAAGTCTTTTTATTAATTGTTGAAAAAGGTTAATAAATAGTTAAGCATTCTCAATTAACAATTATATAATTAATTAATTAATTAAAAAGAAAGTAAAGAGATTTAAATGAAGTATTGGGAGAAATTGTGATCTTGAGTGTTTTTAATCTGATTTAATCATTTTCATTAGTTTAATTTAGCTGGTAATTTTAATTAGTTAATTATATAATTAAATTGCATTTGTTTAAGTAAGATTAATTTGGTTAAGAATTAGTATTTGGTATTAATTATTTTTAATTCCTTGTGGGTTTGACACTTTCTTTATCACTTTATTAATTGTGAGTCGCGTATACTTGCGTGTTAATTCTTATTTAAAATTAGGCAAACAAGTTTTTGGCACTATTGCCAGGAAATTAATTTAATAATTTGTGCTAATATTAATTTTAGTTAAATTAGCTTTAAATTAAACTTTTATTTTTATATTCTTTTATTTTTAATTTTATTTTTACTTTTTTTCTTTCTTTTTAGGTACAATGGTTGTATTTAATTCTCAATGGTCTTCTACGTGGATGGATCGATCAAGGGCAATATTAATTAAACAAATGACTACGCAGTTGGCAGAGCTTGAAAGGAAAATTGTCGCTCTTGCGAATCAATCCATTCAGAATGTTTACTATCAGCAACAGCCTAGTTACACCCCAAACTGTTATCATCTGGGTTGGTAGGATTATCCGGATAATTCATGGAACAACAATCAAGACCAATTCTATGCTTCAGAAATATCATATTGGATTTTCAATACCCACCTCCACAGTAACAAGAGCAAAAATCTAATTTGGATGAAATTCTTGATAGGTTTTTAGAGCAAACTGAGATGAGAATGAATAATCAAGTTTTAGCTCCAAATTTGTCATATTCGTCAAAAAATTTCATATCAATATCAATCATACAAAATCTCGTATCAATAACCTCCACCGCAATAAGAGAAAAAATCAAGCTTTGAGGAAATTCTTGCAAGCTTTACAAAAAATAACGAGATGAGTAGTAAATGCAATGAAGAATTAATGCCAAAGTGAAAAATTCGAAGGGGTGAGATAAAAATTTAAAGGGAAGAGGATGAGATTTGAAGGGAACAACTTGTTAATGTAGTCAACAATTGCCTTCACAATACTTTACTTAGTAATACAGAGATTAATTCTATGGAGAAAAGTTAATAGCATTGTAAGGCAGTTGCATTAGAAAATGGCAAGGAGTTACACGTTGCTGAAAAAATATATGTTAAGAGGTCTTGTTTGGATGGGGAAAATGATGTGGTTGAAAATAAGAGAAGCAAGGTTTGGGAAGAGGAAGAGAAGAATGAAGATGATAAAACTGTAAGCTCGAATGGTAGTAAGAAAAATACGATGGTGCCTTCCGTGCAACAATTTCAAAATTTTGAGAAGTACTATCAAGTTAATTTTGTTAAAGACTTTGATAACTTGGATGAATTCAAGTTTAGGGGTGGTTCACAATTTTGCATTGATGCCATGAAAATCAAAGAAAAGAGAAATAGGAGGCATATAATGACAATTTTTGCGATTGAGCCTAATTGAAAGAAATGGAGTAGTCAGACTGAGACTTTAAAGTAAGCGTTTATTTGGAGGCAACCCAAGTTTTAGTTTTAGTTTTTATTTTTATTTCTAATTTTATTTTTAGTAGATTTTTCTTAGTAGTAAATTTTAGTTTTTATTATTTATTTCAATATTTTATTTTGTTTTTGTTTTTTTGTTTCATGTTACTAATACACTTAGCTTAGTGGATGAGGAAGAACATACTACATATTCAGGGGAGTCCTTTGTTATTGCTTTTCTTTATTTTATACATTAAGGACAGTGTCTGTTTTAAGTTTGGAGGTGTTGGTAAATTTTGAAAATTTTAAAATATTTTAAGTTTATTTTAGGTTAAAAGTTTTTGAATTTTTTGGGTAAATTCACTACAAACCCTCACGAGACACAACTCGTCCATTTGGGATAACATGGGGTTTAAAGGCTTGTTACACATGCTAAGTGCAATCGTAGTTCTTACAAAAATGGGGTAGTATATTAATTAATATATATATTTTTTATTTTTAGGTAGTGTCTCTTGGGTAATGAATTAATTGAATTAAATTTATAGCGAATGATAAAAAAAATTAGTTTTTATTTAATAATTTTTTGAAAAGGGATAAATTTTTGTTACTCTGAATTTTGGCATATTGTGGGTAATTATTTTATTTGAGATCCTGTAAATTTTTATACACTTATATCCATTTGTGTTGAGTTAGTTTTAACTTAGAGAATGTGTCTATTGTTAATTGCTTATGATGAATATTTATGAATTCTACAACTTATTTGATCAGTGAAATATGAAGTATAATATAATTTGGGAGAGATGATTTAGGTAAATTGTTCTAGGATTGTTTGAAGAATTGATCTTTTTCAAGTTGAATTAATTGTTATATGGTGAGTTGAGATAGTGCGTAAAATGCACTCACTCATAAACATGTGAAAAAAATGAGATGGAGCGTAAAATGCACTCGTGGGCATTAAAAAAAAGAAGAGTTAGATGAAGTATAAAATGCACTCACATATGATGAATAAAAAAAATATAATAATATATTTCAAAAAGAATGTGGTGACTTAAAAAAATGATTCTAGTATACGTAACATGAGAAAAAAAATATTTTGATCATTTAATTTATACTTGTCTTTATTAGCGAATAGTTGTGTGAAAAGTGAGTAATAGAGTTTTGCTTTGTAATTCTTTTATTGTGTAATATCTTTTATGATGCATTTAATTACATAAATTTATCTGAGTTTAAATTAGTTTGAAACATTTGGATTCACACATATACGAAGGATCTTGGGTGAAGTAGGATTAATAAATATGTTAAAAATTTTGAATTTTGCATAATTTAAAAATTTTCTTTGAGTTATCATTTAAAAAATCCTTGAGCCTAATATTAAAATTCGAGATTAATTCATTGCTTGAGTAATTTTGGTTTACTTAGTAGAGTCTTAGTTTTAGTTTTTTCTTTTTATTTTGCTTGGGGGCAAGTAAAGAGTTAAGTTTGTAGGTATTTGATAATTATAATTTATTCATATTTATTAAATATTTTTAGGTTTAATTATTTGTATATTTTTAAATATTTTTAGTATTTTGTGTGTTTTATTTATTATTATGCATTATTGTTATTTTAAGTATTTTTATATTAATTTTATTTAATTTTTATTTATTTTAATATAGAAAATCAAACTGAGTGGCAATTTGGTAAATAATGTGAAAATGGCTGACCAATGGCATTGTCATAATTAATTGAATTAGTGGAAGATGACGCCATGTGTGCATGGAATTTCATATCAAGAAGCTGGACGACACCGTTTCGGCTGGGCGGTGGTATTGCAAGCGCGTCATGCACGCATTCTAGTTGGTTGGATCAGATGGAGTAGGAGTGGTTCGGGTTTTCGAGTTTGGCCTGAACCGGGGCCTGAACCGGGGCGTTGACCGGTCAAATTGAGAGGGCAACGTTTGGCAAGTGTACTTATTATTAGTAGAACGACATTATTCGCGATTTTAGCTTCTTTTTTTTTTATTCCGAATTGGATTTCTTTTCCACTTTTACTTAGGATTATTATTGTACTCCTATAAATACATTTTGAAACTCTTATTCTCAAGATATTAACATAAAATTAGAGCAGATTATAATAGAATAGTTTAAAAGAATATTAAAATAAATTAGAGATAATGATTTTTATCAGATCTGAAGGAGATTTCATCGCAAAATAATTACACAGTTTGAAGACGGAGCTTCAGAGATCACGCTTAATATTAGATTTATTCTCTAAACTCTTTTTCTTTTTCTTTTTTTTGTAATTTCAATTTAATTGATTATTTTGTGGATTTGATTTCTTTTTCAATTATGGGCTAATTTATTATTGAGATTGCAATTGAATCCAATGTGTAGTTTTATTTATTTTGTTTTTTTTAATTATTAATGATTATATATTGATTGTTTATCATATTTTATGTTTTTATGTATAATTATTTGTGCAGTAATTAATGAGATAATTTATATGAAATTAAAAGTGGATTATAGGTTTATATTCGAATATGATAACATGGAAATTTATTTATTCTTTTTAGGAAGAGTAGCATGATAGTATATAGGATGAAAATATTTGTATGTCGTATATAACTTTATTGGGAGTTTATATTTAATGAATTTATTTTAAGTGTTTTGCATGAATATAGCAACATAACTGAAATAGGTCTTTTTATTAATTGTTGAAGAAGATTAATAAATAGTTAAGCATTCTCAGTTAACAATTTAATATAATTAATTAATTAAAAAAGAAGTGAAGATATTTAAATGAAGTATTGAAAGAAATTATGATCTTGAGTATTTTTAATTTAATTTAATCATTTTCATTTGTTTAATTTAGTTGGTAATTTTAATTAGTTAATTTTTTAATTAAATTGCGTTTGTTTAAGTAAGATTAATTTGGTTAAGAATTAGTATTTGGTATTAATTATGGGTTGTTGATAATGGAATTTTCTACCTATTTATTTAGATATTTTTAGTCTTAATTATTTGTTAATTTTTAAGCATTTTAATTGATTTTAGGTATTTTATTTAATTTTATGTATTATTATTATTTTTACTATTTTATTTATTTTTAATTAATTTATATTTTATTTTGTAGAAAATTAAACCTTGATGGAAAAATGGTAAATTTACAACAAATAGGAATGGCAAAATCGTAATAAACTAAATTTTGGGGGCATAACTATAAATAACTAACTGATGGCATTATTGTAATTAACAGCAACATGGCTGCCGCCATGCACGTAGGCAGTTGGAAATGAGAAGCAAGCAGCAACGACATCGTATGGCTTAATATCAGCTGGGACCGGGTTCGTGCATGCATGGGCTGAACAGCTGGACTAGCAGGCAGAACGACATCATTCGGCGAAGGAGCGGATGGCAGCCTATCGCGCCATGCGCAGCCAGTTGAGTTTCAAAGTTTAAGTTGAAACGATGACGTTTCAATGGCATGTTGTTAAGCTGTCGGCGCGTTAGAAAGCATGTATTGACCTGGTCAAGGCGCTGTTTGGCTGGTGCTTTTTGCATATTTTGGATTATTTTATTTATTTATTATTCCAACTTGAATTTTAATTCTAATTTTGAATAGAATTTTTATTGGAGTCCTATAAATACACAATGAGACTCTTATTAATATAGAAAAGAAAATTATTAACACAGAATTAGAATATAGTAGATTAATTTTATTAGTTTAGAAGCAAATCTTCAACACAAAGAATTAGATAATTGAAGGTGGACCTTGAGAATTAAAGATTGTGATCTAATTGACAAATGGATATCAAAACACATATTTGATTTCTTTTACTTTCACTTTTATTTTTATTTTTATAATTTTGAGATGTTGAATTATTTGTGGATAATTTATTATTTAGTTATGGGCTAATTATTTAATTGAAATTGCAATTGAACCCCATGTGTAGTTTAAATTAATTTATTTTTCTTTTTAATTATTGATGATTATGTATGGATTGTTTATAATATTTTGTGCGTTCATGTATAATTATTTGCGCAATAATTATTGAAATAATCTATATGAAATTAAAAGTGGATTATAGATTTAGATTCAGATATGATAATATGTGAATTTGATAAAAAAAAAATTATGAAGAGTAGCATAACAGTGTATAGGATGAATATATTTATATGTCACATGTAACTTTATTGAGAGTTTATACTTAATGAATCTATTTTAAGTGTATTGCATGAACATAACAACATAACTGAAATAATTCTTTTCTTAATTTTTTATAATAGTTATGCATTATCAGTTAATAATTCTATATAATTAATTAATTAAAAAAAAAGAGTGAAGATATTTAAACGAAGTATTGGGAAAATTTTTAGTCTTAAGTATTTTAATCTGATTTAATCATTTACATTAGTTTAATTTAGTTAATAATTTTAATTAAATTTTATTTTATAATTTAATTGAGATTGTTTGAATAAAATTAATTTGATATTAAATTAGTGTTTGGTAATAATTATTTTAAATTTTCTGTGAGTTCGACACTCTCTTTCTCATTATATTACTTGTATGCCACGTATACTTGCATGTAAATTCCTAATTAAAATTAGGCAAATAAATTTTTGGCACCGTTGTCGGGGAATTAATTTACTAATTTTTTTCAATATTAATTTGAATCAAATTAATTTTAATTTAAACCTTTTTGTGTGTATATAATTCTTTTTATATTTTTATTTTGTTTTTCAGGTTATGGCTCCGTTTAATTATGAATGGTCTTCTGAGGGGATGACACAACCAAGTGTGGCATGAATATTTCACTAATTGACTACATGAAAAATTGACGCTCTTGGGAATCAATTCATTCCAAATGCTTACTAGGGTAGAGCGTGGTGCGGTTTGAAGTCAAAACCGTCCATGAAACCGCTTAAGTGCGGTTTGACAAATTCAAAACCGCGTATGAAACCGCAAGGTGGGGTTTGGTGCGGTTTTATAAAGTACGGTACAGTTTTATTTGGGTGCGGTTTCGATTTTAAAACCAATTGTATATATACATATTGAAAAATATATTTTCTATTACAAAACTAGTAGACCCAGGAATAAAGTTGAAACAATTATTATATTAAATTATTTTTAACCAAACAATAGATCATTTTCATCCCCATAAGTAAATGCCATTAAGGCATTAAGTGCTAATCATAATCCCAAATAACAAGATTTGAGAAACATGATTTACCTGGAACAACGAAAATAAATTCAGCAGTAAGTTAAGATATGGACTACAATGGAAACATCTAGCATAAATGTCAAAGGCATGAAACTTTGCTTTGCTTCAGGAAACTGTTTAAGCTATCAAACCAGTTTACCAAAAGGTGCAAACTAGCAGCTGTTATTGTTAAGTGCAAGAATGCCAGAATGGTGATACTCGGCTCAAATAGAATATAATCATATATAGTATTGCACACCTTCTATTTGCAAGTTCAGTTCCTAGACGTAACTATGGAGGAATACTTATAGTTTTTACATAAACACAAGTCCAAATGTCCAATACACTTACATTAGTTGCAATAAAAAGACAATTAACTTAGTTGCAATAAACAAACAATTAACTAATTAAGATAAAACAGTTCATTAAACAAAATCTGCAATATCCTTTCATCATCATTTGTTACAAAAAGTCCCCATAGTCACATTGCAGCATGGAAAACAGCATCCTTTCATCATCATTAACCAGCAGTCTAGCATCAAGTAAACCACAACATTAACAGCAGTTGAAAACTGAAACACAAGGCAGAAATTTTAATGGCAGCAGTTAACAACATTAACAGCAGTTGATCAAGACAGCTTCATGGCAACCATATTCTTGTACAATTTTGTTACATGGTGTGGTGGGAGGCCTAAATATTAACTAGATTGAAGCTAGAAGTATATGTTTTGTTTGTACTACCTAGTTTACAGGCTTTGTTATCTTGTATAAATGAGTACAGTTTCTATAATCCCCATACTGTTGCATAATCAGTGCTCTGGTTAAAGTTTTGCTAGCACGGATCCAAGAGAGAGGTTCAATAATCAGTAAAGTAAATTCTAGGGAAACATGCCATTGAGAGGAAAAATGGTTTTACAGGGAAGATGACAAGATTATTAGCAATAACCCCAATAAGAAGAGGACCAACAAATGGCAGCACCCATGTAGCAAATATTAAAATCCAAAATAACCACCCAGATAATGCAAACCACAGGAAGAAGATCATCTGCACATACCAACATACTTAAGAGCAAGAAAAATCTACACATACCAACATACATAAGAGCAAGAAGATCGTCTGCACATACCAACAAGCTTAAGACCACGATGAATGCTATCAAACAGTAAGGGAAATGTTAGTACATATTTGCTACAACAAGCTGGATAAGGGAAATGTTATCAAACCACGATGAATGCTATTAAACAGTAAGCTTATTTGCTACAGCAAGCTGGATAAGGGAAATGTTAGTACATATCTTATTCCATATTAAGTATCTTGAAAAATATGCCTGCAGTAATGTAACTACTAAAAGTGAAACTTAATAGACAATTAACAGAATGTCACTGCTAAACATAAATATACCTGAAACAGTAATAAGCCCTTTCCCAAAAAAATAGCCTGCAATGTATACATTTTCCACATAACTAAGTCAGCTATACAACACTTAAATGAACCAATCTATACATGAAAAAAGAAAATCTCCATCTTCAGTAAAAGAAGATTACATATTTGCATTCTATTAGTCATTCATCGACCACGCATTGCTCAAGCAAATGTCCAAGCAAATTGAATTCATCTATGAAGTATACAAAAAAAATTATACGTGAGAACTAAGAACATTTGAAAAAGTACAATAAAATCAAATAATAATTTTAAAAGTACAATACAAATTTACCTTTTTCAATATTCTCGAATTGTTGAAGTTCTTCCGATTGTTCTCGAAAGTCGACAAAAGTTTGTGAATTGTGTAGCCAATCTTGAGTACAAATCAATGCTTCAGCCGTCCTAGGAGAGAGTTGACTCCTATATGCATCAATAGTCCTTCCACCGGTGCTAAAGGCGGCCTCGGAAGCAACTGTACAAATAGGCATACCTAATACATGCCTAGCAATTTTTGAAAGAATTGGAAACTTCACCGAATTTATTTTCCACCAACCCAAAACATCAAAGTTTTCATCTTTCTTCTCTCTACCATCCCCCAAATATATATCAATCTCTGTTTTTCCACTTTCCCCTGTAATTTTTTCTTGCATGTACTTTTCAAAGTCGACATCCAAATCCCCTTCAATGTTTACATTAGAAGAAGAAGAAGAAATGTGACCTCCATTATTATCTTTATAATGGTCAAACATTTCATATATTGTCTTCATCACCTTTTCACACATTAATGTAGCTTTTGGAGATCCTTTCCCACAAAGTCTAGCAAAGCAAAATTCCAAATAGTGCATCTTATATCTTGGATCCAAAGCAACTGAGATATATAACAAGAAATTAGAATTATCCAAATTGTCCCAATATTTGTCATATTTTTCTTTCATCCTTTTGGCCATGTCTCTCATCAAAATATCCCCACTTGAACACAATTTCATTATTGCTTCTTGCATTTTTACAAGTTCAATGAAAAAAAGATTTGAAGTGCAATATTTAGAACCGGATATTTTCATTGTAACATCATAAAAGATTTTCAAAAATTGGATGAAACACTTGACATTTTCGAAATCTTTCCACTCCGGATGCCCTTCAACCATTTTCTTCTTACTGTTTCTTCTCCTAGTGTTATCCTCCGAAGCCTCCTCCCCATGCTTAAAGAATCCCTCATAATTAAGATCTTCAATAAGCATCGCATCAAAAGCCCCTTCATACTTTACGGCAATCTCCAACATCATATATGTCGAGTTCCACCTAGTCTCAACATCAAGGCACACCATTTTGTCACACTTTATTTTCTCTCTTTCTACACAAGTCTTAAATTTTGCAAGCCTTGCCAGAGAGGATCTAACATACCTCACTGCATTTCGTATCCTACTAATAGACACATGTTGATCTTTTAGGCCATCTTTCACAACTAAGTTCAAAATATGAGCACAACATCTCAAATGTATATATTTATTCTCCAATATTGCTTCTGGGCCCCTAAGAAATTTTTTCAAGTATGAGATAGCGGTGTCATTCGAAGATGCATTATCTACCGTGATAATAAATACACGATCTATCCCCCACTTTGTCAACAAAGCATGTATCAATTTCCCAATTACAACCCCTTTATGACTTCCAATTTGACAAAAGTTTATAATTCTTTTACAAAGCTTCCAATCATCGTTAACCCAATGAGCCGTTAGACACATATAATTAATATTTTGAATGGATGTCCAAGTATCCGTTGTGAGGGAGACTCGTTGTGAGGTGACAATTTGCTTCAATTTGACTACTTCCTCCTTGTAAATTTTTAGACAATCTCTAACAACTGTCCATCGAGATGGCATCTTAAACCTTGGTTTCGCATCACTCGCGAATTCTCTAAACCCCTCATGCTCCACAATCCTAAAAGGTTGGTTATCTTTGATACACATTAGTGCAATTTTTTTCCTTAACCTCTCTTGATTAAATGTATAACTTTCAAGATTATAAGTTGCGCTCACACTTTTCTCTCTCTCTTCCCTTGTCAAAGCAACAAATTGTAAAGTCTTTTGTTTTTTGTCTTTATTGACTCGGAGGGGGGATGTAGCACAAACATTACGCAAGTGATTAACCATTGAACCCGTGCCATTCTTTCTAATGTTACATCCCATTACAAGCATGCAATATTTGCATTTTGCCTTCTCATTACCTAGTTCACAACCCTCTAATGCCTCAAAATGTTCCCAAACAATCGAACGTTTTTTAGACTTAGGTTCTTCTTTATTCTCCTTTTTATCATCGTCTAGGTTTATAACATTGGTAGCATTAGATGGTTCTTGTTGATGCTGAAAATATAAAATTATATAAAATGATTAAATCTCATTCAAAATGTTTAAGTAATAAATAACAGTCTAGCAAAGCGAGAAGAGTGTTGATTTTATACCTCATTTGCAATAGCAGCTGATTGAGACTGTTCATTAGAAGGAGGTTGATGAGTAGATGTCATTTAGGCCCGTTACTGAAATATAAATAACAATATTAACAATAGCAGTCACTTAATCATTTTATATATAAGCAATGACGTATATAAGAATCAACACAAAGGCTTACTTTTATATATAAGAATCCCCTTCACCCAACCCTTTTGTTTTTTCAGTTCTATTAGTTTAATAATGAGGTTTCTATTCAATGTTTTAGCATCCTCTTCTTTGTGGTGCTACATTGCCATTCATGTTTCTGTGATGTAGGTTGTTCCAACTGAATATAAATATTTATCAAAGAAGTTCTACCAACAAATCAATTCTCTGTTACGGAGTATTATTCCCCTATGAATGAGTTTGACAAGACATGGCCAGGTTTGTTTGGAACTTTTTGATGCTTATTTCATCTTTTCTTCCTTCTTTTACACTACTTACTAGGTGTCAGTTTGCTAACTTCTTTATTGTTCAATTCAGCTGTTTACTTTCTGTATGATTTTGTCACCAATTACTGTGACCATCAAAGAAGAACGAGACAGTTTTCTCCACTTCATAACTCGGCTTTGTGCAGTACTAGGGGGTACATTTGCTGTAACAGGTTGGTGTCCTCCCCTTCAAGTATGTTAAGAATTTCAAAACAATCGTGTGCTGTGCGTAATTCCTTGCCTAGAGAATGTTGAGGGAAAATAAATAATTGCATCTTTATTTTTTAATTTTCCGTCTTATCTGGGAAAATAATTTACAAACCCCAACCAAGAATATGAAAGTGATGGAAATTACAAAGCCCAGACCTAATCAAGAAGTAGGAGCAAATGTAAACATTAAACTGACTTGAACTATAAACATGTAATATACGCCTACAATAATCAGTGTAATTTGAACTATAAACATGTATATAAGGAAAAGAATCACAAGGCAAGAATCACAAGGCCCCAAGATAACAACTACATTAAAGATACTAATACATCAATCTGACTGCAGACCACATCTATCTTAACTTACCAATCATTGCTTCTCCAAAACATCTATGACATATCATCACCTTTTACCAAAAGAAAATCCTATCTAGGATAAAAAAGATAAAGTTACACCTACCAAAAAAGTCAATTCCTAGCTGAGCATAGATAGGAGAGAAAAAGCCATCCACAAAATGAATAAACCACCATTTTATATAGAAAGTGATTGCTATGGGCAACAGGATAACACTGCAAAAATAGTAACTTGTGTTAGTGAACTACAACAGGAAGAGCAATAAGCACAAAGCAAATTAAGCATCCATTGCAATTATGTGTTTAATCTTTTGGTTACATTATAGTGTTGCTTCCAATCCGTTCATCAAGATGAAATTTGCCGTTGGCATATGATCTTGTGGTTCCTTTACAATTGTATCACAATTATATTAGATTCAACATCAAACTCAATCCAATCAAAAAAAGAAAGAAAAAGTAATGCGACAGATTCTTAATAAATTTTATCAAGGTCTTAATTCTTAAATTTTGAAGAGTCTTGAAATATTGTTCAGTACCAATGTAGGGTTAAAAACTTAAAATTAGTCATGTCCAAAAGAAAAAAAATATGCAGAACAGACTATATAATATGGTTTAAAACTTAAAAGGCAACAGACTTTAAAAGAAAATATATTATCTAATATCTACTAAGTCGATTTTGAATATATAATATGCAGAACAGAGTCAACAGACTTTAAAAGGCAGTAAAAAAAATATGATGTTTCCAGGCACATAAGCTAAACTGCAGAATATGATGTTTCCAGGCACACAAATAATTGAAATCTTTCTACAAATGAATGGGGCAGAAGCAGAAATAAAAAGACAACAAACCGAGACTGAAAACAGAAACCTTCTCCACAAGTACAACTTCAATGAAAGTTAACTACTAGCAAGACCAGAAAAAGAACCCGAATTCAGAAGAAGCATATCCTAACAGAGACCAACCTACTTCTTAAGACTTAAGCAACTACCTAGGTTTTGGAACGAAAAATAATGTAAATTAGAAGGCATGGAAAGTATTCTTCTCGTCGAGACTCTTACATTAGACAAGCCGACAAGCAAACCACAAAGGTCAAAGATCTGCAACTAGACAATTTCAACAAACCAAAACATTAGGCGACGCCGTGACAGGCGTGAAGAAAGGAGGAAGAGGCGCAGCTAAGGTAGAGACGAGGAAGCTAGGAGGAAGGAATTGCCGAGTGCCGAACTGGGAAATTGGGAATGACTTTAGGGCTGGTATAATATGTTATATATAAAACATAAAACGACGTAGTTTTCTTTAGGGGCCAGCCATAAGGTGCGGTTTGGTTTTAAAGGTGCGGTTTGAACCAAAAATCGCACCCAGCCCGCAATTTTGATTTTTTAACCACTTTAAAACCGTCGTACACGCCGCAACCGTTGGCTCGGTTTTAATTGGTGCAGTTTGTGCGATTTTCGGCTCGATTTCGGGGGCAAATCGGTTTTTTGCTCCACCCTAATGCTTACAATCAGCAACGTAGTTACACTCCAAACTACTATCATCCGGGTTGCCGGGATTATTTGGATAATTCATTGAACAACAATCAAGACCAATTCTATGCTTCAGAAATATAATATCATTAGGATTTTCAATACCCACAGCAACAAGAGCATAAATCTAATTTAGATAAAATTCTTGATAGGTTTTTAGAGCAAACTGAAATGAGAATGAATAATCAATAAGTTTTTGCTCTAGAACTATCATACATGTCAAAATTTTCATATCAACCTCAATCGTATGAAGTCTCGTATCAACCTCCACCATAACAAATGAAAATAAATAACAGTAAATTTTAAATGATGAGTTTTATGATACGTGTAAAAGAAAGAAAAAGTTAAGGTTGCGATCCAGGGACTAGGATCAAGAAATGAAATTTTTAAATGATAAAATTTTTAATACAACGATTGAATCGAGGAAAATAAAAATTTATATGAGAATTTTGATAATTGATGATTTTAAAATCAATTAATTGATCAAATAAGGTGATTAAAGATTTATTAACGAACCGAAATTTGGACGTAAGGCAAATAACGTTAAATAAATATGGAATTTAAGGTAATAAAGATGGTCGAATTTCGGGGTCGTTACACCTTCCGTAGAATTTTGAGGATTACTATTGGGTTAACTTTGTTGACGACAATAATAACTTGGATAAATTCAAGTTTTGGGGTGGTTCGCAATTTTTTATGAATGTCATAGAAAGCAAAGAGAAAACTAATAGGAGCCATGAATTGACAATTTTTTTTACGATTGAGCCTGATTAAAGAGAAATTTGAGTAGTCAGGCTGAGACTTAAAAATAAGCGCTTATTGGGAGGCAACCCAAATTTTAGTTTTATTTTTAGTAGATTTCTTAGTAGTAAATTTTAGTTTTTATTATTTGCTTTAATATTTTATTTTTATTTTGTTTTAGGTTTTTCGTGCCAATACATCCAGACTTAGCAGATGAGAAAAAAATTTGTTATATATTCAGGAGAGTCATTTGTTCTTATTTTTTCTTTATTTTATACATTGAGGACAATGTCTGCTTTAAGTTTGGGGTTGTTGGTAAATTTAAAAAAAAAAAATTTAAAAATTAGGTTTTATTTTAGTTTAAATTTTAGAATTTTGTGGGTATATTTACTGCAAACCCTCACGAGACACAACTCGTCCACTTGGGATAACTATGTGGTTTAAAGGCTTGTTGTACATGCTAAGTGCAATTGTATTTTCCTACATAAATGGGGTAACTTAGCTTTTAGGATGTGTCACTTGGGCAATAAATTCATTGGGATTTTAAATTTTTGGTTAATGATAAATTTTTTAGCTTTTATTTAATAATTTTTGAAAAAAGGATAAAAAAATTATTAGTCTGAATTTTGGTATATTGTTGATTATTATTTTATTTGAGATCCTATAAATTTTATGCACTCTCATATCTATTTGTGGTGAGTTAGTTTTAATTTAGAAAATGTTTATATAGTTAATTGCTTATGATAGATATTTATGAATTCTATAACTTATTTGATTATAACTTGAAGTGAAATATGAGGTATAATATAATTTGGGGAAGATGATTTAAGTAAATTATTCTAGGATTATTTGAAGAATTGATCCTTTCCTAGTTGAATTAATAGTCATATGGTTAGTTGAGATAGAGCGTAAAACGCACTCACTAAGAAATATGTGAGAAAAAAAAGAGCGAGATGGAACGTGAAACGCACTCGTGTGCATAAAAAATAGTGAGATGAAACATGAAATGTGCTCACCTATGATGAATGAAGAAAAAATATAATAATTTATTTGAAAAGGAATGTGGTGAACTTAAAAAAAATCATAGTGTACATAACGTGATTTTTTTTTTTTTTTATCTTTTAATTTATATTTGTCTTTACTAGCGAAGAGTGATGTGATAAGTGAGTTATAGTGTTTTGCTTTGTAATTCTTTTATTGTGTAATATCTTTTATGAGACATTTAATTATATGAATTTATTTGAGTTTTAATTAATTTGATACATGTGGATTCATACACGCATGAAGGATGATGACTGATGTAAGACTAATAAATATGTTGGAATTTATTTACATCGCATGATTTTAAAATTTTATTTGAGTTATTATTTGTGAAATCTTTGAGGTTAATAATTTTATTCATTGTGATTTGTTATTTGAGTAATTTTCGATATTTAGATATTTTTAGACTTAATTATTTGTTAATTTTTAAGTATTTTAATTGATTTTAGATATTTATTTAATTTTATGCATTATTATTATTTTTAGTATTTTTATATTATTTTTATTTATTTATAATTAATTTATATATATATTTTTTGTAGGAAATTAAGCATTGATGGCAAAATGGTAAATTTATAATAAATAGGAATGGCAAAATTGTAATAAACTAGATTCTGGGGGCTTAACTGTAAATAACTGATTGGTGGCATTATTGTAATTAACAGCAACACGGTCGGTGCCATGCATGTAGTCATTTGGAAATGAGAAACGAGCAACAAAGACGTTGTATGGCTTAGTTCTGCAGGGACCGGGCACGCCTTGCTCACATGGGCTGAGTAGCTGGACTAGTAGGCAGAACGACGCTGTTCGGCGAAGGAGCAGATGGTAGCCTACCGCGTCAAATGCGGCCAGTTGAGTATCAAAGTTTAAGCTGAAACAACGACATTTCAATGGCGTGTTGCTGAGCTGTTGACGTGTCAGGGAGCGTGTGCTGACTGGTTCAAGGCGTTGTTTGGCTGGTGCTTTTTGCAGATTTTGGATTATTTTATTTATTTTTTATTCCAATTTTGATTAGGATTTTTTTTGGAGTCTTATAAATAAACTATGAGACTCTTACTAATATAGAATAACAGATTATCAACATAAAATTAGAATAGAGTAGATTAATTTTATTAGTTTAGAAGTAAATATTTAATGCGAAGGATTAGATAATTGAAGTCGGAGCTTAAAAATTGAAAACTGTGATCCGAATGACAAACAGATATCAAAACACAGATTTGATTTGATTTTTTTTACTTTTATTTTTATTTTTATAATTTTAAGATGTTAAATTATTTGTGGATAATTTATTATTTAGTTATGCGCTAATTATTTAATTGAAATTGCAATTGAACCCAATATATAGTTTAAATTAATTATTTTTTTAATTATTGATGATTATATATGGATTGTTTATAATATTTTGTGCGTTCATGTATAATTATGTGCGCAATAATTATTGAGATATTCTATATGAAATTAAAAGTAGATTATAGGTTTAGATTCAGATATGATAAGATGTGAATTTGCTAAAAAAAAATTAGGAAGAATAACATAATAGTATATTAGATGAATATATTTATATGCTACATGTAACTTTATTGGGAGTTTATACTTAATGAATCTATTTTAAATGTATTGCATGAACATAGCAACATAACTGAAATAGGTCTTTTATTAATTTTTTATAAAGGTTAATAAATAGTTATGCATTCTCAGTTAACAATTCTATATAATTAATTAATTAAAAAAAGAGTGAAAATATTTAAACGAAACATTAGAAAAAAATTTAGTCTTAAGTATTTTTAATCTGATTGAATCCTTTACATCAGTTTAATTTAGTTAATAATTTTAATTAAATTTTATTTTATAATTTAATTGAGATTGTTTAAATAAAATTAATTTAATATTAAATTAATATTTGGTAATAATTATTTTTAATTTCTTGTGGGTTCGACACTTACTTTATCATTATATTACTTGTGGGCCACGTATACTTGCGTGTAAATTCCAAATTAAAATTAGGCTTAAATATTTTTAGGTTTAATTATTTGTGAGTTTTAAAGTATTTTTAGTAGTTTAGGTGTTTTATTTATTATTATTTTTGGTATTTTTATTTATTTTAAAAGAAAAAATCAAGCTAAGTGGCAATTTGGTAAATAAGGTGAAAGTGGCTGACCAGTGGCATTATCGTAATTAATTTAATCAATGGCAGATTGCACTATGTGCATATGGAATTTCATAACAGGAAGCTGGACGATGCCGTTTCGGCTAGGCTATGGTATTGCAGGAGTGTCATGCGCGCGTTCTGGTTGGCTTGATCGGACGAAGCAAGAACGGTCCGAGTTTCCGGGTTTGGGCTGAACTGAGGCGTTGATTAGTCAAATAAAGTGAGAGGGTAGCATTTGGCAAGCGCGCTAGTTATTAGCAGAACGACATTAATCGCGATTTTAGCTTTTTCTTTTTATTCCGAATTGGATTTCTATTCACTTTTGTTAGGATTATTATTGTACTCCTATAAATACATTATGAGACTCTTATTTTCAAGATATTAACATAAAATTAGATCTTATTTTCAAGATATTAACATAAAATTAGAGCATATTAGAATAGATGTAACGACCTCAAAATTCAACAAACCTTATTACCTTAAATTTTGTATTTATTAGACATTATCTTCCTAACGTCCAAATTTCGATTCGTTAATAAATCTTTAATCACATTGCTTAATCCGTTAATTGACTTTACATCATGAATTACCAAATTTTTCGGTACAATTTTTTTTCTTCAATCATTATATTACAATACGTTGGCATTTAAAATCATTACATCTCGATCCTAGTCCCTGGATCGCAACATTTACATTTTCTTTCTGTTACAAGTATCGTAAAACTCAACATTCAAAATTTAATATTGTTTATATCCACACAAATATTCTTTGTTTCATAATTCATAATTAGATATATAATACTCTCTATCGTAACAACTATATTGAATAATCACAGTACACAATTTAACTCTACTCGTCCTATCTGGACCCAATTTATATGTATATACAGCATATCAATGTAAACTTCGCCAATTTACCCACATTGAATTATGATATTGAAAATATAATAATTACGTTCACAACCTTCTAGGGTAATCCATCTCTAACACAATCCGATATTCCTAAAATTTGTTTCTTTACCTGTAAAAGTTTATATTACGCAAGAATGAGCGTTAGGGCTCAGCAACTTTGACAGTTTATACCTTTCATGCTTCACGTAACACATAACATATCGTGCTCTGTATGTGTCATACATCATGTATTGTGCTTCTACTAAAGAAATATATAGCACGTGCATCATATCTAACTCCAATTAACAATTACCTAAAGAAAACATTGAACAACTTCACATATAGTCACATATTTGCACCGAAAGCACATAGCAGTCATATCAACAATGAATCACATAACACATAATTTTATATGCATTTGAACAAAAGTTAATATATACTAACAGATAAACAATTAACATAAAGTACTGAAGAACTTGCCTCGAGTATCATAATGTCCCGGCTTAACTTGTAATTACTGAGTTAAGTCACTCCAGCTTGTTCGTATCTAAAACCTTCCATAAGTTTGAAATTCTTTCCTTTGAAGCTTGTTTTTCACTTGATGGCACCAAAAATTTTCTTTCTTGGTAGTGGTGGTGCTCGGTGGCGGCAATGGCGGAGGGAGAAGAAAAGGGAGGAAAAGTTGTGTTTGTTTTCCTTTTTTTTTTTGTGCTATATATATATATATTTCTCTTATGTTTTTACAACACTTAGTCAAATTGAACAACCCCCCCCCCCCCCCCCCCCCATCCGCCGACTTGCACATTTTGGCTAAAAATCAAGCATGATTGAATATTTTAATACATTACGTAATTATTACGTGTAATAAATATTTTATATAATGTATATAAAATATTTATTTTAATTCATTAAAAATCATAAAATGATTTATAAATAATATTTATACCTTTTTAAGGTATTTTACTTAACAATTTTTGTACACGCATAATGACATACATGTAATTATATGAGGTATTTTATACCTCCAAAATTATTAAAATAACACACACAACTTAATAAAATTAAATTTTTCACGTTTCAACTTTGTTACGGATACATTACATAAACCTCCATGTATTTTCTACTACTACATAATATATATATATATATATATATATATATATATATATATATATATATATATATGTATGCATGTATGTATTAAAATTACTTAACCAACACAATTAATTTTCTAAAATATTATTTATCATAAAATGAAAATAATTCCACTTTACATAATCCACAACTCAATAATTTAAAATAATCATTTCTCTCATTTATTTTTTATTTTCTTCATTACTCATTTCACTTTATGTAACTATACAATAAAATATTGCACAATTTATATAATTATCCTTCCATCCTCAATTAATTTAATCCTCTTATATAATTATTCTTATATAATTTATATAATTATTATTTTCCTAATACTTTACTTAGATTTCCTTATATAGATTATATGATTTATTATTATATAATTTATATAATTACTTTCTCCTCTAAAATAATTTCCAAACTTTCACCATAATTATTGATTAATTATTTAATCAATAATTACAACTGTACTAACTCCCTCATTAGCTTTTCATTTAAATTTGGATTAATTTAATTATTAATCCCTTTTTTTCTCCATAATCAATAAAATTTATCGATATAACAATTGAACATGCACATATATATACAAGTATATATATATATATAGATATTCCCAATGCTCCATACAAGTCATTAACTTTTTATAAAGATCTTTTTATTCAAACAGAGTCCATAACCATTAAACTCATTTACGACATGAATGATAGTACCAAAATCATCTTTCATTATTTATATATTTAACAGATTATTTAAAATTGGGGAAATCATCCCTCTGATTTGAGACCTCTTACTGATTCTAGTAACCCTTTACTTTGTAAAGATGATGCATATTTCAGTTACTATGACTATGTGGAAGCCTGACACAAAATCTTCTTGTACCAGAACCCATCCTTCAGTCACTCGTGGTTCATCCAATTTGACCACAAATTTAAAAGTCAAATTCTTCTCTGGTTCACTATTTGGTGGTCTAGATATGGTCCTTTAAGTTCTATTCTTCCAGAACTCCTCCTTACCCAAGTAAACCACTTCAGTAATAAAGTTCCATTTAACCCTAAATTTGAAGGTATCCCAATATTGCTCTGATTCGTTAGTAAATACAAAATCCCTTGGATTCTTAAATGGCAGTACAACCTTCCTCCTTTTAGTCAGATCCTGGTAGTACTTGTTGCCCAGTTTTATCCCCCTGGTTGGCACTTCATTCCCAATGCTCCACACAAGTCATTAACTATCCCTTGGATTCTTAAATGGCAGTACAACCTTCCTCCTTCTAGTCAGATCCCTGTAGTAACCATAATTTTCTTTGTTAAATGGTGGGACAAGTTTGATGTCAACAGGATTGTCAAACAAGTTCAAACCGAATTCCCATTAACTCCAGTTAAACCAGTTCTAGCCTCTACTTCTGGAACTGCAAAAATTAAACAGGAACACTCAAGCCCCACTGGCTCTATTGATCTCTCCATTATCAATAGTTGTTTTGTTGCAGATATTAAGTTATTAACCGATGTTATTAACCAAAGAGTTTCTTCACTCCGCAAAGAAATTGATGAAGAAGACTCTTCCGCTTCCGTATCCTCTCATGAGTTAGTAACCTCCAGTAAAGATCCATATGGAAGCATCACCCTCCAAGATGCTCAGGACCCATTTGCCTGATCTGTCTCCGATATGTCTGTTCCTTTAGTCAAAATCGGCATCTACTTTGCCAAAAGCATCTACCTTTTGGCATCTCGAGGCCATCAGCAGTATTGAATAGTAAAAGGTTCCTGAAAAGTAAAACGCGTCTATAACATAACGAGTTGCGAGGCGAAAATGGACGCAAAAAGGCCATAGGCCGAGAGAACAGGGGGGTGGATTACTCACAGTTCATTGCCGAAAAGCGTAAGGATTTTCAACAAACAAATACGTTATGAATGATGGAAGGGGATTATTGGGAAAGGGACCTCACAATTGAATATTTAGACTGAAATTAAATTATACGTATAGATATAAATCGACCATATAGGTGGTATAGATGCAGATGCAAATGAAGGGAATAGGGGAAGGGACCTTCAGTTGTATAAGAGAAAAAGATTACTAAAAATTTACTTGATATTATTAAAACGTAGTAAGAGAGTACCAAAGATAGAGAGAGAGAATTAGAACTTACATCCAAAGCTAGTGCCTAAACACTGAGGCTCTGATTCTCTTAAATAGAGAAGACATACAATGAAATTCAAACAAAATTCAAATAAAATTCAAATGATTTTACTATTACAATTATTACAGACACTTTTCACTATTACATGCGCGTTTTACTTTTCAGGAACCTTTTACTATTCAATACCGTTGATGGCCTCGAGATGCCAAAAGGTAGATGCTTTTGGCAAAGTAAATGCCGATTTTGACTAAAGGAGCAGACATATCGGAGACAGATCAGGCAAATGGGTCCTGAGCATCTTGGAGGGAGATGCTTCCATATGGATCTTTACTGGAGGTTACTAACTCATGAGAGGATACGGAAGCAGAAGAGTCTTCTTCATCAATTTCTTTCCGGAGTGAAGAAACTCTTTGGTTAATAACATAGGTTAATAACTTAATATCTGCAACAGAACAACTATTGATAATGGAGAGATCAATAGAGCCTGTGGGGCTTGACTGTTCCTATTTAATTTTTGCAGTTCCAGAAGTAGAGGCTAGAACTGGTTTAACTGGAGTTAATGGGAATTCGGTTTGAACTTGTTTGACAATCTTGTTGACATCAAACTTGTCCCACCATTTAACAAAGAAAATTCTGGTTACTACAGGGATCTGACTAGAAGGAGGAAGGTTGTACTGCCATTTAAGAATCCAAGGAATTTTGTATTTACTGACGAATCGGAGCAGTATTGAGATACCTTCAAATTTAGGGTTAAATGGAACTTTATTACTGAAGTGATTTACTTGGGTAAGGAGGAGTTTTGGAAGAATAGAACTTAAAGGACCATATATAGACCACCAAATGGTGAACCAGAGAGGAATTTGACTTTTAAATTTGTGGTTAAACTGGATGAACCACGAGTGACTGAAGGATTGGTTCTGGTACAAGAAGATTTTGTGTCAGGCTTCAATATAGTCATAGTAACTGAAATATGCATCATCTTTACAAAGTAAATGGTTACTAGAATCAGTAAGAGGTCTCAAATCAGAGGGATGATTTCCCCAATTTGAAATAATCTATTTAATATATAAAGAATGAAAGATGATTTTGGTACTATCATTCCCGTCGTAAATGGGTTTAATGGTTATGGACTCTGTTTGAATAAGAAGATCTTTATAAAAAGTTAATGACTTGTATGGAACATTGGGAATGAAGTGTCAACCAGGGGGATAAAACTGGGCAGCAAGTTTAATGGGATCATGTTTTGAGGTCATTGAATGTTCAATATAGAACCGGTTACTTTCATGACTAGGAGTATATTCAGATCTAGGCAGAACTGGATCTGATGACTGGGTTTTGCTTTCAAAGGGATCGAAAGGCTTGGGTTGATTGGCTAGGGCTGAACTGTATGGTTTAGGTATTTGACTTATCTAACCCTGACAGGAGGGCAAAATCGTCATTTGACCCGACATGCGAAAAGAAGGGTGGACCCCAACACGGAGCCACCCCAACGATTTACGGTCAAAAGACGCCACAACGGACAACGAGCATCCGGTCACTTGAGGCAAGGCAAACGGTTGATCCAGAAAAACCCGAGTTGATCACAAAAAGCCACTACGCTTACGATGTTCGGGGGTCTCGCTCCCCGGTGAGCGAGCGGCTGCCCAGCTCGCCGGTGAGCTGGCGGGGGTGGAAGGGGGCAGCGCCCCCTGGAAGCCAAGCACAAAGAGCAGTTTATACATCAGGTAGCAGCCTTCCAAAATAATACGGCAAAAATTGGCGAATTAAGACTGCGTGGCACGGAAATCGAGAAAAGCAAGCCGAACAGCCGCGGATGCACCTGCGGCCACCGACAAATGGGACAGTGCGCGGCTCGAGGAGACGGCACACGGCAGCCGAGGATTCGGCGCGGGCGGCCACAGCAGGTAGCCGCAGATGCACCTGCGGCTGCCTACTGAACTCTATACAGCGGCCATTTCCACCCGAGAAGAAGAAGAAGAGAAGAAATTAGGGAGTTTTAGAGAGAGAAAGCTCGCGGGAGGAGAGGAAAAGAGTGTTGTTCTTGGTTAGATTTGAGTGAAATCTTTGTATTCTCTTGCTAGTTAGTCGAGTGTTCTTGTGGTGTTGTCCGATTTGTGGAATAAGAGGCTTTGATCGGCATTTTGCAAGGTGAAAAGGGTTTTCTTTTGATATTTTCTTTTTTATATTAATGTGATAATGTTATGTTTTGGGTTTGTATAGTATAGTTTGTTGTTGTATTGATGATGATCCGTGGGTTAGGGGTCATTAGCGAGGGTTCCATTGGAACGTAACTTCCTCCTAACGCCCAGATGACATCTGTACGGTGACATATCATTCGTTGGGTTCATAGGTAGTTGTAGTATTGGCTTTGGGATTCGTGATGCATTTGATACCTTAATGAGTTAGTATTGTTAGATTTGCCGTAGTGTTGGTTGTGCAACGATTTGGGTGAATGTGAGGCTAGGGAGGAGATCCTCGTGGTCAAATCCCGATGATGGACATTTTTGGGTGTATGTAATCGTTAGATAGGGTCCATGGTTGTATATATGTAATATCGGGCCTTAAAGCGATATCGAGGCGAGGTCGGGTTAAGGCCCCGTAATAATAAAGATATGTGATTGTGGGTGTTTGGGGTTGTCTAGATGGCTCACATGCCCATGGATAGCCCCGACACGTTTTGAATGTTTATTTTGATTTACGACACAAAACGATTTTCCAAAAAAATAAAGTAACCGATAAAGATCTTCTAAAAAGAATCAAATTAGGATATTAGATACACGAGGTTTAAAAAGTAAAGAGTTTTAGCGAAACTTTGATCCTTGTTTGACCAAAAGGCTATATTTGGTTTTGAAACGTCATAAAAGATGTTTTCGGAAAAAATAAATAAACGTTTTCATTAAACTTTGTGCATAGGGTTAAAGAGTTCTAGAAGTTGCCTTCATTTTATTTATATTTACTGTTAGAAAGCAATGTATAGTCTCGATTCCTATTTGACAAAAGTTTAAAAACTATTGTTTTCTAAAATGACATCTAATAAAAAACCTCATCGTTTTCGAAATTAAAATCAATCTTTATTATAAAAAACGGAGCCTTGTCATTTGGGTCAAAAGACGTCTAAACGCTTTCCCAACAAAACACATTTGCCATATAAAATCAAAGCAACTTTTATGCAAAAGGACACCACAAACATTCATTTAGGCACACACACACACACGCGCACACACACATTTTAGGATTTAAAAGGATAGGAAAACATCAAGATTGCGGTAACCGTGTTTCACGGAAGTCGGGGGGGTGCCTAACACCTTCCCCTCACTTAAGCAAGCCCCCGAACTCTATGAATCTCGGTTTGCGGACCAATTAACTCGGAGTCACATATGAGCCAGCGATTACAAAAACAAAATTCGGATGAGTTGGTACATCCATTTCAAATATACCAACTGGCGGCTCTAGTCAATTGGCTCATAAAGAAATCGATCTTTCAAAACCCGTCGACATTAAGCCGACCCTTTTCAAAATCACATTTAATTCAAAAAGCTAAAATTGGAAAGGGCTTTTAATTATTAAAAAACGAAACGACCGAAATCCCGGCGTCGACAACTTAAAACTTGAAAATTAGTAGAAGGTGACATGGGGGGATAATTGGGGTGAGGAAAAAGTGTTCCAATAACTGAAGTAGTAGGAATAGAAGAAATTACCTGTGCCTTACCTCTGCCGGCTCGGCTGGAAGACGATCCACCTCTCACACTCATTGATTTTGTTTTTGAGATTCCTGACTGCATAAATTCTCTAATAAGAAAGTCTGGAATTGAATTCTCACTACCTTTAATATATTCAATATCAAATTCAAAGATACTTAAAATAGATTGCCATCTTGCAAAAATCTATTTAGAGGCAATGTTTTCAACATCTTTTTTTAAAACATATTTAGCAGATTTACAATCCAATCTTACTAAAAACTATATATATATATATATATATATATATATATATATATATATATATATATATATATATTTAATTCATATACCTCACATTACCATGTAACACCATTTAAATAATAATTTATGCACCTCCACAACTATTTTAAATATCAACAATTTAATTGTACAATTACATGAAATTTCTCTTATTCTTCATAAATTATTTTTAAACAATTTATTTAATTTTCAATTATGTTAATTCAACACAATTTATTACCATCTCTGTACAGATTTAATTTATCAATTAAATCCCATCGAATACCTTAAATCACATAAAATATATCAATTATAAATATTTTAAACAACTTTGCTAATTTAGTTAATTAAATTCTTATTAATTATTATTAAAGTAATCCCCAAAAATTCAGGTCTTCACATTCTTCCCCCATTAACAGGATTTCGTCCCCGGAATCACAATTACCGCAATAACCTTACATATTTCATTTATAGCATCTTGCTATACTTTTATTTTGATAAATAATAACTAAACCCGATAATAACCATAACTTACCTCTTTAATAGCTGTAAATCACATCTTTAATGTATAACACCATAATGATCGTAATAGTCAAAGTATTCAACTCTTAATTCAATTTGCAATTTCTCTGTAATATTACATTTCACTATTCTCTAAAAGTTTTATTAATAAAACTTTTGTTCATTTCTTGATGTACTTATCAATATAATTTTTTATTTTCTGAAAAAATTTCCTTTCTTTAATCATACTTACCCTTATTCAATTAATTTATTTCATATTCTCTATTGCACATTATTTGTATAAACATTACTCTACATGTTCATCCTTCTTTTCTTAATTCATTTTCATAAACCTTCTTCACATTCCATTTCTCCTTGTAACATATTTAACATATATTTCTTCCCTTCCTGTCTCATGGTCACTGCACATTGCGGTTTTTTTTTTCTAATTCATCACATTCCATAGTTTCTTTGTTCCACAAATTCAACTTTCATTATCACTCACAATTAGAAAATGCTACCCCATCATACCATCCAATCTTCATAAGAGTAGAGGAATTAAAATTTTTATTTTGGAAAAACTTTCATAATATATTAAATGAACACGTATCCGGTTTAACAGTATTTCGCTCCCAGAGTACCTCATACTGCAAACCACTGACCGAGAATTTACATGTCATTAAAGTGATGGATTTTTATAATATGCTGAGTGAACATGTATCCCGGTTTAACAGTACTTCGCTCCCAGAGTATCTCATACTGCAAACCACTGACGGAGGATCTATCTGTCATTAAAGTGATGCATATCTCATCCATACATTGGCACGCCAGATGATTAATCTGTAATGCCTGTGTCTTGATATGCCAGGTGACCATTCGATCAACCTGCAATACCTGTAATCTCTCTATATCCCCTTTTTGTAGGGGTTGTTCATCTCAGCACTAGAATTCATAAAAGAGTAATTTGATTGGGCATAACTTTCAAAAAATATGAATTCAATAAATACATTTCAAAATTTGTCTAGCTGAGTCAAATAGCTTAGACTTATATTTCTTCAACGCTTGTCTAGCCAGATCAATTAGTATAGACTTTCTTTTTACAATTTATAACAAGTAGAAATTTTAAAACATTTATCATGTCAAAACTTTTCAAAACGTCTAGCCGAGTCAAATGGCATTGACTTATAGCTTTGACATACTTTCATAAATCAAAATCATTTATGACTTCATGTTATCGCATCATCTTGACAGTACGTTGAGAATTCCGTCGTTAATAATTCCTACACCATACTTTATGGTGCTGAATCATCTTATAACGTCATAGTACCGCACCATCTCAATAACACGTTGAACATTCCGTCAGTCATCACATCTACACCGGGCTAAAAGGTGCATTGATGATTCTTTTGAAATACATTTTGATGTTTAAAATATTTTTGTCTAGCCGAAACAAGTAACATAGACACTTTTTAAATCGCTTAAAACATTGAAAAGCATTTTAGTTTTTATCATACCGCGACAAGCAACAATGCGTGAATCCATACACCCTTGTTACCGTGCATGCATGATAATAAAATTCATTTGCATTTTTAAAAGCACATTAGTGCGTAGTTAACTTGAGACCAAAATTTTTGAAGTCTAGCAAAGCTAGAAGAGTGGGAATACCCTAAATTCTAAAACATTCTCCTTCTGATTTTTTACCTAATTACTGTATTTATTGCTAGGACGATTATTATTTCTCATACTAAAATTTCTGACCACTCCAACTTTTCTATACCCCCGTATAGTTCATCAAACTTACCACACATTATGAGTCCAGAAACTTACCACAAAAATATGAGTTTAGAAGCTTGTCCTAACAATACGTAGTCTAAGAACAAATCAAAGAGTATCCATATGCTGAGGGGCTCAAAACATACCATACTATTATGAGTCATGGACTTACCATATGCATGAGTTTTTAAGAACTCGTGCCTAAACTTAATATTATCTATCTATCAAATATACATATGAGAGAAGAATCGCCTCCTCAACATATGTATACTGATTGCGCGACTCTAACATTTCAATGATTATCACTATGGCAGCTAAGTGAACACAAGTCCCCTGCCCATACAAAGGTTTGTGCAACTCAATCACCACGTGAGTCCTCAATTAAAATTTCGTACCCAAGCTTTCTGTCCCCTTATCTCATTTCTGTAATTCATGTCTCATCATTCTCTGAGTTCCTTTCGTACTATTTCATAGTACCATTTCTCTTTATAACATCAAGCTATACCTTTTGGATCATTAACAGATCTCTCTGTTATTTCACAGTCTCATTGGATCACATCGTGATCTTACTTTACAATCTATTCATTATTTGATTTCCTTATCTCGTGATCGTATCGTAGTACGATCCTCTTACTGTTTCTGATCATGTTATTATGATCTCTTTATATGCTTTTTAGATTACTTTGTCATCTTTATTGCTTGAATCAGGTGTCCCCTGATTTTCTTTGAGATTCATCTTTGAATCATTTCAAATATTCTTTCAGATATATTCTTAATTGAACTTTATGAATTTTCTCAATTCGTTACCTTCATTCAAATCTTATATCTTTCATATTTCCTTAACCTTAGCCAATATCTGAGAATTATATATCTCAACTTATGGCTCTCTACTCTAATCCCCCCATATTCATCAAACTTATCACGTATTTGGACTCAGGAACTTACCACAATCATATGGCTTGAGGAGCTTGTCCTAATCAGGCCATAGTCGCTCATTCGCTGAGGCGCTCCACCATACAATCATGAGTCACGAGATTACTATACGCTTGACTTTTCAGAACACGCAACTAACCTTACTCTTTCTTGCTAAGGTTATAGTCTAAGGTATCGTTTACACAAAGTTTATAACCTTCAACTCGAATACCATCTGTAACGACCCCGAAATTTGACAAACCTTATTACCTTAAATTTTATATTTATTATACATTATATTCCTAACGTCCAAATTTTGGTTCGTTAATAAATCTTTAATCACATTGCTTAATCCGTTAATTGACTTTACATCATGAATTACCAAATTTTTCGGTACAATTTCTTTTCCAATCATTATATTAAAATATGTTGGCATTTAAAATCTTTACATCTCGATCCTAGTCCCTGGATCGCAACCTTTACATTTTCTTTCTGTTACAAGTATCGTAAAACTCAACATTCAAAATTTAATATTGTTTATATCCACACAAATATTCTTTGTTTCATAATTCATACTTAGATATATAATACTTTCTATCGTAACAACTATATTGAATAATCACAGTACACAATTTAACTCTACTCGTCCTATCCGGACCCAATTATATGTATATACAGCATATCAATGTAAACTTCGCCAATTTACCCACATTTAATTATGATATTGAAAATATAATAATTACGTTCACAACCTTCTAGGGTAATCCATCTCTAACACAATCCGATATTCCTAAAATTTGTTTCTTTACCTGTAAAAGTTTATATTACGCAAGAATGAGCGCTAGGGCTCAGCAACTTTGACAGTTTATACCTTTCATGCTTCACGTAACACATAACATATCGTGCTCTGTATGTGTCATACATCATGTATTGTGCTTCTACTAAAGAAATATATAGCACGTGCATCATATCTAACTCCAATTAACAATTACCTAAAGAAAACATTGAACAACTTCACATATAGTCATATATTTGCACCGAAGGCACATAGCAGTCATATCAACAATGAATCACATAACGCATAATTTTATATGCATTTGAAAAAAAAGTTAATATATACTAACTGTAACGACCCCGAAATTTGACCCACTTTATTACCTTAAATTTCATATTTATTATACATTATTTTCCTTACGTCCAAATTTTGGTCCGTTAATAAATCTTTAATCACCTTAATTAATTCATTTATTGACATTATCGTCATCAATTACCAAATCTTCGGTATAAATTTTTCTTTTTCTCAATCATTGTATTAAAATAGTTGGATATTTAAAATCCCTACATCTGGATCCTAGTCCCTGGATCGCAACCTTCACTTTTTCTTTCTATTACCAGTATCATAATGTTCAACATTAACCATTTAATATCATTCATATCTATACAAATGTTCTTTGTATCATAATTCACAATTAGACTTCTTATAATCTTTATAGTAACATTTATCTCGTACAAGTACAGTCTGTAATTTAACTTCTCTTATTCTATACGGATCCAACATATTTGTACATACATTACATCAATATAAACTTAGCAACTATATTCACATTGAATCATAATATTGAAAATATAACAATTATGTTTCCCACCTTCTAGGCAATTCATCTCTAATTTAATCCGATATTCTTGAAATTTATTTCTTTCCTGCAAAAATGTATATTAAGCAAGTAATGAGACAAAAATTATATATCATAATATTCAACATTTAACATTTAAGGACTGAAGAGCTTGCCTGGCGTCCAGTTATTTAAATTGTTAGCTCAAACCCTTAACTCGATCAACCTATGATCATAAAATAATAAAATAATAATTATTTATCTTTTTATGATATTAATTTCATTAATTAATATCGTCTATTCCGTAATTAACCCTACCCGACGATTTATATTAGGGTACCGGGTTAATTATTAATTAATATGGTTAATTATCTTAACCTCGTTCCTTAAAATATTCGTTTAACTTAATATCCACCACCTTCAATACGGACAACCCAGCTCATCGGATAAATTTTAGCATAACTGGTTGTCTAAAAATTTCATTTTAACCATTTTCTAACTTTCACCTTATTAGATTAATATTTAAAATATTTAAATATCAATCCCCAATATTTAATATTTTTACAAAAATATTAAATTTAATGCCCAAATATCATTTCTATATTTTTAGTATTTTTCTATAATTTTCTAGAATTTTTAAACAATTTTTAAACATTCATTTCAATTAAATTCACATCTTGGGGCATTTTGGTAATTTCCGCGCCCTTAGGGACATAACCGGAATTTCCCAGAAAGTTCAGGGTTATTTTCGTCATTTCCGCGACTTTAGGACTCATTAGGTATTTTCTGGAAAGCTAAGGGGCGGTTTCGTAATTTCCGAGCCATGGAACACGGTTGGTATTATGGAAAAAGGCCAGGGCTAAAATCGTAATTTCCCCACGTTCGCCGGCCGCGCATGGCGCGCGGCCCCCTACTGCCGACGCAAAACGACGTTGTTTCTTAGCCGTTTCTTGGCCCCTCGCGCATGGCGCGGCCCTTACTCCCACACGCCCCAAAACGACGTCGTTTTGGGCGCACCTCAGCGAAATACGGCCGCGCAATGCGCGGCCTGCTCTTATCTTCTTCAGCTTTCCTCGCGGAACAGTGCACCAACTTAACAAAATAACCCATTTTTTTCTCAAAATTTCACAACAAAACTACTCCAAAAATCATATAATTCATAGATATATATTCTAAAATTATTTGAAATAATTATTTTAATTATTTCCCTTTTTTTTCCACAAAATTAATTTATCCTCAAAAATAATAAATAAACCAATTAAATAATTCTTATACCTTCCTCAAGCCAAAGAAAACCTCCTTGAAGCTTGTTCCTCATCTCTTGGCAATCATAGTGGTCGGTGGTGAATGGTGGCGATGGTGGCTCTCGGTGGTGGGAGAAAAATGAGAGAGAGAGAGAGAGAGTTTATGTGTGTTTGTTTGTTTGTTGGTTTTTTTTTTCTTTTCTTTTTCTTTTGCTTACCTTATTGGCTTTTATAATCACCCAACTTGGCCAATAAAATTTCCACCGACTTAAGCCCCTCTCTCGAACGTTCCAATTTCGGATAACTTCCAAATTTGTATGCAAATTAATTAATTAAATACATTACGTAATTATTACGTGTAATAAATATTTTATATAATATATATAAAATATTTAT
Source organism: Hedera helix (assembly GCA_947179155.2). Taxonomy (NCBI): domain Eukaryota; kingdom Viridiplantae; phylum Streptophyta; class Magnoliopsida; order Apiales; family Araliaceae; genus Hedera; species Hedera helix. Next base: position 18,901,014 of record OX359272.1, on the reverse strand, counting down.
TTTAATTCACTAAAAATCATAACATGATTTATGAGTAATATTAATACCTTTTTTGGTATTTTATTTGACAAATTTTGTACACGCATAACGTCATGCATGTAATTATATGAGGTAATTTTTACCTCCAAAATTCATAAATTAATACATATGACATATAAAAATTATTTTTCGTTATTTTCACTCCGTTACTTGGACAACATGTTACACTAACATGTTCCCGTTTCTAAAATATTATTCTTCATAAAAGTCATAATAATTACATTATACATAAATATAATTTTTAATAACTTAAAACATTCATTTTTCTTATTTATTATTCAATTTTTTTAATAATTTCTTTATATATATAACTTAATATAATTTATATATTTACATTCTCCTTTCTTAAATAATTTTTTAATTTCCTTATTCCATTTAATCACCTTATATAAATTACATAATTATTCTTATATAATTTATATAATTATTATTTTCTTTATACCTTATTTTAATTTCCTTATATAAATTATATAATTTATTATTATATAATTTATATAATTACTTTTCTTCTCAATTAAACTTCTAAAATTCTTCCATAATTCTTGATTAAATCTAAAATCCAATAATTATAATTTTGCTAACTTCCTCCTTAATTTTTCATTTAAAATTGAATTAATTTAATTATTAATCCCTTTATTTCCATAATTAATGGAATTAAAAAACTAAAACAATTAAGCATAAACACATATATATACATATTTAATTCATATTTCTTACATTTCCATATAACCTCATTTAAAACATAATTTCTGCACTTCCATAATAATTTAATTGTACAATTTATTGTACAATTACCTGAAATTTCTCTTATTCTTCATAAATTGTTTCCAAACAATTTATTTACTTTTTAATTATTTTAAATCAACACAATTCATCACTATCTCTGTACAGATTTAATTTACTAATTAAATCTCATCACATACCTTAAACTACATAAAATGATAATTAATATAACAACCTTGATAATTTTTATCCATTAAATTCTCACTTAATATTATTAAAGAAATCCTGAAAATTCGGATCCTCACATTTTTTCCCCCTTAACAGGATTTCGTCCTCGGAATCATAATTGCCGTAATAATCATACATATTTTATTTATAGCACATTGCTATATCTTTATCTTGATGAATAATAACTAAATTCATAGTAGTCATATTTTACATCATTAACTTCCATAGCTCACATGGATAATCCCATAATGGTCATAACTGTTAGAATATTCAATTCCTAACTCAATTTATAATTTCTTTATAATATTTCTTGATGCACTTATCAAGATAATTTCTCATTCTCTGAAAATTTATTTTCTTTAATCATACACTTACCTTTATTCAATCAACTTATTGCTTACTCTTTATTATACTTCATTTACATTCTACACATTCATCCTTCTTTTCTTAATTCATATAAATCTTCGTTTTCACTTTATAAATCGTTCCTTAATACCTCTATTATTCAACACTAAGTTTTAAACACTAACCTTTACTTAATTTATCATAATCCTTATTTGAAATTATTTCAAAAATCCTGGTGTCACATTCACCTCTCCTTCATAAAGTTTCGTCCTCGAAATTTCTATGTACTCGTACTTCACAATTTCTTTACATTTATTCCACATATCTTTATTTCCTTCCTTTCTCGTAGTCATTGCACACTGCATTTTTTTTTAATCCACCACATTTCATAATTTCTTTACTTCAGAATTATTACTTTCCTTAATGCTCACATCTGGAAAATACTACCCCATCCTACCATCCAATCTTCATAAGAGTAGATGAATTTAAAGAAAATTTAAACCAAAACTTTTTATTTTGGACAAACTTTCATGATATGCTGAATGAACATTTATCCCGGTTTACAGTACTTCGCTCCCTGAGTACTTCATACTACAAACCCTGACAGTGGATCAGTCTGCCATTAAAGTGGTGTAAATTTAATCCGTAATTTGGCACTCCAGTAGAACAATCTGTAATGCCCGTGTCTCTTATGCCAGGTGACCATTTGATCAACCTGCAACATTCTTAATCTCTTTGTTCATTTCAGCGTTAGGATTCATTCAAAAGTAATTTGATTTGGTATAACTTTCAAAGAATACGAATTTAATAAATATATTTCAAAATTTGTCTAGCTGAATCAATAGCTCAGACTTATATTTCTTCAATGTTTGTCTAGCTAGATCAATTAGCATAGACTTACTTTTAACAATTTATAATCCGCAGAAATTTTTAAAACATTCATCATGTCAAAACTTTTCAAAACGTCTAGCCGAGTCAAATGGCAATGACTTATAGCTTTGACATACTTTTATAAATCAAAATCATTTATGACTTCATGTTACCGCATCACCTTGACAGTACGTTGAGAATTCCGTCGTTAATAATTCCTACAACATACTTTATGGTGTTGAATCATCTTATGACGAAATAGTACCGAACCGTCTCAACAACACGTTGAGCATTCCGTCATTCATCACATCTACACCGGGCTAAAAGGTGTATGGATGATTATTTTGAAATACATTTTGATGTTAAAAATATTTTTGTCTAGCCGAAACAAGTAGCATAGACACTTTTTAGATCACTTAGAAAAATTTTATTTATATTTTTTTAAAATATATTCGCGTCAAATTAGCTTGAGGTCAAAAATTTTGAAGTCTAGCAAAGCTAGAAAAGTGGGATTATCCTAAATTCCATAACATTCATTTTTTTGCTTCTTCACTTAATTACTTGTATTTATTGCTAGGACTATTATTATTTATCATATTAAAATTTCTAACTACTCCAACTTTTCTATACCCCCGTATAGTTCATCAAACTTGCCACACATTATGAGTCCAAGAACTTACCACAAGAATATGAGTTTAGAAGCTTGTCCTAGCAATATGTAGTGTGAGAACAAATCAAAGACTATCCATATGTTGAGGGGCTCAAAACATACCATACGATTATGAGTCATGGACTTACCATATGCATGAGTTTTAAGAACTCGTGCCTAACTTAATATTATCTATCTATCAAAACTGCTAGCGCGACTTTAACATTTCAATGATTATTACATAGTAACTGAGTAAACACAAATCCTCCGCCCATACAAAGGATTGTGCAATTCAGTCACCACGTGAGTCTTCAATTGAAATTTCGTACCCAAGTTTTCTACCCCCTTATCATAACATTTCTGTCATTCATGTCTCATCATTCTCTGAATTCTTCTTGTACTATTTCATAGTACCATGTCTCTTTATAACATTAAACTATGTCTTTTCGACCATTAACAGGTCTCTCTGTTATTTCACATTCTCACTAGATCCCATCATGATCTTGCTTTATAATCTATTCCTTACTCGTTTCCCTTATCTCATGATCGTATCGTAGTACGATCCTCTCGTTATTTCTGATCATATTATTATAATCTCTTCCTATACGTTTTGGATTACCTTGTCATCATTATTGCTTAAATCAGGTGTCCCCTGATTATCTTTGAGATTCATCTTTGAATCATTAATATTCTTTCAGATATGTTTTTAATTGAACTTATAAATTTTCTTAATTTGTTTCATTCAAATCTTTCTTAACATCTTTATCTCTTTCTTATAATCTCCTATCTTTCATATTTCCTTCACTTTAACCTATATTACATAACTGTATCTCTTAACTTATATCTTTCTCAATTTATATCTCTTCATTCTAATCCCCCCCATGTTCATCAAATTGATTACGTATTTGGGCTCAGGAACTTACCATAATCATATGGTTTGAAGAGCTTTTCCTAGTCAGGCCATAGTCGTTCATTCGCTAAAGGGGCTCCACCATATAATCATAAGTCACGAGCTTACTATACCCTTGGGTTTTCAGAACACTCAACTAATCGTACTCTTTCTTACTAAGGTTATAGCCTAAGGTATTATTTACCTAAGGTTTATAACCTCTAGCTCTGATACCAACTATAACGACCCCGAAATTTGACCCACTTTATTACCTTAAATTTCATATTTATTATACATTATTTTCCTTACGTCCAAATTTTGGTCCGTTAATAAATCTTTAATCACCTTAATTAATTCATTTATTGACATTATCGTCATCAATTACCAAATCTTCGGTATAAATTTTTCTTTTTCTCAATCATTGTATTAAAATATTTGGATATTTAAAATCCCTACATCTGGATCCTAGTCCCTGGATCGCAACCTTCACTTTTTCTTTCTATTACCAGTATCATAATGTTCAACATTAACCATTTAATATCATTCATATCTATACAAATGTTCTTTGTATCATAATTCACAACTAGACTTCTTATAATCTTTATAGTAACATTTATCTCGTACAAGTACAGTCTGTAATTTAACTTCGCTTATTCTATACGGATCCAACATATTTGTACATACATTACATCAATATAAACTTAGCAACTATATTCACATTGAATCATAATATTGAAAATATAACAATTATGTTTCCCACCTTCTAGGCAATTCATCTATAATTTAATCCGATATGCTTGAAATTTATTTCTTTCCTGCAAAAATGTATATTAAGCAAGTAATGAGCACAACGGCTCAGCAAGTTCAACAGTTTATGTGTCACATAGCACAAACCTTAATATGCTTGGTGTGTGTCATACATCATGTGCGTGTGCTTATACTATAGCAATATATCTCATATCATTGCACAAAGTACAAATAATTATCATATTATCCACGTATCACATAACACATAATTTGAATGCATTTAAAACAAAAATTATATATCATAATATTCAACATTTAACATTTAAGGACTGAAGAACTTGCCTGGCGTCCAGTTATTTAAATTGTTAGCTCAAACTCTTAACTCGATTAACCTATGATCATAAAATAATCAAATAATAATTATTTATCTCTTTATGATATTAATTTAATTAATTAATATCGTCTATTCCGTAATTAACCCTACCCGACGATTTATATTAGGGTAATGGGTTAATTATTATTTAATATGGTTAATTATCTTAACCTCGTTCCTTAAAATATTAGTTTAACTTAATATCCACCACCTTCAATACGGACAACCCAACTCATCGGATAAATTTTAGCATAACTGGTTGTCCAAAAATTTCATTTTAACCATTTTCTAACTTTAACCTTATTAGATTAATATTTAAAATATTTAAATATTAATCCCCAATATTTAATATTTTTACAAAAATATTAAATTTAATGCCCAAACATCATTTCTATATTTTTAGTATTTTCTAGAATTTTTAAACAATTTTTAAACATTTATTTCAATTAAAATCACATATGGGGGCATTTTGGTAATTTTCGCGCCCTTAGGGAAATAACCGGAATTTTCCAGAAAGTCCAGGGTTATTTTCGTCATTTCCGTGACTTTAGGACTCATTCGGTATTTTCTGGAAAGCTAAGGGGTGGTTTCGTAATTTCTGAGCCATGAAACACGGTTGGTATTATGGAAAAAGGTCAGGGCTAAAATCGTAATTTCCCCACGTTCGCCGGCCGCGCATGGCGCGCGACCCCCTACTGCCGACGCAAAACGACGTCGTTTCTTAGCCGTTTCTTGGACCCTCGCGCATGGCGCGACCCTTACTCCCGCACGCCCCAAAACGACGCCGTTTTGGGCGCGCCTCAGCGAAATACGGCCGCGCAATGCGCGGCCTGCTCTTATCTTCTTCAGCTTTCCTCGCGGAACAGTGCACCAACTTAACAAAATAACCCATTTTTTTCTCAAAATTTCACAACAAAACTACTCCAAAAATCATATAATTCATAGATATATATTCTAAAATTATTTGAAATAATTATTTTAATTATTTCCCTTTTTTTTCCACAAAATTAATTTATCCTCAAAAATAATAAATAAATCAATTAAATAATTCTTATACATTCCTCAAGCCAAAGAAAACCTCCTTGAAGCTTGTTCCTCATCTCTTGGCAATCATAGTGGTCGGTGGTGAATGGTGGCGATGGTGGCTCTCGGTGGTGGGAGAAAAATGAGAGAGAGAGAGAGAGAGAGAGAGAGTTTATGTGTGTTTGTTTGTTTGTTGGTTTTTTTTTTCTTTTCTTTTTCTTTTGCTTACCTTATTGGCTTTTATAATCACCCAACTTGGCCAATAAAATTTCCACCGACTTAAGCCCCTCTCTCGAACGTTCCAATTTCGGATAACTTCCAAATTTGCATGCAAATTAATTAATTAAATACATTACGTAATTATTACGTGTAATAAATATTTTATATAATATATATAAAATATTTATTTTAATTCACTAAAAATCATAACATGATTTATGAGTAATATTAATACCTTTTTTGGTATTTTATTTGACAAATTTTGTACACGCATAACGTCATGCATGTAATTATATGAGGTAATTTTTACCTCCAAAATTCATAAATTAATACATATGACATATAAAAATTATTTTTCGTTATTTTCACTCCGTTACTTGGACAACATGTTACACTAACATGTTCCCGTTTCTAAAATATTATCCTTCATAAAAGTCATAATAATTACATTATACATAAATATAATTTTTAATAACTTAAAACATTCATTTTTCTTATTTATTATTCAATTTCTTTAATAATTTCTTTATATATATAAATTATATATAACTTAATATAATTTATATATTTACATTCTCCTTTCTTAAATAATTTCTTAATTTCCTTATTCCATTTAATTACCTTATATAAATTACATAATTATTCTTATATAATTTATATAATTATTATTTTCTTCATACCTTATTTTAATTTCCTTAAAGAAATTATATAATTTATTATTATATAATTTATATAATTACTTTTCTTCTCAATTAAACTTCTAAAATTCTTCCATAATTCTTGATTAAATCTAAAATCCAATAATTATAATTTTGCTAACTTCCTCCTTAATTTTTCATTTAAAATTGAATTAATTTAATTATTAATCTCTTTATTTCCATAATTAATGGAATTAAAAAACTAAAACAATTAAGCATAAACACATACATATACATATTTAATTCATATTTCTTACATTTCCATATAACCTCATTTAAAACATAATTTATGCACTTCCATAATAATTTAATTGTACAATTTATTGTACAATTACCTGAAATTTCTCTTATTCTTTATAAATTGTTTCCAAATAATTTATTTACTTTTTAATTATTTTAAATCAACACAATTCATCACTATCTCTGTACAGATTTAATTTACTAATTAAATCTCATCACATACCTTAAACTACATAAAATGATAATTAATATAACATCCTTGATAATTTTTATCCATTAAATTCTCACTTAATATTATTAAAGAAATCCTGAAAATTCGGATCTTCACACTAACAGATAAACAATTAACATCAAGTACTGAAGAACTTACCTCGAGTATCACAATGTCCCGGCTTAACTTGTAAGTACTGAGTTAAGTCACTCCAGCTTGTTCATAGCTAAAACCTTCCATAAGCTTGAAATTCTTTCCTTTAAAGCTTGTTCTTCACTTGATGGCACCAAAAAAATTTCTTTCTTGGTAGTGGTGGTGCTCGGTGGCGGCGATGGCGGAGGGAGAAGAAAAGAGAGGAAAAGTTGTGTTTGTTTTCCTTTTTTCTTTTCTTTTTCTTTGCTATATATATATATATATATATATATATATATATATATATATATATATATATATATACTTCTCTTCCTTTTTTACAACACTTAGTCAAATTGAACACCCCCCCCCCCCCCCCCCACACCTCCCGACTTGCACGTTTTGGCTAAAAATCAAGCATGATTGAATATTTTAATACAATACGTAATTATTTTGTGTAATAAATATTATATATAATGTATATAAAATATTTATTTTAATTCACTAAAAATTATAAAATGATTTATAAATAATATTTATACCTTTTTAAGGTACTTTACTTTACAATTTTTGTACACGCATAATGAGATGCATGTAATTATATGAGGTATTTTATACTTCAAAAATTATTAAAATAACACACACAACTTAATAAAATTAAAATTTTCACGTTTCAACTTTGTTACGGATACATTATATAAACCTCCATGTATTTTCTACTACTACATAATATATACATATATCAATTATTATAAATATACATATTACGTATTAAAATTACTTAACCAACCCATTTAATTTTCTAAAATATTATTTCCCATAAAATGAAAATAATTTCACTTTACATAATCCACAACTCAATAATTTAAAATAATCATTTCTCTCATTTATTTTCTATTTTTTTCATTACTCATTTCACTTTATGTAACTATACAATAAAATATTGCACAATTTATATAATTATCCTTCCATCCTCAATTAATTTAATTCTCTTATATAATTATTCTTATATAATTTATATAATTATTATTTTCCTAATACTTTACTTAGATTTCCTTATATAAATTATATGATTTATTATTATATAATTTATATAATTACTTTCTCCTCTTAAATAATTTCTAAACTTTCACCATAATTATTGATTAATTATATAATCAATAATTACAATTGTACTAACTCCCTCATTAATTTTTCATTTAAATTTGGATTAATTTAATTATTAATCCCTTTTTTTTTCTTCTCCATAATCAATAAAATTTATCGATATAACAATTGAACATGCACGCGAGCACACACACACACACACACACACTGTAATATCCCAGATAATTTCAAGATTTTAAATAATATCTTAATTGATTTTATTAAAGGTTAAGGTTTAAACCTATAAGGTGAGAAGGAAGATGTGTTGAAAATGGGTAAACATTTTTTTTTTTATAAATTATTTGTTAGAAATTAAATGTGAGAATATTATAATGATGCAGGTAGATAATTTATTTAAGAAAGAAATTCAATTGAGAAGTGAAGGTGAATATATTAATATTTATATATATACACCTATAGTTGAGTTTGTTAGTCAAACAAGATGATGTGTGAAGTAAATTAAATACTTAATAAAACTAATAAATTAATTAGTTTTAGTATGGATTAAAAAGAAAAGTCATGTAATATAATTAATTGAATTAATTATATAAGTTATGAATTAAGGTTATGAGTAACAAGTAGGGAAGTGGAATATTGCCTAGAAGGACAATATTAAGAAGTTAATTAATTAAGTAATTTACTTAATTAATAAGTTGTTATAGATGTAAGCCCAATATGAAGATATTTGCATGAAATGGGTAATTAAATAAGAGAGCCAATAAAAAGTAAGTTATGTAGCCCAAACCATTAAAAGTCAAATGATGGTCAATGGTTGGGAGAAGCATTTCAAGTATTGATTGAGTGTAGAGAATTAACTAGTGTCTAGTTAATTGAATAACCCTAGTAGGTTGACAAGAGAGATAGCATTAACCAATCATTGGTTAATTGCTAGATAAATAAATGTGGGGTTAAGAATTAACCGTGGATGGGTTAATTAAGTAACCCAATGTGGTAGAATTAATTATAGCAAATCTAATTGGATTATATTATAAGTCCAATTGAGGTATTAAACTAGGTCAAATTAATTTAACCTAGTAGTCCATATAATTTAATTTGAACATGGATTTATGTAATAATTAACCAAGCCCAATGCTTGTTTAATTAAATGTAACATAGGGTATTTAATATTAGCCCAATGTAGTAATTAAATTGAGCCCAAACAAATTTAATTGACGAGCCCAATAGAAATATTAAATTGATCCAATGTGGAGCCCAAATGGTAGTCAAAGTTATGGTCAATATATATACATTGGTATATATATATATATATATTGATACTTATATAATGATATATGATATAAAAATAAAGCTAAAATGGTGTAGTAAATTGATAAATCCCGAATTTTGGGGGGGCCCCACATGTGGATGTTGTGTGTGGCTTTATTTTTGCTTATTTTACACTCCAAAAGTTGCTTACAAGCAACCTTGATGGATGTCAATCAAGTTGTCAATCAATCCATGCTATAGTAATCTCAATTAAGCTTTAAATTGACTATGTTGGTGAATTAGGAGAGTTAATAAAGTATTAGCATTTGGCTATATATAGAGTGCTTCCCACACTTGTGATATGGTTGTTAGTCTTTTTACTAGAAAAGCTAGAGAGAAAGAAAATAGAGAAAAGCTCTAGAGAAAAAGAAAAAGAAAATTAGATCTTGTGAGCATTGATGGTTGGATGATCTTGGAGCAAGGTTTAAAGATGGAGGTCTCCTCAAGAGGAAGTTATCTATATAAGAAAATTGATCATCCAAGTCTTTTCAAAGTTATAACAAAGAGGATAATCAACAAAAGGTATAAAACCTTCTAGCTTGATATTGTTCTTTGGGTATTATGTAATTTCTATGGTAGAAATATAATTTTCAAAGTCTAAATGGATAGATCCATGCTATATTGGTATATCTAGGGTTACATGGGTTTAACATGGGTTTTTATATGTGTTTATGATGAAAAATTTCATCAAACTCATTGAATAAATTTTTACCGACGAAAACAAATTAATCTAATACGTAGCAGCCCATTCACGAAATTACTGTTCATGATCCGTAAGTCGGATTTATGATCCGTCAATTTTGGGTGATAGATCCATGAAATATGAAGATTCTCCAAGTTGAATGACTAAAATTCGATTTAAAATGAGCAAGATATGGATTTTCTACCAAAACACTCCATTGTTTTAGGGCTGTGCATAACAGTCCGGTTTGGAGCCAATTTCCGTGACCAAAACAAATCCAAATTTGATGTTTGATGACAGAAAAATGTAGTTCGGGAAGTTACGAATCCATCGATACCAAATAGGCCTCAATCGGACTTGTGGATTTCATTTTATTCAAGTTCCCGTCGAAGACCCCAAGTCTGAAAAAGCATAAACGTAATCTGCCTATTTTTTTAAAAAAACCGGCCGGTTCGGTTTTTTTCGGTTTTTCATGATTTCTAGGTAGGGCCGGTTCGGGCCTTTTTAGGCCGGTTCTTGGGTTGGTTCCAAAAGAGAAAATGCTTATAATTTTATAAAGAAAATTATCAAAATTTAAAATCCGAATTTTTTTGTAATTTGGTATTTATTAGAATTAATAGTGGATTAAAGCTTACTAAATGGCTAATAATTATGGGAAAATTATTTTTAATTTCAGAAAAATAATATTTGACCTATTGACATGCTATTTAAGTGTTATAAAATAAAATTTGAAATTATTGGAGTGATTCACTATATATTAGCTATTTATTAGTGTATAAATAGGCTAATAATCTAATTAAATATTATTTAATAAATATTAAATAATATATGAAGTTATGTAATTAATTAATTATGATTTAATGAATAATAAATAATAATTAAAGGATGTTAAGATGAATAAGTTAGTTATTTATTATTTAATTGCACTTAAATAATAAGTAAAGTTAAATAAATAATTAATTATTATTTAAATTAATATTAAATAATAATTAAAGAATATTAAAGTTAGAAAGCTAATTATTTATTATTTAATTAATATTAAATAATAAGTAAGGTTAATTAAGTAATTAATTATTATTTAATTAATATTAAATAATAATTAAAGGATAATTAAGGTTAATAAACTAATTATTTATTATTTAATTAATATTAAATAATAAGTAAGGTTAATTAATTAATTAATTATTATTTAATTAATATTAAATAATGAGTTCGGATAATTAGTTAATTAATTATTATTTAATTCATATTAAATAATAATTAAATGGTAATTAAGTGGAATAAATTATTACTTAATCGAAAGAAGATTATTAAGTAATTAAAATATATTGATAATATTATTGACTAACTATTAAATGATAATAGTTAAGAATTAAATCATTATTCAATAATTAATAATGATATGTAATTAATTTAAAATATTATTAAAGGATTAATAATATTATTTAGCATTTAATTAACTATTAAATAATAATAGTTAAGAGTTAAATCATTATTAAATAAATAATAATGATAAATAAAGATTTAGAATATTATTAAAGAATTAATAATATTGTTTAACAAGTAATTAACTATTGGGTAATAATAGTTAAGGGTTGAATCGTTATTAAATAATTACTAATGATACGTGAGGATTTCAAATATTATTAAATGATTGATAATATTGATGAACAATTAAATTATTATTAAAATGATTGATAATAATGAGAAGTCAATTAAAATATTATTAAAGGGTAATAATATTAGCAAGCAATTAAATTATTATTAAAAGATTAATCATAATGATTAAGGTAAACTATTATTAAAAATAAATTAATAATAGTAATGATTATTTAAAGTGTTATTTAATAATTAAATAACATTATAAGTTATTACTAATTGATAGTAAAATTTAAAATATTATCCAAGGTGGGTAATATTATGATAAGTATCGAGATAAATGATGTGATTAAGTTAAACCAAGGGTATGGTCCATTAGTGATTAATTGGTGGATCGACCTAAATAAATATAGGGTCCAAGTTTTAATGCAGTGACATTAATAAATGTCAGAATTGCATAGTTTCGAACAAAAGATTTATGGTGTTGAATATGAAACACTGAGTCAAGTCAAAGAGAGACTAAAATATGAAATTAACCTTATTAAATAAAGGGGATGATAAGAAGAAATAAATATCTTTAAAATAAGATTTAGTATTGAGTCAAACTTTGACTGATATTGTGCACCGTTGATCTCACATACCGTGTAGGTGGTGCAAGGAACGTCAAAGATTAACGTAAGCTGGTTATACAAGTCCAGGCAAGTTTTTCAGAACGTGTTGCATTATGTGCATAATTTATAAGTTTGTTATTAAACTGTGATGTGCTCATACGTGGTTATGTGCAAAGATGTGTTAATGTGCTTTTGTGAAATAAGTTGATTTGAACTATTGATATGCGGTAGTTGATTTAAGACAATTGTTCTGCATTGAACTATATGTCATGATAGAGGCTAGGCATGAAGCATAGATTAAATGCGAGGCATGATATGCATGAGAAATGTATGTACTGCAAAGTATAAGATGCATGAAGCATGAAGCACGATTGAACTGTTTTTACGTGTTATGTGAAACTGTTAGACTTGCTGAGCCGTCGTGCTCACCCTTGCTTAAAACAAAACATTACAGAGTAGCTTGAGGAAGCCGATTACTCCGGTAGAGGCAAAGATGAAGATTGACTAACGAGTCATCAAGATTGAAGCATAGGTGCTTTTGTAGTAAAACCTTGCGGTAGACTAATTCATTCACTTGTGTAAGTAGATATGAAGAGTTTATGTTTTGTTGTGCTATAGATTAGCAAACTTAAATTGTTAAGAGAACATTTACAGATTATTTGAATATCATTTTTCAGACGTTGTCCTTTATGAATAAGGATAATAGGATGGTGTGATTGAGTCATTATACATATGATCTCAAATTGATTGTAATAGAAGGTCGTATCATGTATGATATGAAGACATACTAGGAATGTATAAAGATTGCGATTCTGGAATAGAAAGAGATGTTATATAATTGTAAATAAATGATTATTTAGCAATTATAATATTGTTGAAATTCATGAACAATAAGGAAAAGTAGTACTAGTGTTGAACCGAGTTCGAGGTTCGGGGGACCCGGATTCGGGGTCGTCACACACACACATATACATATATATATATATATATATATACACACACATATTTAATTCATATACCTAACATTACCATGTAACACCATTTAAATAATAATTTATGCACCTCCACAACTATTTTAAATATCAACAATCTAATTGTACAATTACATGAAATTTCTCTTATTCTTGATAAATTATTTTTAAACAATTTATTTACCTTTCAATTATGTTAATTCAACACAATTTATTACCATCTCTGTACATATTTAATTTACCAATTAAATCTCATTGCATACCTTAAATCACATAAAATATATCAATCATAAATAATTTAAACAAATTTCCTAATTTTGTTAATTAAATTCTTATTAATTATTATTAAAGTAATCCCGAAAATTCGGGTCCTCACAATAGAGTAGTTTAGGAGTAGATTAAAACAAATAAAAGAGAAGAATTTTTATCAGAACTGAAGAAGATTTCATCGCGAAATAATTACACAATTTGAAGATGGAGCTTCAAAGGTTACGCTTAATATCATATTTATTCTCTAAACTCTTTCTTTTATTTTTGTAATTTGAATTTGATTGATTATTTTATGGATTTGATTTCTTTTTCAGTTATGGGCTAATTTATTATTGAGATTGTTATTGAACTAAATGTGTAGTTTTATTTAATTTATTTTCTTTTTAATTATTAATGTTTGTATATGGATTGTTTATCATATTTTATGCATTCATGTATAATTATTTGCACAATAATTAATGAGATAATCTATATAAAATTAAAATTGGTTTATATGTTTAGATTCGGATATGATAATATGTGAATTTATTTATTCTTTTTAGGAAGAGTAATATGATAGTGTATATGATGAAAATATCTATATGTCACATGTAACTTTATTGGGAGTTTATACTTAATGAATATATTTTAAATGTTTTGCATGAATATAGCAACATAACTGAAATATTTTTTTTATTTATTAATTGTTGAAGAATGTTAATAAATAGTTAAGCATTCTCAGTTAACAATTATATATAATTAATTAATTAAAAAGAAAGTGAAGATATTTAAATAAAGTATTGTGAGAAATTGTGATCTTGAGTATTTTTAATCTGATTTAGTCCTTTTCATTAGTTTAATTTAGTTGATAATTTTAATTAGTTAATTTTATAATTAAAGTGAGTTTGTTTAAGTAAGATTAATTTGGTTAAGAATAAGTATTTGGTATTAATTATTTTTAATTCTCTGTGGGTTCGACACTCTCTTTATCACTTTATTACTTGTGGGTTGCGTATACTTGTGTGTTAATTCATATTTAAAAATAAGCAAAAACTTATCGATGATATCATTAATTGCCCTCAAGACACTTTACCTAGCGATACAAAGTTTAATCCTAAAGAGGAAGGTGTAGAGCAATACAAGGCAGATATAGTAGAAAGTAGCAAGGAGTTTTAAGAGGTTGTTAGAAGAAATTTAAAGAGGCCACGTTCGAATATAGAGGAGGGTAGTAATGTTGAGCATAAGAGGAGCAAAATATAGGTTAAGGGAAAAGAAAGATAAGGATGATCGAGCCTTGGATTTGAAAGGTTTTAAATAGATTTTGATAGTGACTCCTATGTTGTTTATGAAGCAAGTTCAAATTTCGGATGAATACTATAAAGTCTATGTAGTTGAAGGCTAAGAGAATTTAGATGAATTCAAGTTTGGGGGTGATTCGCAATCATGCAAGAATGCCTATGAGTTCAAAGAAAAGACAACAAGGAGGCATGCTAAAATAATTTTTGCAATTGAACCTGATTGTAGAAAAGAGAGTAGTCAAGCTGAGACAATAAAATAAGCGCTTGTTGGGAGGAAACCCAAGTTTTAGTTTTAGTTTTTTTTTAGTTTTTATTATTTATTTTAATATTTTAGTTTTGTTTTATTTTAGGTTTATTCAATACACTCAAGTTTAGCAGATGAGGAGAAAACAAAGGAAGTCTTCTAATCTTAAATTTCTTTATTTCATACATTAAGGACAATGTCTATTTTAAGTTTGTGGGTAAATTTTTAGAAATTTTTAATTTTTTTTAGGTTTTATTTTTGTTTAAAATTTTGGAATTTCGTGGGTATATTCACTACAAACCCTCACGAGATACAACTCGTCCACTTTGGGTAACCTTAGGGTTTAAAGCTTGTTGCACATTCTAAGTGCAATCGTGTTTCCTACGAAAATGGGGTAACTTAGTTTTTAGGTTGAGTCACTTAGTCAATAAATTAATTGAATTAAATTTATGGCCGATGATAAAACAAATTGATTTTTTTTTAATAACTTTTGAAAAAGGGATAATTTTTTGCTTTATTTGGATTTTAGTTATTTGTTGGTTATTATGTTGCTAGTGATCCTTTAAATTTGTAAGCATATGTCCATTTGTGTTGAATTAGTTTTAACTTAAAAAGAAAGTTTATGTGGTTAGATACTTGTGAAGGATATTAATTTTCTATATAACTTATTTTAATTATTTTTTAAAGTGTGATATAGGTGAAATTTAATTTGGGAGCTTAAAAGAAAAAAAATTATATTATAAATAAGTAGTTTGACTAGTTTAATTTTGTGACTTTTGTTACTCGAGTAATAGATCATTAGAGGTGTCTCTACACTTAGTGCCCTAAAGTCAACTGGTTTGGGATTCATTGGTCAAATACTCGTTACACGGGTAACTCTGAAAAGCCTAAAAAAAATTAATCATTGCACACGTCAAAAATGCAAAATTGAAGTGAGATGAAGTATAAAATGCACTCACTTGAAAAAAAATAGAGAGAAAATATATGAAAAAGAAAAAAATTGAAAAAAATATGAAAAAAATACTTTTGATATTTTAATTTGTGTTTTGCTTGTATTAAGTTTTGAGATATGTTAGAATTAAGTGTATAGAGTATTAAAAATCTTTTATGTGACATTTGAATTACATGAATTTATTTGATTTTTTGATTAGTTTGATGCATTTGGATTCACACACACACGAAGGATCATGAGTGATGAAAAACTAATAAATAAATTTAAATTTTGGGCATTGCATAATTTTAAAATTTTGTTTGAGTTATTATTTGTGAAGATCTTTGAGGTTAATAATTTTATTAATATTGATTCATTTCTTGAGTTATTGGGTTAATTAGTTGAGTTAGTAGAGTCTTAATTTTTATTTTTGTTTTAGTTGAAGGCAAGCAAAGATTTACGTTTGAGGATATTTGATAATTGGATTTTATTTCTATTTATTAGATATATTTAGGCTTAATTATTTATGAGTTTTAAGTATTTTAATTAATTTTAGGTAATTTATTTAATTTGATGTGTTTTTATTATTTTTAATTAACTTATATTTTATTTTGTAGGAAATAGAACTTTGATGGTAAGATTGTAATTTCTACAAGTGTTAGTGGCAATCTAGTAATTATAGAGCATCAGGAAGTTGGCACCATGCGACGAAGGCAACAACAAGAGGACGACGACATCGTTTGGGCAATGGAAGGAAGCAATGGTTGGCGCGCTAGGCGCACAAGGACTTAAGCATAATCGGGCTTTCAGTGCGGTGTCATTTTGTCGTGCAGTGAAAGGATAATGCCAGACGACGTCGTTTTGTTTCAACAATGTTGGACGGTCAACTGGCATCCGCGTCAGTGGGCACTGACTGATGAACATCGTATTTGGTTGACTTGCATTTGCTATAAAATCAGGATTTGCTAGTTTTTTTTATTTTATAATTCCTAATTAGATTTTAATTTCACTTTTGATTAGGATTATTAATGTACTCCGATAAATACACTATAAGACTCTTATTAACATATTATTAACATAGAATTAGAATAGAGTAGATTAATTTTATTAGTTTAAAAGCAAATATTCAACGCAGAAGATTCGAGAATTAAATGCGAAGCTTGATAATAGAAGATTGTGATCCGTGTGACAAACTGATATCAAAACATAGATTTGATTTTTTTTTTCTTTTACTTTTATTTTTATAATTTTGAGATGTTGAATTATTTGTGGATAATTTATTATTTAATTATGATCTAAATTTTAGTTAAGATTGCAATTGAACCCAATGTGTAATTTAATTTAATTTGTTTTCTTTTTAATTAGTAATAATTATATATAAATTATTTATTATATTTTGTTTGTTCATGTAATTAATTAACTGCAGTAATTTATACAAAATTGGGAGATTGAGTATAGATTTAGATTTGATTTTGATAGCATTTGTTCATAAAATCTGAAAGATGATTTATATGGTTAGTATATAGAATAAGAATATATCTATGTATCTTTTGCAACTATAAAGAGAATATGAGTGTAATATCCTAATTAACATATTTCCTATAGGAATACAATGATTTAGTTAATTAGGGTGTTCCTCTTTAGTTTTGTTGTCTTATGGTCAGATTTAGAAGGATTTGTGTATATGTCATTGGAAGATGCGTATAAATATTATAAAGGATTTTCGGTTAACAATTCTATATAATTAATTAATTAAAAAGAAAATGAAGAGATTTGAATGAAGCATTGAGAAAAATTATAATATTAAGTA
Source organism: Hedera helix (assembly GCA_947179155.2). NCBI lineage: Eukaryota > Viridiplantae > Streptophyta > Magnoliopsida > Apiales > Araliaceae > Hedera > Hedera helix. The sequence goes on along the minus strand of OX359272.1, from coordinate 18,882,821 downwards.
TTTTAAAATATGATATTAATTCTTGTCATTAGATAAATTTAGTTGTTAATTTTAATTAGTTTTATTTATAGTTTATTGCAATTGTTTAAATAAAATTAATTGATATAAAATTAGTGTTTGATAAAAAATATTTTTAATTCTCTGTGGGAATGATACTTTGTTTGCCATTATAGTGCTATCCGATCACGTATACTTACGTGTGAAATCCTAAGTTAAAAATAGGCAAGCAGTTGAACTGTGACCCGATTCAATATCCAATTCAATTGATTTTGTCAAAAACTGATAGAATCGCATGACCACCGGTTCGACCGGTGGTTCAATTAATAAAACCGGTTAGTTGACCTGGTTAAACCGGTTTTAAAGTGTTTTTTTTAATTATTTTTTTGCACAAAAATATTTTTATTTTTAAAATTAGATATTTTTAGTAATATTATAACATAATTTCACTATATTTTATATTACAAATATTTTAAAATTTTATTAATTATTAATAACATATAATTTATATATTTATGACATCATCGGTTCAATAATTGTTCGACCACTGGTTGAATTAGTGATCCATGCACCTGATACCTTTTTCGGTTCGATGACCGCTCCTGGTCCGAAAACATTACTCTAAAATAATCATCAAATACACTATTTTTTTATTTTATTCATTTCTTCATTGCCAGCATATCATTTGTATTCTTGCATTTACTGGAACTACAAGAAAAAGAAAACCGTATACCTAACACCATACATTTTAATTTGATTCTCTTTGTTGTCTTCTATGAGCGGCCTTCTTGTTGTCTAGCCCAAATTTCAAATAAAATGGCCGGACGCAAAAGTAAAAGAAAATCCTTTCTAATAAATTAAGTTTTTGGTTAACAATTTATGCTTGAAAATACAATGCAGAACAAGAACATAAATTAGAAATTGATTTGCAAGTTGAGTTGAAATATGAATTTTTGTCAGGTAAAATTTAAACGAACATAACTTTTAATCCGTTTCAAGACTGAAAAGGCTGTTTAAATGGGTTTTCTTATTGGTCAAAATTTTGGTCAAATTTGTATTGTTTTTTTAATTTGCAGTATTTCGTTGTTATATTTTCTAATTAGGATTGAAAAGTATTTTAGACTATAAATATGTTATTTTAGAATTTTGAAAATATTCTTTTAATTAGACTATAAATATGTTATTTTAGAATTTTGAAAATATTCTTTTAACAAATATTTTATCAAATAATATTGTGTTTTCTCTTTGAAATATTCTTTATTTATTTTTTTGGTAAGGATTTATTCACCTTTTTGTTAATAAGTTAAACTAAGTAACTAACCTCATATTCGACTGCATTAACATAAAAGAATTTGCTTTAAAAAGATTCAAAAGTTCAAATTGCTTGATAAATTGGATTACCCCAACTCTAAAGAAAAGGAAAAAATAAAAATAAAGGCAGTTGGTGCTGCGTGAGTCATTTTTATCATATTAAAGGGTAATATGCCAAAAATAGGTTAGTAATAATACAATTTAAAGTAGTTTTGGGCTCTTGCCTCACGTTGCCAAGGATTCTAAAAGAAAAAGGAACACGAGAAAATGCATGTACAGTAGTGCCTTCAACGTTTCTACAGAATTTTAAACTCGCCACTCGGTATTTATATTTTTGCAGTGAGATGTGATAAGATGTGATATAATAAGAATAACTGAAATATATTTTAATTTTGGAGTTTTTGATAAAAATAATTTTTACAAAAAATTAAAATAGGGTTTGATTATAATTCCAAAAATAATTTTAAAATGTCAGTTATAAATTTGAAATATTGAGTAGCATGGGGTTTTATTTCTTTTAAATACTCCCTCCATTCCTTTTTATTTGTTTTTTAGAGAATTTATTTATTTATTTGTCATTTATAAATTTTAAAAAAGTATTTAATACTTAATTTTTTATCGTCTTATCAATAAATTTTAGAAGGTTAATATTATAATTTTATATTCAATTTAGTTAATCAGACAAGTATTAATTGTATTTTTTAATCTACGTGCATAATCTTAAAACGTTAATTAAAAAGGAACGGTTGGAATATAATTTAAGAATAATTTTTTAATTTGTAATTTTATCAAAAGTATTTCAGCTACAAAAGTGCTCTGAAATCCAAATTTTTACTTTTTTAAAAAATTCTTTTGAAAAGTTATCAAATAACAATATTTTTATTTTTAATTTAAAAATATTTTACGCCTCCCAAAAGACACCCAAAAATCTTCGATGGGTATGATGAGTTTTATTAAATTTTAGTTACACTGGTACCATCCTTGATGTTGGAAGTTTAGTAGAACTTGTGATCTCATTAAATATTCTCATTAAACATTTTCACCGTCAATTAAATTAGGAATTAATCTCATCAATTATATTACCCCCAACTCTAAAGCAAAGGAAAGAAGAATAAAGGCAGCTGGTGCTACCTGAGTCATTTTTATCCTATTAAAGGGTGATATGCCATAAATAGGTTAGTAAAAGAATTTTAAAGTACTCGCCACTCGGTAATTATATTTTTGCTGTGAGATGTGATGTGATGTGAAAAAATTAAAATAGGGTTTGATTATAATTGCAAAAATATTTTTAAAATATCAGTTATAAATTTGAAATATTGAGTAGCATGGGATTTTATTTCTTTTAAATACTCCCTCCGTTCCTTTTTATTTGTTTTTTTAGAAAAAAAAATTGTTCTTTTTATTTGTCGTTTTTAGATTTCAAGAAAGTATTTTTTTAATAAATTTTACAAGATTAATATTAAAATTTTATACTCAATTTAGTTAATCAGACAAATATTGTATTTTTTATTCTATGTGCATAATCTTAAAATGTTAATTAAAGAGGAACGAATGGAATATAATTTAAGAAAAAAAAATTAATTTGTAATTTTATCAAAAGTATTTCAGCTACAAAAGTGTTTTGAAATCCAAAATTTTAATTTTTTTTAAAAGTACTTTTGAAATGTTATCAAATAACAATATTTTTATTTTTAATTTAAAAATATTTTACTCCACCCAAAAGGCACCCAAAAATCTTCAATTGGTATGATGAGTTTTATTAAATTTTAGTTACACCGGAACCATCCTTGATGTTGGAAGTTTATTAGAACTTGTTATCTCATTAAATATTCTCATTAAACATTTTCACCGTCAATTATTTAATTGTGAAAAACTTACTTTTAATAGACTAATAATTTAATTGCTGTCCGAGTATAATGTGATTTTGGTTACCTAACTTTTATAATATCTAGCTGTATCTAATAAAACTTAAATTATAAGTATAATCTCCGGTTCTGCCGATTTAATTTAATTCATGTACACTTTCCGTTCTAAAATATAAAATAATTTTGATATATATTTAAAATTATTTTGAGATATTTTTAAATCTAAAATTGTTGTGATATGATTCAACAAGCTTTTGAAAACGATAAATAATTTAAATAGTATTTTTTATGATAGGTTATGATTTTAATAATTGTATTATTTAAAAATATCTATTGTTGAATTTCAGAAAGTCAAAAATTCATTTTTAATATTATAATTTAAATTTTGCGATACATTTTAATCTTAGGTGTAAGACTAACTAATGCTACTCTTAGTGGAACTTAGGCCATCTCCAACAGATGGACTATCCTATGGACTATATTTAGTCCATATGACATCAGCAAATGTCCTTTAGTCTTCCATCATTCCAACAGATGGACTATCTCATGGACTATAACATAAAAAGATTAAAATAATTAATAAATTTAACAAAACTCCTATCATCTTTTTACTTTTCTATTTAAATATTAGTAAATTTATAGTCCATGGATTATCTCATTCATAGATATAGTCTTTTGAGGATATCAAATATTGTCATGGACTATATTTAGTCCATCTGCTGGAGCGAAAAAATAAATCCTAGACTAAATATACTCTAGGAAATTATTGCTAGAGATGCTCCTATTAAGCAAAAAAAACAAAATATTATCATATTAATTGATTATAAATTTAAAAGATTAATCTTTTAAGTCAATGTGTGAACTAATATTCTCAACAAAAAGAACTTTAAAAATCTTCTATTGTATTAAAGAGAACTTAAATAATCTCCAGCTGTATCGAACAAAATTTATTATCATTATTATCATATTGATGTTATCTAATTTTATATGACGTACATGGGACCCATGTGCTTAAATTAGCCACAATCAATATTGACAATGGGCGTTACTGAGGTGCTGTTTGTTTACGTCTTAATGGCTCTTAATGGACAACCTCTTAATCGCTAAGAGGAACAAAGTTGTTTGTTTTTTTTTTTGTTACATCTGAATGCCTCTAAATGGTTGAGATACAAAATCAAGTCTAAACTATTAAGAGGGACATCTTAATGAACTTGGACAAAAATATCCTCTTCAATATTAACAAATTCCTTTTATATCCAACACTCAAACCCTTATTATTATTATTATTATTAATAATAATATTATAATTATAATTATTATTATTATTATTATTATTATTATTATTATTATTATTATTATTATTATTATTATTATTATTATTATTATTATTATTATTATTATTATTATTATTATTATTATTATTATTATTATTATTATTATAATTATAATTATAATTATAATTATAATTATTATTATTATTATCATAATTTTTATTATAATTATTATTATTATTATAATTATTATAATTATGATTATTATTATTATAATAATTATTATCATAACAATAATAATAATAATAATAATAATTATTATTATTAGTACTATTATTAATATAATAATAATTATTATTATTAATTATAATTATTATTACTATAATTATTATTATTATTATTAATTATAATTATAATTAATATTATTAGTACTATAATTATTATTATTAATTTTAATTATTATTATTATTATTATTATTATTATTAGTACTATTATTAATATAATAATTATTATTATTATAATAATAATTATTATTATTAATTATAATTATTATTAGTATAATTATTATTATTAATTATAATTATAATTAATATTATTATTACTATAATTATTATTATTATTATTATTATTATTATTATTATTATTATTATTACTATTATTAATATAATAATAATTATTATTATAATAATTATTATTATTTTTATAATAATTATTATTATAATTAATATTATTATTACTATAATTATTATTATTAATTATAATTATAATTATTATTAGTATAATTATTATTATAGTAATTATTATTTTTATTAATAAATTAATTATTATTATTATTATTATTATTTTTATTATAATTATGATTATTATAATTATAATTATAATTATAATTATTATTATTATCATAATTTTTATTATAATAATTATATTATTATTATTATTATTATTATTATTATTATTATTATTATTATTATAATGTTTAACTGTTCATAGGGTTAAAATGGTAAAATACTGTTATTCAGACATCTGAAAAAATTGATTATCAAACAACATTTTTTCATTCAGATACAATTCTATTCAGATGCTCTGTATTATTCAGATGTCTAAATTATTCAGATCTTAATAGAGAATTTTATCAAACACCACCTGACTCTCCCTCGTAGTCTTGGGTAACTACACCAAAGCATCAAAAGCTTGGTTAGGGGTTCAAGGGCTGGTACCAACAAACAGTGGGCGTTACATTCTATGGTACATATGGTGGGTGAGAGTTGACAAGACCTCAGCAGTATAAATAGGTGAGCAAATACAAGGGGAAAAATGCACAAGTAATCATCCCATATTTGCAATGGCCACCCTTATTGCTCCTGACAACCATTCTCCTGTTGTAGATGCAGAAGCTCTTAGAAAGGCTTGTCAAGGTTTTTCTCTCTCCTTTCTCTCTTTGTCAATCATAATATCAAAAAGCTTTTGGTTGATGCAACAGTGGGGTTTTTTATTAAGAAAATATTATTCTATTTTTCCTGATTGTTTTTTGTTTTCCTACCTTCGTTTATTCCTTTCTTTTTCTTAATTTTTCCCATTTTATTCAATTTTTTCTTTATAATTTTTATTTTTTTAATATCAATCTTTTTCATTTTTCTTATCTTTTTTAATACTCCATCTGTTTCACAAAAATAATTCCGTTTACAAATTTTTCCAGTATTATGGATTTTTTCTTTTCATATTTACCTCTAAACATTTTTTTTTTTTTTAATTTAGCAGTATGTTTGATAAACAAATTATGATGATTAACTTGAAGATTTTGTTTTTGATACTATTAATAGTAAAAAGAGGCATCTTTTTGCGGGATAATTTTTATTTTTATTTATTTATTCAAAATAGGGATTTTTGGTGGAAGTAGGAACATAGGGAGTATCTTTTTATATTTATATTTTTTATTTTCATCTTCTTGGTTTGACATGAAATTTGTATAAATGATCGGATGGTTTCATTTTCAAATCTAGATTTACACATCGGATTTATCGACTTTTGTGCTTTTAAATCCTTTTATTCCTTTTCATAGTAACAGATCAGCCACGTAATAGATATATGAGTTGATTTGAAATTTATTATTTCGCTTTTCAAGTCCCGTGTCCTTTTCCTTTTGTAACAGAGTGCATTCCCTAGTCACAAAATTATCAGTCTTATTATATTCGTGCCAAAATAAAAGTCACTCATTTAAAATTTAAAGAAATACTTTGTCCGTTTCAATTATAAGATTAATACTAATTTTATAAAAATTAATTTTAAATATTTTTGAATTTAAAATTGACAGATTAATTCAAGTTTCAAAAATTATAAATTTTATAAATAATATTATCTACGTCCTCAAAATAATGACAAAAAGATAACTTTTATACAAATTAAGGTAGTCAAAAAATTTGAAGAGCATAAAAATTTTCTTCCTAATCTATCACTGGATTTTGGGTTTGAAGAAAGAATTAATGTGAACCACTCATTTAAGTGTAAATTAGTTCATGTACAAATTCATTTAGTTGACTTTTTTTTTATTTTTGTCATGTTTTTTAAGACAAAAGTTTTTCTTACTTTAGTCATCTTTTTGAGAAAGGGGGAGTAATACTTTTTAGATATTATGATATAAATTAAATAAATTTATGTTAATTTTGAATTTAAAAATATTAAAATTTGATTTTTAAAAAATTACTATTAATCTTATATATAATTTAAAACGAAAAAAAGTATTAAGTAAGTTCAGCTCGTGTCAAATTAATGTACTAGCCTTATAGAGCAATAAGTTATTATATTTGATGCGACATTTATTTATTTAGCTCGTCGATGGATTACAAGTATAAGCCAATTACATACATAGTTAGATTTTTTGTGATGAAAATTTTGCAGGATTGGGAACTGATGAGAAGGCTATAATAGCAATTCTTGGTCACAGAAATGCAGCTCAAAGGAAGATGATTAGGGAAGCTTATGAAGAGCTTTATCATGAAAATTTAATCAAGCGCCTCGAATCAGAGCTGTCAGGCCACTTTGAGGTCATCACCATATATAATTTCACACAATTTTAGCCAGTTTAATGTGATATTCCAATATATATTTTAATTGTGTTTCCCATTTGCAACTGTATATTTGTTAAAATATCTATTCATATCAAATTTATTCATTAATCACTTAGAGAGATCTTTACTCTACAGTTAATATATGCTAGTTTATGAGGATCATGTGTTGCATATTTTTTATTAAGTTTAGAAAATACAAAATATTTAAATAATAAAGGGCAAAATTGTAATACTATTAAAGTTACAGGGGCAAAAAGGAGGAGTAATATTTGTGACTGATTCTTCAAGCTGTGTCAGATAGATGTTTCACATAATATTAGCCGGTTTAAACCGTTGAATACAATACAATACATAAAGCAAAAAACATCCATGAAATCTATTGAAGTTATCGAAAATGAACCTATTTGTTGATACTGTTCACTGTTCGTGATTGATTCAACTGTCATGCCTGTTGCATTGCTAATTTGTTATATATGGATCAAGAACTAATCAAATCATTAATCAGATAGAACTTAGAAGGGGTTATCGATTTTCATAAGGAATCTTGATTTTAGGCAGTCTAAATTGGACAATCTGTTTGGACGTTTTATAAAAATAAATTACATTTTATTTGGTGGAGAATTATTTTGTATAATATTTATGTAACAAATGTTACGTGAAGTGCATCCCTTGTATATTAAATGTAACTTGTTTCTACAGACTCCCCAAATGGACTACTCATTTTAAGCCCCTTAGAAATTAGGATCCGTCCATAACTACAAAAAAAAAGCTAGATTGATTGGCTGAATGTTTTTCCCCCTTTGAATGAGTACAGAAAGCAGTGTATCGATGGATACTGGATCCAGCTGATCGTGAAGCCGTACTAGTAAATGTAGCAATAAGGCAGACACCCCCCGATTACCGTGTGATTGTAGAAATTGCATGCATAAGGTCTCCTGAAGAGCTATTGGTTGTGAAGCGTGCATATCAAAATAGCTACAAGCATTCCTTGGAAGAAGATCTGGCTTCTCACACTTCTGGCGACATTCGAAAGGCATGTAAAATTTTCAATAACAATTTCCTACATTTTTGTGAAGCCTATGATCGTATAAATGCATCTAAATCTAAATCTCGTCTCATATTCTGCCCCATGTTATATTGTTGTCAAGTGTAATATAGTTATTTGTTTAAAGTTAACATTTCAAATACATAATTATTACTTTATACCAAATCATGAGATATGAATTCTTTATAAACTAATGTATTTCTTTTTATTTTTGTTGTTGTGTGTGTGAATTTTGTTCAGCTTTTGGTCTCATTGGTAGGCATACATAGGTACAATGGTGATGAAATCAATGCAAGATTGGCAAATTCAGAGGCTGATATTCTTAGCAAAGCTATCAGAGAAAATGTGATGAATCATGAAGAGATCATTAGAATTATAACTACAAGGAGCAGGGCACAGCTAATAGCAACTCTGAACCACTATAAAGATGATCATGGCACTTCAATCACTAAGGTAATGGCTAAAATTTCCTATAGATACACACACATACATCTTTTTACCACAGAAATTTGATGAAGGAATTTTTAATTTTCACACTTTTATATGCTTGTGAAAAAAACACTGTTTGAAAATGTCATTTTAGGGTCGAAAATATTTTATATTTTAAGATGATCATGAAGTACTTTTCGACATACAAATAAAATGAAAAAGAAATTTCAATCTCTAGTTTACCTCTTCAGGAAAAAAAATTCGAAGCAACCTTTTTAGGTGGGCAATAAAGTTGCAAGTGGGCTTAAGATTATAAGAACATAATCGATAATCAGTTTCATTTTCAAGAATTTATAATAACTACTGAAGATAAATTTCATTTTCTTTTTTATCAGCATTTGGTGGATGAACCAGCTAGTGAGTACTTATCAGCATTACGTATTGCCATTCGATGCCTAGATGACCCGAAAAAATATTATGAAAAGGTAAAATTTTCTAAGGCATGGCAATAAGAGTTTCCTAATAACTCTGATCTCCAACAGACTATTTTGACCTATTTGTATATCTCAGGTACTACGTACGGCTATCAATAAGCCAGGGACCGATGAAGATGCATTGACTCGGGTGATTGCTACGAGAGCTGAAGAGGACTTGAAGGAGATAAAAGAGCTTTACCACAAGAGGAACAGTGTATCGCTTGAGCATGCCATTTCCAAGGAGACTTCAGGGGATTACAAGGCCTTCCTCCTGACTTTGCTAGGGAAGGAAGATTAGTACTCACAATTCTTCCCCATCACAGCATTTCGCGTTTATATCTTATGTTATGAATTTGGTTGGCTTTTGGTGCTGGGAAAACGTTATCTGTTGTCTTGCTTAAAACTTGTTTCAATTACTGAATTTTATGTCGAATGCAAATTTTATGGAGTTTAATTTGAATTTCTTCGTTCGGAATTTTATAAAGACTAAAACGTAAAACTAACCCTTTAGTTTATGCACCTGTGATGTTTTCGTTCATCAATTGAGATATTAGCCAAATCTCTATCTCAAGGTACAATTAATAGTGTACAATTGCACCCTAAAAAAAGGGTTCACTAATTAGTCATACTCGAGAATAAAAATTGAAAATCAAGTAGTGACACACTTAGAAGGAGAGTTGAATAAGCGTGAGCACAAATAATGAACAATTTTTATAATTTAAAAATTATTAGTCTGAATCCAGTCGATTGGAAAGCAGGCATCTAGATTCTATTTTCAAAAAACTGTTTTAACTTGTGCTTTTCAAACTCTTGTAAAACTTAACAAATGATCAGCCGAGTTTTTAAAAATAATTTTCCTTTAAACTAAATGTGTTAATTAATCAGGAAAATGTATGTTAGTTGATTAATAAGTAATGATAATAGAAAATAAATTATGCACAATCAAATCACAAGAACAAAGGATTTGTACTTGGTTCGGCCCTTAGATTATTCTATCGAGCTACATCCAAGTCCAAATATTAAATTATATTTTGAGGACTTATATTAATTCCTTTAATATAAGTTGCACCTTACAAGATAGTATCACGCACAATTAAACACCTATACTCCTTTTAGTACACTTGCTACCGTAGTCCTAACTCCCCTTTTAACCAACCTGATCAACCCTGACACTAATCTTGTAGTACCCTAATCTAACTGGATTAGAACCCAATAGACTAACAAATTAGCCTATCAACTAGTTACAATTACAATTAGTCTATAATCAAGAACAATAATTATCAAATGCAAGGCTTAATGCAATGTATGTTATGATCAAAGACAAGAATGTAAAGGATATAACAATTTAGCTCCACCTGAAAACTGAACAAAAGATCTTCTTGGAAAGCTTGCTTCAGTTGTATAATAATAATAATAATAAAAGATATTATATTTGAAAATTCAAAATTTTAATGATAGTAAACTGGTAAGCTCTTGTAAGATATTGCAATTGTTGTGTATTTTCAAAACTTTCCATGATAGCTTTTTATAACCAATATGTGTAATGGCTAGTTTTGAAAACCTTTAAGCTTGAATTTTGTTAAGATTAGATGTTAATCTCTTTAACTAACTAAATCTGATGAAGGATAAGGAATTTAAATACAATTAGATTTGAACTTCATAAACCAACGGATATATATAGATACATTTCGGTTTAGAAAGGTGTTGAAGTAAAGTTCCCAACTTTGTAGAGATTGAGTAGGATAAATAAAATCTAATTGTTGGTGCATTTTATGTTTTAGATTTAATGATTGTAATAATCACGAATTCTAAGTTAAATATAATGATGATTATTAAGTAATTATTAATGAATTAAAATTTTTGTATGAATCAATAATGCATTTACTTAATTGAATAAATATACGTATGTATGTGTACATTTATGAATCTAATAATGTAGCAAGGTAGTAGCATTAATTTAAAACAAGTCTAATTGGATTATATTTTAAGTCCAAATGAATTATTAAACTAGGTCCAATAAAATTAACAGTCCATGAATATAATTAATTTATTGGTCCATGTTATAATTAAACTAGTCCAATGCTTGTTTTAATTTCAAGTAGTAGGTGTTAGTTAATGTTAGTCCAATAGAATGAATTAATTGAGCCCAAATAAATTAAATGTATGAGCCCAATAGAATTATGTATATTGACCCAAGGATATATATATATATATATATATATATATATATATATATATATATATATATATATATATATATATATAATTGTAATAAAAATAAAGCAAAAATGAGGGAGAAAATAAGGGTTGGCTGGCAGCAAGGGGGCCCCACTTGGGTGGTGAAGTGTTGCTCCAATGTTGCTTCAATATTACTTAACCAATGACTTGCAAGTTATCTTGATTGGGGTCAATCACCTAGTCAATCCAAATGTCATTCAATCCAATAGTAAACCTAGATTAGCTTAATTTGATCAATGTTAGTTGTTTAGTGGATGTTGATGATGATTAAGAAGGTTCTATAAATAGAATGTTCCACCAATTGGTTATGTTGATTAGTCATTTGCTAGAAACACCAAAAGAGAAAAAGAGAAAGCTTTCTAGAGAAATGAATATCATCATATCATTGAGTTACTAAAATCATTGTGTCACTATTATCGTTGAGCAACTTCAGAATATAAAGTTACAACATTGATGAGTTGACTCAGTACCATACCTATCGCAAAATATAATGCCAAAGGGACTGAGAGACAAACTCACTACAGCACAAGATTAGAATGATATTTTCAAAGAAATCTTTAGCAAACAAGTAGTCTGAGAAACTAAATGAAGGTCACGATCTTGCAAACAACAAATGCTTAAATATAGGGGGAGCTACTAGATCAAGATAAAGAATAAGCGAAGTCAATAATCTTGAAAACAATAGTTGACAAAATAAGGAGGAGCTGATCAAGAACAAGAAGAAAAGAATGAAGGTCAAACTAATAGGAAAGTCCTCAGATAAAGGTCAAGTGGAATGGGACAAAAGATAAAAAAAAATAAAGAATGATCTGACACACGACGCTCACTATAGTAATACAAGTACTAAACAGAGACCATAAGGTACCTACATCAAGTAAGAGTAGATGAGGTCATAGTTCATAGAGCGAAGAAGCTTTAACAATGGTAGCACTAAGTTTGTAAGGAAGAATGAAGTTTTGTAGAACTAAAGGACGAATTTAGTGTCCAACTGGAGTGGTTTTCAGTGAACCAGGTCTTAGTGACAATTGTCGAGACTTAGTGACTCGAAAGAATTTTAGTGATTTAGTGTTGTAACAAATCTTAGTAATCTGATTGTAATGATCGAGAATGTTCTTAGTGAATTCCCTACTAGAAGTGCATAATAGTGGAATAAGGAGATTTTTGCACTCCAAACCACTTAAAAATCTTTGTATCGTCTCTTATCTCTTTACTGCTTACATTACAACTGTCTTAACTCCCTCATCTGCTTCAAATTGTTTTATATCTTGTAAATAACATTTCAGTAATATAACTTAAAACCAGAATTGCAATGTTTACTAGCTCAGATCAAGAAGGAACGTTTTTATCAAATTAACTATTTTGCTGCAATCACATTAAGCCAATGATTTGATAATTGTGCTTAAAAGATTTAAATGGTCTATTCAACCCCCCTCAGTTTTATCATTGGTCAAAGTGTTGGTCAAATTTGGAGTATTTTTTTTTTAATTTGCAGTTTTTCGTTGTGATCTTTTCAAATTAAAATTTAAAAGTGTTTTAGACTATAAATATGTTATTTTAGGGTTTTGAAAATATTTTTTTAACAATTATTTTATCAAATAATATTGTATTTTCTCTTTAAATAGTCTTTATCTACCTTTGTGAGCAAGGATTTATTCAACTTTTTATTAGTAAGTTAAACTAACCTTATATTTTTCTGCGTTAATATAAAAGAATTTGCTTTAAAAAGATTCAAAAGTTCAAATTGTTTGATAAATTAGGAATTAATCTCATAGATTACCCCAACTCTGAACGAAAGGAAAGAAAGCATAAGGGGAAAAAAAAAGTAAAATAAAATAAAGGCAGTTGGTGCTACGTGAGTCATTTTTATCATATTAAAGGGTAATATGCCAAAAATAGGTTGTTGTTTTGGGTTTTTGCCTCACGTTGCCAAGGATTCTAAAAGAAAAGGGAACACGAGAAAATGCATATACAGTAGTGCCTTCAACATTTCTACAGAATTTTAAACTCGCCACTCGGTATTTATATTTTTGCCGTGAGATGTGATGTAATGTGATGAGATAAAATATATTTTAATTTTGGAGTTTTTGATAAAAATATTTTTATGAAAAAATTAAAATAGGGTTTGATTATATTTGCAAAAATATTTGTAAAATATCAGTTATAAATTTGAAATATTGAGTAGTACGGGATTTTATTTCTTTTAAATACTCCTTCAGACTTTTTTTATTTACCTTTTTAAAGAAAGATTTTTATTCTTTTTTATTTGTCATTTGTAAATTTCAAGAAAAATTTAATACTTAATTTCTCGCATTATCTTTTATGATTAAAGAATAATTTGTTTCTCTATCATCTTTTTAATAAATTTTAAAAAGTTAATATTAAAATTTTATACTCAATTTAATCAGTCTGACAAGTATTAATTGTATTTTTTTAATATATATGCATAACTTTAAACATTAATTAAAAAGGGATGGTTTGAATATAATTTAAGAATAATTTTTTTTTTTTAATTTTATCAAAAGTATTTCCGCTGCAAAAGTGCTTGAAATCCAAAATTTTACTTTTTTTTAAAAAGTTATCAAGTAACTATTTTTATTTATAATTTAAAAATATTTTATTCCACCCAAAAGACACCCAAATAATCTTCAGTAGGAAAAATTATTAAATGTCTTAGAAATAAATAAATAGTATGCTCTTTCTTTTCATATAACAATAAGGTCTATAAGTGGTGGGACTCTTATAGACCCTACTATTATATGAGAGAAAAAAAAATATTATTTATTTATTATTAAAATACTGAATAATTTCTCCTTAAATAAGTATGAGTTTTTATTAAATTTTAGTTACACCGGAACCATCCTTGATGTTGGAAGTTTATTAGAACTTGTTATCTCATTAAATATTCTCATTAAACATTTTCATCGTGTGAAAAACTATATTTTAATAGACTAATAATTTAATTGCGGTCAGAGTATATTATCTCTAGCTCTACGAAACATTTATTGCTATAACGTGATCTTGGTTATCTAATTTTTATAATCTCTAGCTGTATTTAAAGTTATAAATTGTAACTGAAAAATTTGTATCATTTTATATTTATATTTTTAAAAAAATTATTTATATTTGAAATAAAACGGATATATTCGTATTTGATTTTAGGATATTAGCAAATAAATGAAAACAAATACGGATATAGTCGTATTCGTATTCGTTTAACATCCGATCATAAATATATCTGACAAATAACGAATATTTGGTATTTAATATTCAGATTCGTGTGTATATATATATATATATATATATATATTAATAATTTAATTGTTAATCATCATATATTAAGTACAATAATTTTTTCAAATGATGGTACTTATACAATTATATTTCATTTGTCTCAAAATAAAAATCTTTTATGGCTTTTAGTCTTTTGTGGTCAAATTGACCATTTTTTCAAGTCAATAGATCTTATTATTCTTTTACGTATTTATAAAATAACGATAAATATTATTAGCTACATATAATTTAGTATTAATCCCAATGTTATCTTTTAAAAAAATTAAATACATGTGTCTAAGTATAAATTTTAAAAAACAATTAATTTGATCATAAAAGTCAATTGAGAACTTTTTTTCTCGAACGAAATGAGTATAATAGGAGTAATTAGATTTTACTATCATACAAAAAATGGAGTATTTTAAAAATATATAATTTCACTTCCAAAAAATAAGAAATAAATTTTTTATTATAATGTTATTAAACTAAAATACACTAAAAGAATAAAATTATAATTATTAGTTCAATACAGATGTTTTATTTTCAAAATTTGTGTAAAATGCAGGGAACAATGAATAATATAATTTTACTATTAAATTGGTTTTCTTTGAAAAATATATATTTATAACTAATAATTTAACACTTGATTATTTGAGTTAAAAATATAAGAACAAACTTTTATGATGATTAATTAAATAGAGATAAACTTTTATTTTTTATTTAAGAGTTCAAATTCAAATGTCAATAGTTCAAATTGTATATTTCATTCGTCACAGGATAAAAGTTCTTATTATTATTTTAGGTAGTTCTAAGTAAAATATTTACTTATCTTAAATAATATATATTCTATAATAAATTACCTATAATATCTTTAATATTAATTGTCATGTTTTGATTCTCTATATATATTTATAAAATATCACTAGTCATATATAAAAAAATATGTAATTAAATAAAAGTTTAAATAAAAATTATTTTATTATTTTATTATCTTTTTTAATATACGTAAAAAATTAATCAAAATTTATATTTCGAGACGGAAGAATATTATTTATGCTTGAAATCAATCTAAGCGAAAGAACACAAATTGATCCAACGAATAGGATGTCCCGTCCACTTTTTTCTTTTCTTTTTCCTAATGTCTACAGTCTACTCTCTACTGCATGCGAATTATAAATTTACAACTATGACCAGGGGCGGCCCTGAGGCCCTGAGGGGTGCAGAAGGAGCGACCGCACAGGGTCCTAAATTTGAAGGGCCCCCAAATTGTATTTTATATATTAATATCTGTTATTTTATATGTGAGAGAAGACCCCCAATTTTTTTTTTGCACATGACCCCCAATATAAATTGTGTTCTTAGGACCGACCCTGACTATGACAGAATCTTTTGAAAATAAAACAAATTTTGGAGCTGGTGCATGTCACTGGTAGTCCCAACTCCCAAAACCAAAATAATGCCTTTTCCCTGGTTTCAACAGCCACAAATAGGGTGTCTATCGGTAAAAAAAAATTAAACCGATATCAAAATAATTGAATTAGTATTTAATCGAAAATATCGTTAAAATAAAAATCGGTACCAATATCGAATTATCGATTTTAATAACGGTTCAGTACAAATTCGGTTTGATTTTTTTGATTTATACCGATTGATAATATATATAATTATAATTTATAAATAATAATTATATATTAATTTATTTATAAATTATAATAATATATATAATTATTATATATATTATAATAATTAATATAAATTTAATATTATATTATTTATTTCAGTTCTTTCGGTATACCGGTTTTTATTAAAATTCAAAAATATCTATACTGCTACCGGTACCGAAAAGTATAAAAAATCGAAAAAATCGATACCGAAAAAATCGGTAAAAAACCGATACCGACCGATTCGGTAAAAATCGAAAAAATCAAATTTTTTGAATACTCTTAGCCACAAATGCACGTATCTCCAAATTACTACTCTCTTTCCAAATTATATATATATATATATATATATATATATATATATAGTGTAAAACATGTACCTTGCCAGCTGTTTACTTCTTTTTTCTTTTATATGTTTCTTGCTGTCTTGGTTGGATATTTGGGAAAATAATTAGAGATGGTAGGGGTTATGGTGTTGATGATCGGGCCAAATTTGCCCTTCCCTTTTCAGTTTCAGGATAGTCCCCACGGCGTCAAGCCGGGACAACAATTTTATCCAACCATTTTTTAGATCGGGTTGTTTCCATTAATTATTTTGTCAGAAAAATTGAATAATTTATTTATTCAAATAAAAAATATAATTTCGAAGATCAAATATAAAAATATTTTTTAAAATTTCTTGAATAACCGAATACAAATGGATATGATATTAGTTTTCAGATACGTATACTACTATATCTGAATCTAAATATATTCGTTTACAGCCCTAGTTATATTAAATAAAACTTAAATTATATAATCTCCGGTTCTACCAATTTAATTTAATTCATATACACATTTTATTCTAAAATATAAATTAATTTTGATATATATTTAAAATTATTTTAAAATATTTTCTAACCCAAAACGGTTCATCAAGCCTTTGAAAATGATAAATAATTTAAATAGTATTTTTTTATACATTAGGTTATGATTTTAATAATTGCATTATTTAAAATTAAATAATAATTATACCTATTTAAATTAAAAATATCTATAATTAAATTTTAGAAAGTCAAAATTAATCTTATATTTTATAACTATGAAAGTAATTTCTATCTATATCTCAAGTCGTAATTTTTAGTATTACAATTTAAATTTTGTGATACATTTCAATCCCAGGTGTCAGAATAACTAAGACTATGAAAGTAATTTCTATCTATATCTCAAGTCATAATTTTTAGTATTACAATTTAAATTTTGTGATACATTTCAATCCCAGGTGTCATTAGGGCTGCTCGATCTTAGGAAAACTTAACTATTAAGCAAAGAAATATTATTATCGAATTGTAGTTAATTAATTTTTATGATCTAAATGGGACCCATGTACTTAATTAGCCATAATCAATATTATGCCAATAACAAATAAACGTGTATCGAGTATTGACAGTGGGCGTTACATACTATGGTACATATGGTGAGAGTTGACAAGACCTCGGCAGCATAAATAGGTGAGCAAATACAAGGGGAAAATTGCACAAGTAATCATCCCAAATTTGCAAATGAAAAACATAACAATGGCCACCCTTATTGCTCCTGACAGCCATTCTCCTGCTGTTGATGCAGAAGCTCTTAGAAAGGCTTGTAAAGGTTTTTCTCTCTCCTTTCTCTCTTTGTCAATCATAATAAAAAAAGCTTTTGGTTGATGCATCAGTGGGGTTTTTTATTAAAAAAATATTATTCTATTTTTCCTGATTGTTTCTTGCTTTCCTACCTTCGTTTATTCCTTTGTTTTTCTTAATTTTTATTTTTTTAATATCAATTTTTTCATTTTCTTATCTTTTTTAACACTCCATCCGTTTCACAAAAATAATTTCATTTACAAATTTTTCCAATATTTTTATTTTTTTTCATATTTACCTCTAAACATCAAAATTTGTTAGTTTAGCGGGTAAATAAATTATGATGATTAACTTGAAGATTTTACATGTTTCATATTATTAATCGTAAAAAGGGCCTCTTTTATGCGGGATAATTTTATTTATTTATTCAAAATGGGGCTTTTTGGTGGAGGTAGGAACATAGGGAGTATCTTTTTATATTTTGACATGAAATTTCTATATATGATCGGATGGTTTCATTTTCAAATCTAGATTCACACATTGGATTTATCGACTTTTTTGCTTTTAAATCCTTTTATTCCTTTTCATAGTAACAGATCAGCCTTTCATATTCACTTTCTATGCCACATAATAGATATCTCAGTTGATTTGAAATTATTATTTCGCTTTTTAAATCCCATGTCCTTTTCCTTTTGTGACAGAGTGCACTCCCTCGTAGGGGTATGCATATTTTTCGTACAATCGGAATATATAATATATCATATTTGTTCAAATCGATTTGTTTTTAAACAAAAAAGACTGATTCAATATACTGGTATCAATCAGTTTGATACCGATTAAGAGTTTTAGAGACCGTACCGGTTTCTTATTTTTTTAATTTATTATTATTAATAATAAATAATTAATAATAATAATTTTTGGAATATATTCGGTAAAAACTGATATAAAACCGATTTACAGATTCTGTATACTGGTTCAACCGATACTGATATCGATATTAAATTTTTGATACTTTCGGTATCGATCCGGTTCGTACCGAATGCACACTCCTAGTGCCTTGTCACAAAATTATCAGTCTTATAATTTAAGACATTGTCAGATTTAAAATTGACGTGATTAATTCAAGTTTTGAAAAATATAAATCTTATAATTAATACCCTCTCCATCTCTAAACGATGACAAAATGACAATTTTCATACAAATTAAGATAGTCAAAAAATCAATATTAATTTTATAATTTAGAACAGCGAAAGTATCAGATAAAGTTCGGCTCGCATCAAGTTAATGTAATAGCCTTATAGTGCAATAAGTTATTATATTAATGTGATATTTTTTTGTTCAGCTCATCGATCGATTACATATATGAGCTAATTGCAGGTGTACTATGATTATGTATACATAGTCATACTTTTTGTGATGAAATTTTTGCAGGATTGGGAACTGATGAAAAGGCTATAATAGCAATACTAGGTCACAGAAATGCAACTCAAAGGAAGATGATTAGGGAAGCTTATGAAGAGATTTATGAAGAAAATTTAATCAAGCGCCTCGAATCAGAGCTGTCAGGCCACTTTGAGGTCAGCACCATCCATAATTTCACACAATTTTAGCCAGTTTAATGTGATATTTCTATATATATTTTAATTATGTTTCCCATTTGCAACTGTATATTTGTTAAAATATCTATTCATAACTAATTTATTCATTAATCAGTTAGAGAGATCTTTACTCTACAGTTAATATATGTTAGTTTATGTGGATCATGTACTGTGCTGCATGTACAATTATCATGAGGATATAATAATTTTTTTACTAAGTTTAGAAAATACAAAATATTTAAATAATAAAGGATAAAATTGTAATATTATTAAAGTTACAGGGCAAAAAGGAGGATTAATCTTTGTGACTGATTCTTCAAGTTGTGTCACGAAAAATTATTAGATTAGATGCACCAGGAGCAAAACTACAGTTTGCTCCTCTCTCACAATACTGTAAGATCCACGAGAAACCCACTACTTATGGACCCCATGGTGTTGTGAGAGGGAGGAGCAAACTGTAATTTTGCTTCCGGTGCATGTAATAATTTCTTCTGTCACATAGATGTTTCACATAATATTTCCAATGAATACAATGCATAAAAAAATAACTTATATGAAATCTGTTGAAGTTTAACCAATTTTATCTTTTTTATCTCTTGTGAATTCCACATTCTTTTAAAAGCCTAATGACATCTGGTTATCGAAAATGAACCTATTTGTTGATACAGTTCACTGTTCATGATTGATTCAAGTGTTATGCCTGTTGCATTGCTAATTTGTTATATATTGATCAAGAACTAATCAAATCATTAATCAGTTAAAACTTAAAAGGAGTTATCTATTTTCGTAAGGGATCTTGATTCTAGGCAGTCTAAATTGGACAGTCCGTTTAGACGTTTTATAAAAATAAATTACATTTTATTTGATTGAGAATTATACTATATAATATTTGTATAACAAATTTTATGTGAAATACATCCCTTTGTATATTAAATGCAACTTGTTTCTACACTCCCCAAATAGACTACTCATTTTAAACCCCGTGAAATTAGGATCCGTCCATAACTACAAAAAAAGCTAGACTGATATGCTGAACTTTTTCCCCCTTTGAATGAGTACAGAAAGCAGTGTATCGATGGATACTGGATCCAGCTGAACGTGACGCTGTGTTAGTAAATGTAGCAATAAGGCAAACAACCCCCGATTACTGTGTGATTGTAGAAATTGCATGCATAAGGTCTCCTGAAGAACTTTTGGTTGTGAAGCGTGCATATCAAAATTGCTACAAGCGTTCCTTGGAAGAAGATCTGGCTTCTCACACTTCTGGCGATATTCGAAAGGCATGTAAAATTTTCAATAAAAATTTCCTACGAATATATAAACGCGACTAAATCTCATCTCATATTTTGTCCCATGTTATATTGTTGTCAACTGTAATATAGTTATTTGTTTAAAATTAACTTTTCAAATGCATAATTATTACCTGACACTAAATCATGAGATGTGACGGCAGATATGATAGGAAAAGAGATGACAGATATGAATTCTTTATAGACTAATGTATTTCTTTTTATTTTTGTTGTTGTGTGTGAATTGTGTTACAGCTTTTGGTCGGATTGGTGGGCATACATAGGTACAATGGTGATGAAATCAATGCAATATTGGCAAATTCAGAAGCTGATATTCTTAGCAAAGCTATCAGAGAAAATGTGCTAAATCATGAAGAGATCATTAGAATTATAACTACAAGGAGCAGGGCACAGCTAATTGCAACTCTGAACCACTATAAAGATGATCATGGCACTTCAATCACTAAGGTAAAGGCTAAAATTTCCTATAGATACACACATATACATCTTTTTACCAAAGAAATTTGATGAAGGAATTTTTAATTTTCACACTTTTATATGCTTGTAAAAAAACACTGTTTGAAAATGTCATTTTAGGGTCGAAAATATTTTATATTTTAAGATGATCATGAAGTACTTTTCGACATACAAATAAAATGAAAAAGAAATTTCAATCTCTAGTTTACCTCTTCAGGAAAAAAAATTCGAAGCAACCTTTTTAGGTGGGCAATAAAGTTGCAAGTGGGCTTAAGATTATAAGAACATAATCGATAATCAGTTTCATTTTCAAGAATTTATAATAACTACTGAAGATAAATTTCATTTTCTTTTTTATCAGCATTTGGTGGATGAACCAGCTAGTGAGTACTTATCAGCATTACGTATTGCCATTCGATGCCTAGATGACCCGAAAAAATATTATGAAAAGGTAAAATTTTCTAAGGCATGGCAATAAGAGTTTCCTAACAACTCTGATCTCCAACAGACTATTTTGACCTATTTGTATATCTCAGGTACTACGTACGGCTATCAATAAGCCAGGGACCGATGAAGATGCATTGACTCGGGTGATTGCTACGAGAGCTGAAGAGGACTTGAAGGAGATAAAAGAGCTTTACCACAAGAGGAACAATGTATCTCTTGAGCATGCCATTTCCAAGGAGACTTCAGGGCATTACAAGGCCTTCCTCCTGACTTTGTTAGGGAAGGAAGATTAGTACTCATAATTCTTCCCTATCAGCATTTCCCGTTTATATTTTATGTTATGAATTTGGTTGCCTTTTGGTGCTGGGAAAACTTTATCTGTTGTCTTGTTTAAAACTTGTTTTGATAACTGAATTTTATGTCGAATGCAAAATTTATGGGGTTTAATTTGAATTTCTTCGTTTTGGATTTTATAAAGACTAAAACGTCCCTATAGATTTTGCACCTGTGACGTTTTCCTTCATGAATTAAGCTATTAACCAAATCTCTATCTCAAGGTACAATTAGTAGTGTAAAATTGTACTTTGAAAAAAGAGGTCACTAATTAGTATACTCGAGAATAAAAATTGAAAATCAAGTAGGCACACTTAGAAAGAGCGTTGATTAAGTGTGAGCACAAATAATGAATAATTTTTATAATTTAAATGTTATCGGTTTAAATCCAATCAATTGGAAAGTAGGCGCTTGGATTCTATTTTCAAAAAACTGTTTTAACTTGCGTTTTTCAAGCTCTTGTAAAACTTATCAAATGATCAATTGAGTTTTTAAAAATAATTTTCCTTTAAATTAAATGTGTTAATTAATTAGGAAAATATTTTTTTGTTGATTAATAAGTAATGATGATGGAAAATAAATTATGCACAATCAAAACATAAGAACAGAAGGATTTGTACTTGGTTTGGCCCTTAGACTATTCTATCGGGCTACATCCAAGTCCAAATATTAAATGATATTTGGAGGGCTTTTATTAATTCCTTTAATATATGTTACACCTTACAAGATAATATCACACAAAATTGAGCATCTATGTTGCGATATCCGGGATATTTATGAGACTAACAAATATAATCTTAATTGATTACTGCGATCGTAGGATGTAATGATCCTTAGCTAAGGAAGTGAAAGATAGTCATTAAATTAAGAATGATGCATGTAATGTAATCGAATGCGATTAAAAGCTAATATGTAAAACCTAATATTGGTAAATTGATAGACAAGTAATGGAAGGTGTAAGATTATTATTGTTGAACGAAAACAAAGATGATTAAACGTAAAGGACAGAGACGTTGAAACTTTCTATGTAATGGAGTATCCAAAAGAGGATCTTGAGGAATGAAAGAAAATGGTCATAAGGTACCTGATTCAATGAATGTAAATGAAAAGGAATGATAAGAAATATTGTAAGACAAAATTTTGAGAAGCAGAAAGAATGCTAAGCAGATCGTGAAATGATCTAGAAAGATGAACTCGTAATAATTTATAAATGATAAAATGTGGAATAAGAGAATTCACATTAAACTAATAGAAAGTGAAAGTTTTGTTGGGTTTTAATTAAAGACTCATGTTAGTGGCTGAGTTGAACATTCATTGGTATGGGTAGATAATTTGTGTTTGGTTTAATAATCACTTAGCTTCCTATATTGATAAATCATTAAAATATTGTGTTGCGCTATTCGATTATATATATGGAGAGAATGTGATTCTTTTCTCATATGTATATCTGATAGTCATTGTTGGGAGATGATAAAGCTATATGCATGTTCTTAAAATTTATACTTATGGTAAGTTCGTGAATCATAATTGTATGATAGGGTTTTTAGCCCATAGGCATATGGACAGTTCCTGATTAGTTCTCGAACTACGTATTCTCATGACAAGTTCTTAAACTCATATTATCGTGGCAAGTTCCTGAACTCATAATGTGTGGTAAGTTTGATGAACGACATTGTGGTATGTCATCATAGATCATAAGACGGGTCATATATTAACTAAGATTACTAAGATTGGAAATAAATAGAGTTATTATGAAAGGAATGAAGGAGAAAATCAGAGATGATTTAGGAGTGTGTGCATTCCAAATCTTCTAGCTATGCTAGACCTTAAAAATATTTTTAAAATGTGCTTGTATTTGCACTTAGGTGCATATGAAAAGATTGGTTCAATTATTGAACTAATAAGCTTGTAAATTTCTTATCGTTCATACGTCTATGCTATTTATTTCGGCTAGACGAAATAGATTTTAAATAAACTAAAAATATTTTGAATCATCAACACACTATTAATATGGTGTGGAATGATAAATGATGGAATCATCAGCGCACTGTTACAACAGTGTGGTATGATGAAATCATAAGAAGATTTTCAGTAATTTAAAGTTTGTAATACATGAACGGTTTAATAATGAGAGTCTAGGCCATTTGTTTCAGCTAGACATGTTGGTTAAGAAATAATGGGATTTGAAAATTGATTGAAGCCTTTCAATCCAAGTTGTTGGTGCTGAATCTTGTACTAAGTATGAGGTGAACAACCTTAATAAAAGGAAATTTATGGTCTTATGACCTTTGGATATTGCAGTCCTAGTGATTGGCAATGTTCTTAATGAGTTGATGGTCTTATGACCTTTAAATATTGCATTCCTGCTGATTGTCAATGTTCTTAATGAGTTGATGGTCTTATGACCTTTGGATATTGCAGTCTTTGTGATTGTTAACGTTCTTAACGAATGGATGATCTTATGATCCCTCGGGATATTTTTCAGTCCTAGCGATTGTTAATGTTCTTAATATGGTCTTTATGACCCCTCAGTGTACTATGAAAAGTTTTTAAAGGAATCTTTTTAATTCCTAGTTATTAAAGCTCCTTCACAATTATTAAACAATTGTTGAAAACACGTGAAAAATATTCCAATATTCTGGAATTCGAATGTTTAGAAGTGTAAATTTCTTAGAGAAAAGTGGTTGTAAAATGCAATGATCAAAGAAAAATCCTCGTGGGGAGGAAAGAATAGAGTAGTCATTAAGGCATAAATGAAATCAAATATGATAAAATAAAGGTTGATTTAAAAACCTAGTTCTAATGAATAGAATGAGAAAAGATAAGTATACTATAATTTTGAGAACGAAATTCTTAGAAGAAGGGGTGAATGTGATATCCCGGATATTTATGAGACTAGCAAATATACTCTTAATTGATTAATGTGATCGTAGGATGTAATGATCCTTAGATAAGAAAGTGAAAGATAGCCATTGAAGTAAGAATGAGGCTTGTAATGTAATTGAATACGATTAAAAGCTAATATGTAAAACCTAATAATGGAAAATCGATAGACGAGTAATGAAAGGTGTAAGATTATTATTGTTGAAGGAAAACAAAGATGTTTAAACGTAAAGGATAAAGATATTGAAGATAAAAAAGAAGAAGATGATTTCGATAAATGAAGTCTTAAGGACTAGAAGGAAGAATGTTATATTATAAGCTGTAGAGATTTACGATTATTCATAAATATGTTATGATAGGCCTTTTCATTAATGAAAAGGGAGGGGGTGAAAGAAAGATTTAAAAAATAAGTCGTGGGAGACAGAAATAAAAAAAACATGAGTACGAAAGGTTATGATTGTGTGAAGGTAGAACTGATTATGTCCAGATTTATGAAAACAAAAGAATAAGGAATGTATTGGCAAAGGATTAAGCGGAAAGATAGCGTTATAAGTCAAAAGCTATTGGGTCAATAGAACCGAATAGAGTAATATAAGATAAAGTTGTGTATAAGTATATGAGATACAAAGATGATGATACCTGAACATGAACAAGTAGTAATGAGCTGAGATGAGTTAAATGAGACTTAGGCTAAGAAAGAGTCATGCCCATGAATGGGACAGGAAAAAATAAATGAAGGAAGAAGTAATGTACTACCTAAGATAAGACAATTCGATGAGATTATTCGAAAAGATTGATGTTGTAAGAGATTAGAAGTAAACCGAACTTGAACGATTACGGTAATGGTGATTCCGATGATGGAATTAATCCTTATAAGGCTAAAATTAAAACCTAGTTGTAACAAAGATGAATGTGTAGAGTCAATTAAACATTTTAACCTAATCCGTGTGTTAGGAATGAAAATGTGGATTATGTGTTATAAGGTTTAAAACCCATAATTTGTTTGAAGAAGTATACTTTGATGTATATAACGAGCTATCACTACAAGAAAAACGGTTAATTTCGACGGAATATTTCGTCGGATATAATGTTATTCCGACGGAAATACATTATTTCCGATGGAATATTCAGTCGACAATTCAGTTGAAAATAACCACGTCGAGATTATTTCCGTCGTAAATTCGATCGAAAATAATTAGTAACGATATAATTTTTTTGTCGGAAATTTCGTTGATATTAGGTTAATTACAGCGAAAAATATTCCATCGAAATTAAAAATTCTGTAGGCCATACCTTTTTCCCCCGATGAGATATTCGTCGAAAATAGCTCTTTAAGTCCGACGAAATTTTCGTCAAAAATAGTATATTCCGTCAAAAATATATATTTTTTATTTTTTATTTTTAAATTCTATTTTAATTCCGACTGAATTTTCGTCGAAAATATACTATTCCATCGAAAATAAGTGCAATTTTTTATATATATACTTTTTGCTTTTTCAGTACCTGGTTTTAAAACCACATTTTTATACCTGCAAATCTGTTTTATCCCAACAACACAACAACAATCCATTTCTTTATGTTCACGCACAACGTAAGAACACATTTGAATTATAGTAAATATAAATTATGATAAATTATAAATAAATTATCGTTTAAAAGTACAATACTTTCAAAACTCAACAAAATTATGATGAATTACAATCAATTAAGCTAAATTAAACTAAATTATAATCTACAAAACTAAATGAAACTACTACTACCAGGTGTCTGCAAAGAATCATCAGCCAGGGATCGATAGTTCTGCTGTGCTGTATGAAAATCATCGTCGTAACCCCCCCCCCCCCCCCCCCCCCCCGCTCGCAATTAGCATCACCAACATGCTCAGAATCGCCACCTTGTTAATACAATTACAAATATCAGTCATTAGTCCGTAGTTGAGACAAAAATTCACATCTAAATAATAATTAAAGAATACGTAGAATATACGATAACTTAAATTGAATAAAATACCTGTGTAGTCGGGCGCTAACTCAGCATCAGGCCAAAAGCCTCCAACAGTAGGGTAATCACCATTCGAATCACCTCGTCTCGTATTGCGGTGAATTGCTACGGAGATATGCCCGTACTCTCGACGCTAACCCCTGCTGCAACGTTTCGAGCAAGTTGGCGAAGACGAGCATTAGTAGGTAGACTCTGACTATAAAATATCAGATCCGTACGAAACATCTCTGACACTGCCGTCATAACCCGCTGGAACAACGCGACGTCTAAGCCAGCGCCCATATGATATTATCCAACAGGCTCTCTCGAACGCTGACTAGAACCTGCAAAATTAAATATAACATCAAATAAATTCAAAAATCATTATAAATTTTGAATTAACGAGCAACATCCTAAAATAAATACCTCTGGTCAGTGTATAGGTCGGTACCCTCAGTAGGCCCAAAACTCGATACCTGCTCGTAGTGCTACTAGGGGGATCCTGAGACGCGACCCAAAGAGTCATCTCCTCATCCCTATATAAGCTAATGTCGGATGGAAGGATAGTGAAATCTCCCCTAGCAGCCTACAAGTCAGCTACACGCTAGTCCCGAAAGCTCTGAAATTGGTCCTACAATTTATTAAGTATATGCTACTTTATTGAATCATGTTATTAAGTACATGATATTAATAATTACATAAATTTATAAAAACTCTTACCCATGTAGCTAAAGTTGCCTGCGACATAGTACAATCCTTTGGCGTGTGGGCTCTATCCAAGGACTCGACCATGGTAGGAGGTCGTCCCAACTCACCTGTCATGACCTAACAAATAAAATTTTAATATATCCTTTATTTAGTACATATTTTTATTAAAGTAAACAACTAAATATATACAAACTGACTTCACTTTCGCAAATAACTGTGAACCCGTAGTATGTACTACGCGGAGCTGGCTACTATTTTTCTTCATTTATTCTAATTTCCTTTTCAAGTCATCAGCATTCTAATGAGTATACATGACCTCCCATGTTGCATCTGAGACAATATCGGGTCAATGGTCTCGAATAGTAGTCCAAGGCTGGTCTACAATTGCCCGGGCAACCCTATGTCTCATCTCATACAACCAGCCGACGTAGTTCTTAGTGACATGTACAATAATAAAACTGTCGTCGACTGTTTGAGAGATGCTCTCCTCATATCTAAAACAAATCTAAAAAAAAGAACTAACTTATCAAAATAAATAAATTAAATGTGTAACTAGTATTTATGTATATAGTTTAAATTATTTGAATTAACTTACATGAAAGTCACGTAACACGGTATAGGGGTTAGACTTCTATCCTGTTACTAGATGTGTCTCCTCACTTATGCCAACACCTTGAGCACGTTTTTCTATTTTGAGAAAATTTCGACAACACCTCCCCATGGTCTCTAAGTACACGAAATAGACCACATTAACGTAGGCTAAGTATGCACTCAGAGAACATGTAGAGATATCAGCGAAAAGTTCCCAAAATAAATAAAACGTACTCAAATTGTTGGCACTGACCAAAGTGAGAGACATAACATCTAGCAATAGTCTCAGACAGGTGACTATTCAGCATTCACTCCTAGTGAGTGAATGTCAAACGAGTTTTTAAGCTCCTAATCAAAGTGCATGCACAAGTGATTAGAAGGAATTGAATTAAGAGAGATAATTGAATTTATTAGACAATTTTTTGCGTACAACGCAATTAAACTTCTAAAATTCTAACCAAACTGCATATACAAGTGATTTAATTAAATTGGGACTATTCGATATTCACTCGTTACAAGTGAATGTCAAACGAGTAATGTTATATGAAAATTATTGCTAGTTAGGAGTGCAAACAAATAATTAAAGAGTAACTTGATGAATTTAAATTAATTTAATTTAATTTGATTTAATTCAAATTAATTAAATTATATTATATTAAAATTAATTTAACTTAAATAAAATTAAAATTAATTTAATTTAAATAAAATTAATTATATTAAATTGAATTTTATTTTATTTTACATAATTTAATTTCTTTAAATTATATTTAATTTAATTTAAGTTAACTTAATTTTATTTAATTTAATTATTTTAAATTAATTTAAATATGTTAAATTAAATTAATTAAATTTAATTATATTTTACTTTATTTTATTTTACTTTATTTAAATTATTTTATTTTAATTATATTTAATTTAACTTAATTTAATTTAATTTAATTATATTAAATTATTTTAATTATATTTTATTAAATTTTACTTAATTTAATTTAATTTATTTTAATTATATTTTATTTAACTTAATTTAATTTAATTATATTAAAATAATTTTATTTTATTTTACATTATTTAATTTATTTTAATTATATTTCATTTAACTTAATTTAATTTAATTTAATTTAATTATATTAAATTAATTCTATTTTATTTTACTTGATTTAATTTATTTTAATTATATTTAGTGTAACTTAAGTTAATTTAATTTCATTATCTTTAATTTAATGTAATTTTATGCAATTATATTTAATTAATGTTATTTATTTTTATTTTATTTTATTATATTAATAAATAGATAATTTGTATTATAGTATATTATACTATATTATTTAATGTAATTTAATTATTTTACTTTACTTTACTTTAATTATTTTATTTTATTTAATGTAATTTATTTTTTATCTTTTTTTATGTTAGTTCTTTTCATTTTATTTTATTAGTAAAAAACTAAGTAAATACTACTTAGTTTATTTTAATATTGAAAAATTAATAAAACACATAAATACAGGTAGGGCCCAGAAATATTGCAATTGGAGAAATCTGATAGAAATTCCATCGGGAATTCCGTCAAAAATAGCTAATATAACAAATAAGTATAAAGGAAACCAAATTGAAACAATTATCAGATGCTAAACACTAACAGAAGCTACAATTGCACAAAATAAATCCAAAGAATGTGAATTTCCAATACATTAATATTAATCCTAACGTGCACAACAATTAATCCCAATTTCATAACAATTCCTAAACAATTTCAGAACACAAATTAAGTTCCAATTTCATCAGTAACAGTTCAATTTTCAACAATTTCACCAACGACACACACACACACACACACACACACACACACACACACACACCCTTATGATCAGAGGTGGCAACAGACGGAGGTTGCAACGGAAGCCAACGGACAGTGATCAGAGGTGGCAACAGACAGTGATTGAGGTGGCAACAAACGATGATCGAAGGTGAAGTGAGGTCGGAGGGGGAGTGAGAGAGATGAGAGAACGATGACACATGAGAAAGAGAAAGAGAAATAAAATAGAGGCAATGGTTGAGGTAGATGACGTTGTGTTAGGTTTTTATAAGTTATTTTTGATGGAATTTCTATCGCAAATAATTCCGTTGACATTAACTTATTATCGATGGATATTCTATCGACGATAATGTATATTCCGTCGAAATTATATTTGGCCCTGGCGGGAACTTTAGCGCTAAAGGAAGGCTTACAACACGAATTATGTATATTCCGTCAGAATTATTTTATTTTCGAGAGAATTAAATGCGACGTAATATTCCGTTGAAATAAAGGCAATTCCGACGGAATGTATTTCGTCGATACTAATTTCGTCGGAATTAGCTAATTTTCTTGTAGTGTATGTATTTATACGACGTATAAATACAAGAAGCCATATTCACAAGTACGAATGGAATACGGGAGGAATAGATTGTAATGAGGATTGTTATTTAAATATAATACGAAAAAAGGAAATGAGCCAAAATTATGTTAAGCTTGTAATGTGATCATAAGTGATCAATAAAGATTAATCTATGTGATCTAATTCATGTGTTATGTGATATATTACATGTGTTAATGAATTGTAAAAGAATAATATTTTTTCGAATAAATAACGCGAAAAACATATTTACGCAAAAGGGCATTTTTTGTTTTTCAAAATTTCACATTCACGAATAGCGTTTATACGGGGTTTAAGAGCGTATTTACTATTCAAGAATACGAGAATCCAAAATCGACTAAATACCTAACTAAGCTAGTTGGTACAGAACTAAGAGAAGAAAACCTAGTTACTAAGTATATTCGGTTGTAAGTGAACTAGGTAAGCTAACTAAGTTACAAGGAAACTAACTAGTAAAACAAACTAGAAGTTGAACAAACCAATTTGGTTGGAAGGGCATGGGGAAGTCTTTTGCCAAGGTAGATGGGGTGAATTAAGGTCCTAAATGGATTAAAGCAATATTTGTAGGAACTTTCCATAAATGGAAAGTTTAGAGATTGAAGAGAGAAGTATTGTGTTGGTGATATATATATATATATATAAGAAGAAAAAGGAAAAATGAAAAGGAAAAGAGGAAGGTGCAAGTAAACTT
The DNA here is from genome assembly GCA_947179155.2 of Hedera helix. NCBI lineage: Eukaryota > Viridiplantae > Streptophyta > Magnoliopsida > Apiales > Araliaceae > Hedera > Hedera helix. The sequence continues at coordinate 18,851,180 of OX359272.1, read as the reverse complement.
CCTCCTTGTATGCTAATGACTAAATTGCCCCTAGAGAAATTATTAATGGACTAATGTGCCCTGGAGGGAAATTTCTAGAAAATTTCCTAGTATAAGCTAAATGACCATTCTACCCTTAATGAAATAATGTAATGGCCAATATGTCCGGAGAGGAAATTTCCAAGAAGTTTCTGAGTGTGGGTTTAAAGACCCTTTTACCCTTGGCTTGTGAGGGTTAAAGACTATGGAACCCTTGGTCTTGCAATTTTAACTAAAGAAAACCTAGGACTTTGCAAGAGTTACTCATTTCATTTTTCCTTATGTTAAAAAGCAAGAGCAACGGAGGTAGAGAGAGAGAGAGAGAGAGAGAGAGAGAGAGAGAGAGAGAGAAGAATTCTCGGTGGAAACAAGAAGAAGAAGGAAAGGGTCTAGCTATAATCTAGCATCCATCAAGAAGAAGAACTACTTTAAAGATTTAAAAATCCCCTTTATCTCAAAACTTTAGTTAAACATGTGTTTATAATTAATTTTTCGTATTTGGTTGTAGGAGTTTGATGTTATCTTGGTGGATCATGGAGGATCCGTAGTTATAAGGGGTTAATGTTGATGAATATGTGAATCAACCACATTTTTTTTTATGTAAGAAAAGCTAAGAATCAAAGTTGGGGTTTTAACTTGAAACCCTAGTTTTAAATGTTGTTTTCAAACAAAATGACACCATGTGTTTTGATCATTTTATGGATCTATAAGTCGTATGATGTATGTTTATGAGCTTTAATGATAACCTAAGTGGAATGAACAAGAAATGAGTGATAAGAAATTTTTGACAGATTTTCTAGTAAACTAGTATAAACTGTTAAAATGTTGCTAAACGTAATTTTTAGGACGATTATTTTGGTCCTTTAAAGAAGTCTTTTGAAGCCAAACTTATTGTTATAGAATACTATGTAGTATGGATCTAGAGAAGCAATCGGACTAATATTGAACAAGCTATGAATTTCTAAAAGTACCTATAAAATCAGAATTTTGGAGTGCAGGGTAGCACCCTCTCTGTTTTTCAGTATCCCGACGCTTAAATGCAGTACATTTCCAGCGCCCGGTGCTGGTTTGGAATATTGGAAAAAAATTATTATTTTTCTTTTTCTAAGATAGGGTCCCGACTTGAAATGGTATTATTAATAGAAATTTCAAAAATGGAAATTTGTAAAGTTATGAAGGATATAGCATGTTACAATCAATATGTGGAGTCTACGAATGATGAATTTATAGACCAACTTTTGAATAGGTTATACGAGGAGTAATAAATTAAAGTAAGAGTCTTAATATAAGATTAAGTTAAGGGTCAAGCTTTGACTAATCTCGCATACCGTGTAGGTCGAATGAAGGATGCAGAAATGAGTGTAATCGATAAAGATAGTAAAAGGCAAGTTTTTTAGAACTTGTTATGTGATAAATTTTTGTTATGTGCGAACTATTTGGATAATTATGTGCAAGATTTCCAGGTTACGTGAAATCGTTGTGAATGTGTTTTAAATGTGCACTTTCTACAACTTTGTGATATTAGATGTAGATTACAGTTAATGACATGTGTTAATTGTTCGATGTGAAACACCTTCTTTCTAGCAATTCCGTCCCTCGCCAATCTCTGAAACACCTTCTCCAGCGGACTCTCACATATCCCAACAAGCAGTTGAGTCACAAACAAACTCACAGTCAATTTTGCATGCAGCATCCCTTCCCTCTACCAGCAGGTCACTCCATGGACTACTCAGCACAACACCTCGCCCAATGTGAGCCCTCCGTCATTGCCTCCCTGACAGTCCGTCCGCCGTCAAACACAAGTCACAAATGTCATTCCTATGGCCGAGCCACTATCTACAGCCACTGATGCTTCCGAAAGCCCTTCTACTACTCCGCATGGATATCGACAGCTGACACAACTTCTCAGCGACACATCTCCACATCCACTACCGCATGCACTTACAGCATACTTGATTACATCCCGCAATTTGAACCGTTCACCTACCGTCAAGCTTCCAAAATTTGCAAAAAGAATTTAATGCCCTTCACAAAATTGAAACTTGGACATTGGTTCCACCACCACCCAACTCTCATGTGATTGGCTGCCGGTGGGTTGTCAAAAGAAAAGCTAGTGGTGATATCAAAATATAAAAAGCTCGTCTGGTCGTAAAGGGTTTTCACCAACAACTTGGTGTAGATTTTGATGAAACTTTCAACCCCGTAATTAAGGCTCCAGCCATCAGGCTTGTTCTTGCTGTTGCTCTCTCCCGCAATTGGCCTATTAAACAATTAGAGGTTTGAAATGCTTTTTTAAATGACATTCTTCAAGATGTTTACATGCATCAACCGCCTGGCTTTGTTGATTCTCTTGGCCGCAATCATGTTTGTAAACTCCGCCGTGCTCTCTATGGTTTAAAGCAATCCTCTCGCGCGTGGTTTCATCGACTCCATTCATTTTACTCCAACAAGGATTCTTTAATAGTCGCTCTGACTCGCTGTTTATTCATCATACTCCTTCTACTCTATGGCTCCTAGTATACGTGGATGATATTCTCATCACCGGAAATGATACTACCTCTGTCAATACCTTCATTGATATCTTCTGTTCAACCTTTGACAGCCAAATATTAGGCAATCGTTCTTAGCTTCTTTCTAGGAATAGAAGTTAACCGGACAGCCACCACTATCTCTTTATCTCAAGCCCGGTATGCCTCAGATTTACTGCACAAGTTTAAAATGGAATCTTCCGAATCATGTCCTACTCCACTTGCACACCCTCGTCTTTCTATTCACAATGTTGATCCTCTTCTAGACCCTACCTCTTATCGTAGTATGTTTGGTGGTCTCCAATACCTCACTCTCTCTCGGCCGGATATAGCCTTTGTCATCTACCAAGTAAAACGCATATTATAACATGGGCTCCACTTTAATAAATATAGCGACTTCCATCTTCGCTCTTTCTCAGATTCAGCTTGGGCCGGAGATCGTGATGATCACCGTTCTACCACTGAGGCCTGCTTATTTCTTGGTCCCAACTTAATCTCCTGGACGGCCAATAAACAACCAATTGTATCCCATTCTAGTAGTGAAGCCGAATATCGTGCACTTACCATAATGGCATCCGAAATTCGCTGGTTCACCTTCCTGTTTCGTGAACTTCACATCTCCTTACCAACTGCTCTAGTTCTTCATTGTGATTACTATTGGAAAAAATCTCCAAAAAATAGCTTTAAAAAATTAATAAAATATGATTATTTTTATGATTTTATATAAAACAACAAATATATATATCATGTATCTAAAGTACAAATTGTTACCTAGTAATTGGTTGATGACCTTATACTGAATCTGAAAAAATACTTTTACGTAATTTTTCTAGGAAGAGAGAGAGAAGACACTATTTAATCTTTTACTCTTATTTAGAATAAAATCTACTAACCACGTATCTGATCAAATGATATTTATATCGTTATTGATCCTCATCCCTCTTATAATAGCTGATTCATATTAGGATAAGATGATGATTCTAAGAGATTCCTATTATGACTTCAATACTTATTTATATATTATTATCTAATAATAATATGCTAAATAAATATTAATTATAATTAATTTTACTAAATAATTGTAATTGCACTTCAGTCCAGAATTTAATTAAAATAAACTCTTTACTAATAAACTGTAAATATTTTCTCCATAGTTGTACATAAATATTTCAAAATTAAATATAATCCCAATATATTTAAATTAATTTCATAAGTCCATAATTTATCTTTATTTGATCATAAATTGATTTAACAATTAAATCAATCCTTTTAATAATAAATATTAAAAGATTTAACCAAGATTCTATGATCAATAATAAATTATCTTATGAAAAATCTTATAGATGTTTTGACAATAATAATATTCCTGATATTAATTAAATATATTAATTAACATTCCGAGATATGAATTAACACAATGTAATTTCAATCGTTGGAATATTAAATTAATATATATAACAATATTAAGTCCATTATTATTTCAAAATTAAGAAATATTCAAAAATTAGTATTTATGTGAAATTTTTTTATAAAATATTATTACTTGATATGTTTAATGCACACCGTTAATGCACTAGTACTTTAATTAAAAATGCAACTTCCATGATCAAAATAAATCATCTCTATTAAATCACTATAACCTACATGATAATATCTCCAAATTAGCATAGGCTATAAATAATTATATCTTTATTTATACATATATTATATATGATTTATATCTTCTGTGTATAATACTTATTTATACACATAAATTATAATATATATAAATTTAGAGATTTATATAAATAAAATAAATGACCATTTAATGAATGAGGAATGGTATATTTTATTAATAAATAAATGTCTAACATAAATAAATATTAAATAAATAGATAAATAAGATTTTCATAGCAAAAATCCAACAATTACGTCTGCCACTCACATGGTTCGTAATCCGGTATTTCATGCACGTACGCGGCATATTGAAATTGACTATCATTTTGTTCGGAAACTTGTGGCTGATAATGCTCTCCTTGTAAAACTCATAACCTCCTCTCATCAGTTCGCTGATATTTTTACCAAGGGGCTAGCACGAAGACGCTTTCACTTCTTATGTAAAAGCTCAATCTTCAGCAATTTCCATTCCGCATCACAACCAGCAAGGATGGTAGTCACTATTTCTAGAATCAAGCTCAATCAAGCAAGAGAGCAGCACTCATGATCTAATCTTCCCTTATTACAGCACCTAACAGCACTCATGATCCTCCCTGATTATAGCCCCTATTAAATGGTTATTAAAGACGCCAATCAAGGCTGATTTTAGGGACTGTTTTTACTTAATTAGTGTAGTGTAATATTTTATTTCCTTGTACAAGTTTATTTCTTTCCTTGTAAACCATGTCTCTCAATGTATTGTAAACATTATAAGAAGTAAATATACAAACACCTCCCATTAACGTCGGTTTTATTCTCCTCTAAATCTCTCACTTAAGCCAGCACTTTGATGTGATACATGGTGCAATCACATATGCCAAACATTGGTTCCTGTTTAATCCTATGTTTTGGTTTTAGAACCATGACAATATAATTTTGATAGACGAAAGATAACCTGGTTCTGAAAATCTAGTTACCGAGAGTTTGATAATATATGACAATTAACTGGCGACACTACAAGAAAAAAGCTTATTTCCGACGGACAATTATGTCGGAAATAAGTTTATTTCCGACTGAAATAAGCTTATTTCTGACAGAATTGTCCGTCAAAAATTCGGTCGTAAATAATCGCGTCGGGATTAATCCGTCAGAAATAAGCCTATTCCGTCGAAATACGAGCATTTTTTCGTCCAATGTAGCACTTTCTTCGTCGGATTCCGTCGAATTTACCTTTTTTGTTGAAAAATAATTATTTCCGACGGAATAAATTCCGTTAATAAGCCTTTTTTTTATAGTGCGATGTGCTGCCTGTGAAGAAGGATTTTATGAGACAAATGTTGGGTAATCATCAAAATGTCTGGAAGGTTTCTAAATTACATACTTTCTTGCGGCACGAGGTTTGGAGTGTGATCCGTTTACAGTCGTAAGTCTTAGAAGTGGGATGTAAACATCTTACAGTGTACTCCCTCTACTTCAAAATATAATGTCATTATTTTTATTTTGAAATTAATTTAAAATATTTTTAAATTTAAAATTAATATAAATTTATTTAATTTGTTTGAAGTTCATTTGAAACATTTTCAAACTAAAAATTAACTTCAGATTCATTTAATTTTAGTCAATACAATTATACGTATTATTAACTATCTAAGAAGTATTTCTAATTATAAAATTTATTATTTTTTAATTTTGATTTAAAATTTATAAATTTTAATTTTAAAAATATTTTAAATTAACTTTTAAAAGTCAACTAAGGGAGAATAACTTAAGAACCGGGATGTGAAGAACATCTTACTATTCACGATATGTTTTGTGCTTGGTGATACATATAGGTTATTCATTAAAGAAGATAGGTTATTCATTAAAGAAGAGGCAGTGCAACTCATAAATATTGCAACTGTTGAATTTTTGCTATGAAAATCATATTAATTTATTTAATATTTATTTATGTTGAACATTTATTTATTTAAAAAATTATATCATTCGTCATTTATTAAATAGTCATTTATTTTGTTTTTATAAATCACAAAATTTATATATACATGTTTCAAATTAACTTTTAAAAGTCAATTAAGGGAGAATAACTTAAGAACCGGGATGTGAAGAACATCTTACTATTCACGATATGTTTTGTGCTTGGTGATACACATAGGTTATTCATTAAAGAAGAGGCAGTGCAACTCATAAATATTGCAACTGTTGGATTTTTGCTATGAAAATCATATTAATTTATTTAATATTTATTTATGTTGAACATTTATTTATTAAAAAAATTACATCATTCGTCATTTATTAAATAGTTATTTATTTTGTTTTTATAAATCTCAAAATTTATATATATATATATATATATATATATATATATTATGATTTATGTGTATAAATAAATATTATACACAGAAGATATATATCATATGTAATATATATATATAAATAAAGATATAATAGTTTATAACCTATGATAATTTGGAGATATTATCATGTATGTTATAGTGTTTTAATAGAGATGGTTTATCTTGATCATGGAAGTTGGACTTCTAATTAAAGTACTAGTGCATTAACGTTGTGCAATAAACGAATCATGTGATAATATTTTATTAATAAAATATTTTCACATAAATACTAATTTGTGAATTTTCTTAATTTTGAAATAATAATGGACTTAATTTTGTTATATATATTAATTTAATGTTCTAACAAGTGAAATTACATTGAGTTAATTAATACCTCGGAATGTTAATTAATATATTTAATTAATATGAGGAATATTGTTATTGTCAAAACATCTATAAGATTTTTCATAAGATAATTTATTATTGATCATAGAATCTTGGCCAAGTCTTTTAATATTTATTATTAAAATGATTGATTGATTTAATTATTAAATCAATTTATGATCAAATGAAGAGAAATTATTGACTTCTAAAATTAGTTTAAATATATCGGAATTATATTTAATTCTGAAATATTTATGTACATCTACAGAGAAAATATTTATAGTTTATTAGTAAAGGGTTTATTTTAATTAATTCCTGAACTGAAATGCAATTATAATTATTCAATGAAATTAATTGTAATTAATATTTATTTTGTATATTATTAATAGATAATCATATATAAACAAGTATTGGAGTCAGAATAAGAAACTCTTAGGATCTCGTTCCTAGCCTAATATGAATCAGTCTTTTAAGAAAGGATAAGGATCAATGTTATTATAAATATATCATTTATCAGAAACGTACGTAAGGTTTTTTCTAATAAGGAAAAGACCAGAGATTTCATTTTTCTCTTTCAACCTAGGAAAAACACGTAAAAGTTTTTTCCTAAAGGATGCCTTGGATATCATACTCCAGATTCAACATACGGTCATATGAGAGAAGATCTTGAGGATACATTTTAGAGATTGTTAGAAAATTTATACGTGTTAATCCAACTAAGCACTATGTAACTAATTCGTTATATATGTGTGTGTGTGTGTGTGTATTTGCTATTTCGTATAAATTCATAAAGATGATTCTGTTTTATTAAATTTTTAAAACCTATTTTCAGATAATTTTTTCCAACAACAACATATCCTCTTGCACAAAGTTCTAAAAACTTTCAAATTCTTTTTTGATTTCTTAATTAATTGACCATTATGAAATTTATAGTTGAGAGTGCTCCAAAGATGAGAGGGAGGGAGGGAGGCTATAATAAAACTTGATATCACTCTGAGTAAATTAATCATTTAACTTTACAAAATAACTTTAAAAAGTATTATAATTTTTGTGGGACTTTTTGAAAAGAAATGTATTGCAATATTTATGCGAAGGAGGGAGTATTTTTTCTGCTTCTTCCGATGTCGTTATGATTAATTGCCTAATTTGGGAATTTAGTTATTGTCTATCATATGAAGGTTGAATCATAAATGCATTGGACTATATGATTAAGTTATGGTTTGACTGTTGTAAATACGGAGTATTTAAAAAGATATGGTTGGACTGAATATAATATAAGAATAAGTATAAGTGCTTAACATCCGAACACAATATTCAAACACTATATTCATCTTAATCATTAAAAAGTGGGGCATGACATTGAAATCCATGTCATGCCCCACTTTTTAATGGTTAAGATGGATGTAGTATTTAATTTTGTGTTTGGATGTTGTGTATATAGACTTGTCCATAATATAAAGTAGGAAATTGATATTTCTACAGCTATTTTTGATATCTCCACTGCTAAACTGTCGCTATACATCTATAGCGACGGTCAAAACCATCGCCATACATCTATAGTGACAGTTTGACAGTAAAAATATTATTTTTTACTGTAAAGTATAAACGATTGTAAAACATGACCCATTAGTCATTAATCATTATACACTAACTTGAGCCTATAGCTATAGGTACTGGATGGATGGACTGCATAAAAAACTAACCTCGGACATAAATGCTGAACTCTTGATACAAGATTTTGTTTGCTGGAGTAAATGTAATAAAGAAACACCTGCGTAGTTGTCAGGACAGCTTTTACTGCACCAGCACAGTTGCCAGAACAACTTTTATCAATATGTAGTTCTCATAACTTTTTTATAGGACTTAATTTCTTTAGAATAATTTTTGGAGTTCCTACATGACATATAGCAGCCATATCAAATGCGCTCTATTATACTCCTATTATAATTTTTTTTTAATAAATTTCAATTTGCAGCCTAAACTTCCTTAAAATCGATTTACATCATAAATTTTGTTTTGAATTAAATGTACACTACGCATCATTTTCTAGCCGAATATTCACTGAAAAATGCAAGCCTATCAAGGAGCAAGTTCAAAAACTTCACAAAAAAGTAGTACACCAAGAGTAGGACACATTTATTGCGTACCAATAAAAATGTGTACAAAATTCGATGGTAGATCTTGCTTTCTATTTTCTCTCTCTCTCTCTCTCTCTCTCTTTTTATATTATTTGTGCACAACTTTTTGTATATAACTTATGTACATAGAATTATTCATTCTCTTATACGTGACTGCATGTGAGCATATTGAGTCAAAATCATTATTTGGCAAGTCAATGGCACTAAACTAACTTTTCCTAATCTTTCATGTTATAGGAGTATGGACGTAGCCTCTTTGCTCTTGGGGTGGAAGAAACAAAGATACCTGCGTATTGTGAATTGTGGAACTGTGTTGTCCCTTCAGACAAGCAAACTGCGATCGAGGAATCGGATTCACATTAAATGTTAATTTTATGATTAGAAAAACGCAACCAGTTTTTATGCTTTTATGTGATGTAGGTAGTATTAAGTATATACGAGTGTCACTACTAGAGTATTAGACATCTAAAATTGATATTTAGAGACGGATTAAGTTTCGTTTTTAATTTTAGCAATTTGATATGGACTTTAAAATACAAATTTTTTTATATCTCGACATGTTTTGGAAGTAAAAAAACTAAGACGAATTCTGAAATCGCCAGCGTCGTCTCAAATTCTAGACACGAAATTAGAGACAAATTTATCTTTCTTAAGAATTATTTTTTTAAAGATTTTAAACACGTTTTAAAACAAATTTGAGACCAACAGTTCGTCTCAGATTAATAATAAATAAATAAATAAATAAATATTTGTTGATGCGTGAATCTTTCTCCCGCATAAATCACCCAACAGCAAGTTTCCTGCACTCAAAAGAGACAGTTAAATACCCCACAGATCAGGTCACGGCTTGGACCGTTCGGGGATGCTCCTGTGTAAGAATATGTGCAGGTGATAAAACGTCACGATGGAGAACCAACATAATTGCTAGAATAAATGTAAGATATTTGATGTTGGAGCTATGCATGTATTAGCATTTCCTGGTTTACTTGTCGAGATTTTATATATATACTCTTCCATACACCATTTGGAGTCCCTCAACTTTATGAAGTAGGAAATAATATCTTTTCCCACTAACCCAAACTGCCTCAAAGATAAGAATACTTGAATGGGTTGACTCACGGTCCAGGCCCATCATAGTATGTAAAAATAAACCAACCCAACTCTAAATCTAAAATAATCCATGGCACATATTAAATATGATGTCCAATAAATTATGTCCTAACATTGCCCCCCACTCTCCGATTTTATACTTCAAAATGGGAGAGTATTTCAGCCATCAAATAATCCGCACGTTACCAAATAAACTGTCCACTATAGTCAAACTGTCACATGCATCGCATCAATCACCCACGTACTCTTCATTAAATACAACAATCTCCGATTACCGCGTCACTTATTACCTTTTACTAAAATATAATGCCCCTCTAATTACCCGCCCACTTCACCTTATCAATTTCAAGCTTTATCGCTTTCCCTCCCAATTACTTTCTCTCTACAAAAGAATCTCCGGCCAAAAACCTCCATTATCACCGTCAAATATTTGCCAATCTTCAAACGCCATAGTCCAAAAACCAGATTCTCCACCCTTTTTGATAGTCCCATCAGTCTGTTAACTGAAGATCCTGTAAGCCCCATCCTCACAGAGGTTGAGAATGTCAATCGAGCCCGATATAGCTCCGTTAAAGCATTCGATCATGCCAATACTGTCTCCACCATAAAACCAGAAAACATAGAATCGAATGAATTCCAAATCCCTCTTCAATACGAATTGGTAGCCCCCCACCATACTAATAAGATGTACTTTAGGGTGGACATGAAATACGTCGCCATCCATACTCAAGCTCTAAGGTATGGACTCTAATTCCTCCTCCACGACTTTATCAACACCTTCTTCACCCTCATCTGCACAGCCCTTTCGCAACTTCTGCCCAACTCCTACATCCACCTTATATGTTTCATTGCCTTTTGCCATGAAGTCAGTGTCACCCCCTCGGCCGACTTCTTCTTCTCCATCTTCACCTTGAATAAGGCCACTGCTCTAAGGTTCTGATACCTAAGCAAAATTTTGAGACGCAAGGCCTGGATACCCACAACCAATAAAGGGTGGCACTCCGATTGGTTCTACATCTAAAGCTCCTAGGTAAACTTACTACAAAGCTGGGGTGAGCCCCAAAAATTGACCATCGACTACGAGCATTTGTCTGCCAAGCGCAAGAAGGAATTCAATGACTTCTGTAAAAACATACATGCCGAGCAGTGGAGTATATCTCTCTTGTCAGACGAAGATTGGCTCTTTGAGCATGGATGTAAGTCTCCGACCTCTTACTCAATTTCTTTTACATATATATCTTATACCAACTCTCTTAACTTCTTAGTTTCTTCATTTTTTCATTTAGTGACCAAACCAGAAGGCCGAGTACCAACTCCATTACCATCGAGCCCTCCCCTATTTACTGAAGAATTTAACGTTGAAATGCACCCCAATCCTAATATCGTACCACTAATCTCAATCCTACCCATCCAAAAGGTCCCCATTTTTGAAAATACTCCTGACAATGTTGCATCTGATCCCCCTGCAAAAACATCAGCCCTTCCCAAAATAACTACTCGTACAAAGAAAAAAGCCCACAAACGAATAAAAAAACCGTGAATACCTAAACATCCCAAGCCCAACACACCGAAACAACCACCCAATCTACCATCGATTCATCTAACAACTATCTCTACCCCACTTTTTAAAACTCACACCACTCAAACCCCAGTTAACACAGTCGAGCCTCAACCGACCTTAGCCCCCCTCCCTAGAGCTATAACCACCAATCCCCCCTTAACAACCCCCACTCCTAAAATATCCACCAGGGTTTATCTCCAACCTTTCACCTCTCGATACAACCTTTTTTTTCAACCCAGAATTAGAATAACAATTTCCAACGTCTAGCTTCTGGCTTTTTGACGAAGAATTCACCATCCCATCCCAATATTTCAAAGCCTTCAACTTTCCCCTTGATGACGCCACCCTCAACAAACTCACCAACAAAGAACTAATTCTCAACTCCATGATCCACTAAGGCCGGGTAAAGTTACTCAACTCAACAAACTCATCTCACACTTCTTCTTCTTCTTTAACTGTAATCCCACTATAATCTGACTCTTATCCTTTCTTCCTTTATAGTTCTTGACCGTGTGCAAATCGACTTCTCAGAAGAGAAGGGACAGGAGCCGTATTGGATAAAACCATTGCTAAGCTAAAGGCCAAGCTCAATAACTCCCACAAAGACCGAGCCTTTCTCCAGAAACATAACAACGAGCATCGAACCAAGCTCATAGGCACCATCAAGGATTGTGTCCAACTCCAAAAAGAGGTTGACGACCTCAGGATCTAGAATCAAAACCTCTCCTTCGCCAACCAAAACAACCTCGAACTCTTCCAACTCAAACAACAACTAACCGAGGTCACAACATCAAACACCAAACTCTCCGAAGAGCTCTAACAACTTCAACACCAAAACAAAACCCTCGAAGAGAAAAACAACGAATACACAACCGACCTACAACAACTACACGAAGCCCATGTTGTTACAAAATTCTCCCTCCAATAATTCACTGAGGCCAACCGAACCCTACACGCCCAAATCGAATAACAAGTTGAGCTCCCCAAATAGAACGAAAACCTTTGTCAACAACTCTTAGATGTCCAATGCCAAATTAAAACCCTCAAACAAACTCTCCACATAGACCAAGCCGAGCACACCGAACTTTAAAAGTTCACTAACGCCCTCAAAAACGCATGCATCAACCTTCAAGACAAGACTAACAAAATCATCAATACCCAAAAGCAGACCATCGCCGAGTACAGAGCTTCTCTAGAGCTGACAGAAGAGATAGCCCTGGAATTTGGCAAAGACTACCGAGCTGCTTTGCTAAATATTCAAGCAACCAGGGCAAACCCCAAAATAATAGGCTTTTTTAGTGATAACTTGCTCTGGCTCGAGGATGACCCTGTGAACAAACCAAATAACAACCCTCCAATCGAACCTCCAAACTTCTAACTGCTCTGTAAATATTTTATCTTTTTTTTGAATAGTTTATAACGTACTTAGGATTTTCATATATAAATAATTTAAACAAGTCAATAAATAAAATAGATTCTTTTTTCATTGAGATTTGTTTAAAGTTATTAGAATTGAATAATCTTGCATTTTCTTCGAACAGTTATAATATATTTTAGGAACTTCATATGTAAACAAACAAACAAGTCAATAAATAAAATAGTCTCTTTTTCTTATTGAGATTTGTTTGAAAGTATTATAAATGAATAATCTTGTCAACTATATTAGACAACTGTTAAAATAGAAAGGTAACAAAAACTTTCAACTACTGATAGTACCTTATCAACCGACTAGCATACCAAGTATTTTTCAACTCGACCCCATCCATATTTCTAAGTCGATAAGTCCCCTCCTTTATCACCTCATTAACCTCGTAAGGACCCTCCCACTTAGGCATTAACTTGTCTATATTTCGTGGAGTCGAGGCCTTGGCCTCTTAAAGCACAAGATCTCCCACCTCAAACCTTCTGACTCGAACTTTGAGATTGTAATGACTAGCCATCCTATGCTAATAGGTTGCCAACCTTAAGACCGTAGCATCACAAGCTTACTCTAACAAGTCCAAGTTAAGCCGATGTCCCTCTTCATTATATAACTCCTTGAAATTAGACACCATAAACGAGGTAGATCCAATCTCAATTAGAATCAATGCATCAATGCCATATGCCAACTTGAAAGGTGAATCCCCTGTAGTTGTCTGTGGCATTATTCGATAAGCCAATAGAACACTTTACAACTCTTCCGGCCACCTCCCCTTAGCATCATCTAGCCGCTTTTTAATCCCATTAAGCAAAGTTCAGTTATCTCGACCTGGCCATTAGATCGTGGATATGCCACCGAAGTCCTTCAATGTTGAATCCCCAAATCGGATAATAACTGTTCAAATTTAGCTTCAACAAATTACAAACTATTGTCTAAAACGAGCACCATTGGAATGCCAAATCGAAATACGACCTACTCATTCAAAACTTTTAAACAATCATCCTCGGTAATATGATAAAAAGGTTTAGCCTCCACCCACTTGGTCATGTAATCTATAGCCATCACTACATACTAGAACTGTCTCTTCGCCTTTGGCAGTGGCCCCAATAAATCTATCCCCTAACTAGCAAACGGGATGAGATATATCACCGATGACAATTCTTCTAGAGGTTGATGTGGAATCGAACTGTTAACCTGACATTTTGGGTATTTTTGCACATACCCCTTAGCTTCTTGGAACATAGTCGGCCAATAATACCTCTGTCGAATCAACTTATACGCCAACGTTTTAGCCCCTATATGATCCCCACAAATTCCTTCATAAACATCCTTAAGTGCATACGACTCCTTCGACGGAACTAATCACTTTAATAATAGGGATGAATACGATCTCTTATACAAATTTCCATCAATAAAATAAAAATACGAACTTCGATACTTGATCCTTTTTGCCATAACCTTATCCGTCAACAACTTGAAATTTAAATAGGCACACTTAGAAGGGGGGTTGAATAAGCGTGGAGCAAACTATATCCAATTTTTATAAATTAAACTATCTGTCAAAAATGCAGTATACTGTATTAACCAATTCAATTTACTGTATCACAAACTATATTATTCTGACAAAAATCCATTTTAATTATGTTTACTTGAAAATAGTTTTGATTATGTTGTTTTGAAATTCTAAAAGACAATTACTGATATATATATATATATATATATATATATATATATATATATATATATATATATATATATATATATATTGAGATACGAAAATGTTTTAATTAATTAACTTTAAAGTTGATCAAAACAATCAATTGAAATAATTCAACCAATCACACCAACATAAAGAATTTTTTACGTGGTTCGACCCTTAACCTCTATTCTAGTGGTCTACTTCACGTCCAATATCAAATGATATTGGAGACTCATTTTATTAAAAATAATTTACTCACAAAATAACAATGTTACACAACAAGTTTATCAAATTACCCAAGCACACTTGCTCAACTTGTGCAGTTATGCACCCTTTGAGTACTTATACTCACTTGAACATTTTTGCTCTCTAAGCACCTATGCTTCCTCAAAACTATTTATAACACAACTTAACCCAATTCTTGGATTAAACAAATAGACCAAGAACCTCAGTCTATCAAAACCCTTTAAGATTCAAAATGATGAATACATTAAAAACTATGATCACAATAATATATATATATATATATATATATATATATATATATATATATATATATATATATATATTCAATTCAAAGTGCCACTAATGCAATGCAATGATCAAAGTATGTAGTATATCACCAGTTTAGTTCCCGAAGTAGAGTAGTGAGTGCATTGAAGAACTTTTTGTAAGACTCAAAGATCTTTTCTTGTAGAACTTTTATAAGAACGAAATATTGTTGTTTAAGAATATTGCACTCTTTGTGTTTTTCTCTTCAGTGCAACACGACTATTAATAAAACACTGTGTGTGTGTGTGTGTGTTGAGTTAGTCCTACAATGAAAAAATGATTATTGCATTAGATCATCATTGATTACCGTTTGTGCAAAACAGTAGAGATTGACCAAGATATTTGCACTTTCCATAGCATGATTTCAGCAATAAAACCAACATATAACTTTTATACCCGTTAGTATTTAAAATAAAAGATTCTCTTTCATTTGAAAAGAGTTGTTACAGTTTGTCCATAACAAATTCTCTGTCCATTATTTTAGCTTCTTAATTGATAAATATCTTCAATTTACTCGATCAATTAAGACTCACATGGAAAGATCATATAATCAGTTTGTTCAACTTAACACACTTTTACAGATTTGAAATTACCTATTCAGTGTGCTGTATTTAATCACGCCAAAATAAATCTCTTAATTGATATAAATAGTTACCTTATTAAGCCCATAATTAATTTAATTAATTAACCCAATCAATCAAGGAAAAGCTAACTTTGTGGTCTCAATGAATAGATTTTAAATTATCTTTCCAATATTCTGAATAAGCTCATTTAAAACCAAAATTGTTATAGTTGTGAAAGCATGGTTTTTATCACTTCACAATTATTATTGATATTATTATTTATTACGATTATGCAAATGCAAACCTAGAGCTTTGTTTTGAAATATATATAAAACTGTGATCTTACAGAATATCCTAGAATCCTCTATTCTTCATTCCATCTCGATTCTCGGTTGCTTGTAAATCCAGTGTTCAATGTGGTGAGTCGTATAACAACCTTTACCAACACGGCTTAGTTTATTTGACCAAGTCATCATCAAAATCATAGGATAGAATATGGCTAAACCAACATTCTCCCCCTTTTTTTTTATGAAAACAAAATAAATTTAAGCTCCCCCTAAGACCATGCAATAAGAAAATATAGCTCCCCTTGAGTTCATGTAGGACAATGAAAAGAAATTTAACCCAACAGAAATGTAATACACGCACCAATACAGTCCCCTGTATTTCTCAATTCAGTATGTCTTAGATATACCTGTCAAGCTCATAGTAGCAATATAATATTATCATCCCAATGTAAATCAAACCATTTCAATCTCACAGTCTATTTTGTCTCCCCCTTTGTCATCATGCAAAAAAAAAGAAGCAAGAAAACGTAATATCATAATGCAGAAAGTACCAAATATACCATTTAATCCAAAAAGTGGTCTTACCACAAGAGGAATCTAAAAATAAAGTACCACATATAATTAAAACAGGACTAGAATATCTATTAGACCAGTTTAATCGTTAAATAGATACCATCAGTCAAGGTCATCGATATGAACACTGGGAGGAGCACAATTGGTAAAATAACACTGATGAATAGTACGAGCAATGACTTCAGCCAAGGAAAGTTCATTTGCAAATCGAGGAGGTCTCGAGGGATATCAGTCGCTTGAGGTAGGTCATCCCCATGAAATCACCACGAAATTCTGCAAGCCAATTGCACTGAGGCCATTTTGGAACAGGGGATGAAACGCGACGGATACGAGGTTCATTTATATATTCCCCGATCTTATTAAGGCGATGAGCAGAAATTGCTCAAGATTCCAACTTATTCACAAATTTAAGTTCTTGACTTAATTGACATGCATTTATGTTCATCTTTTCAATAGCGCAGCAACCATAGCAATGGTCTGAATCTCGAACCCAGCATAAAGATCAATAAACTCATATTCCAGATCTTGATACAGAGTAGTAGCAGCATGGGATGCCACGTACAGTTTCCCTTGTTCAAGTGTCACTATCCTCTGCTTGATGTCCAGTATAGCAGTTTTCATCTTACTTTGGTTATTCAAAATTTGAGTAAGGATGGACATGATTTCAAGAGGTGTAACAAAAGGAGCATAGTTGTGTGGGGTAGATTCAGGAGGAGTTTCCATTGGAATACGAATAAATTGACCATCAATTAATGACAAGTGAGAAATTTTCAAGTTGTCAGAGTTAATAGAATCTGTGAGAGTGACTGATGCTTCATCTTCCAAAGAAACTTCAAAGTGGTGGAACAAACGAGTGAGAATAGCTTCATAAGGTAGACATTTTTTAAACTGATGCATACAACTAAGCATATCTTGTAGCATCATGGAGGCAAGATTAAAAGGTACACCACAAAGAATAATAGCAGTTAAAACCAAATCTTGAAACGTAAAATCAGCCCCATCACTATGACGTGGTAACAAATTGTACCTACCTTAATACTTTATGAATAATGCAAGCCAAGGGTGAGACATCCACTGTTTTAGGTAAAAAAAAAACTTCTAATAATGGGTCATCCCTCATAATTCTCAATTGGTCTAGTTTAGCGAACGGATGCTATGCAGCACCTTTTAACGTGAAGGGACAGACACCCAAATGTGGAATTGACAGAATATAGCCCAAATCAGTGACAGTGAACTCAATTGATTTGCCTTTAACAAAAGTACTATAAGACTCCCCCATATGTTCAAAATTAGTGTAAAATTGTTGAATCAATTTAGGATAGGCAAGTGACGGAGGAAAAACCATAGCAGCAATACCAAATGATTCAAAATAGTTTTTCAGATGAGAGTTTTAGTAAAGAAGGACATTAATAGACTTCTCATAAATTATGGTCTTAGACACAATGGATGTTCTATAACGAGACTCAAAGTTTAATCCCCTAAAGAAGCTATCAGATAGATTATAAGAGGAAGTTACCGTCCTAGATGCATGAGAACGCTGACGAGTGTGAATAGTATGTTTCCCTTTTCCTTTTGATTTCTTCTTTTTGGGCGAACTAGGATTATCAGACTTAGTATGGTTTGGTGTTGTTCCGGACGCTTCCTTCTTAGTTGGAGCTTGTGCTTCATTAGGCTGAGTATTTAATCCACTGGGTTTAGAAGGAATTGAGGATAGAAGTATTTCATCCTCTGATTCGGACATCTCCCTCAAATGCTTTGCTTGTTTGGTTCTTATTGTGAAAAGCTTAAGGTGAACGAATATGGCAGATGGTATGGAGAAAGATAAGTTAATCGGTCTCTTGGTTAATTAGTAACATAGGTGAGAGAATATTTGGTAATCCCCCAATTTTACCACCCTTGGATAAATCAAATCCCTATAAAAAATTTAATTTGATTTTTAAATTTGAGGCTCTTACCAAGTATTAATTTCCTTAGCTTCCAAAAATATTTCAACCAACTGCCAATTTTTCACATATAGTAATTAAGCAGTTTAATGAAATTAATTAAACCCAAATTTGTCTGCTAATCACAGGACCCAGAACAAATTTAACTTTCAAAATTTAAACTCCTATTCAGTTACCATTAATTTTCTGAAACCATTCAACTTACCAAAAAATCATTACTTCTTATATGTCACAATAATTAATCAATTAAATGAGTCAATTAGGCAAAAATAAATTGACTGCATCATAAGATTAGCATGGGTTACTCCATAATTTAATTAATCTTCAAATAATGATTAGTGAAGCACATAATAATTTAATTCATCAATTATGCGTATGATGTATAATTCAGTAAATCACATATGTATTAAACAGTCAGTTATATGATGCACATTCCAAGTTCTCTCCTTAGTGTACAAAATCGTTCTTCACTTAAGGGTTTAGTAAATATGTCAGCTAATTGATGTTCGGTGGGAATGAATATTAATTTAATCAATCCTTTAGCTATATTATCCCGTAAAAAATGATGTCTCACTTCTATGTGTCTTGTGCTTGAGAGCAATACAAGATTTTTGGATATATCAATTGTGCTAGTGTTATCACAATAAATTAACACGTTATTGCATATAACATCAAAGTCATATAGAGTTTGACGCTTTTATAAAATGTGAGAGCAACATCTCCATGCGGCTAAATATTCTCCCTTAGTTATTAATAAAGCTGTTGAGGTCTGCTTTTTATTATGTCAAGACACTAAGCTTTGTCCCAAAAATGTACAAGCACCACTGGTGCTTTTTCTATCAATTTGACAACCTGCATAGTCTACATCTAAGTAGCCTATTAGATCAAAGTTATTGCATATGGGATAATATAAACCAAAATTTATTGTACCACACAAATACTTAAAATTCTTTTAATCGCATTTAGGTGTGATTCTTTTGGTTTTGCTTGAAAACGAGCACACAAACACACACTATACATTATATCAGGTCTTAAAGCAGTTAAATACAATAAACTTCCTATCATATCTCGATATTTAGTTACTTCTACATCGGTACCTGTATCATCAGATTTAAGCTTGATAAACATACTCATTAGTGTTGTCTTTGACTTTGATTTATCAAGACAAAATCTTTTGAGCAATTCTTTTGTATATTTGTTCTGATGTATGTAGATGCCATCCTTTTTTTTGTTTTATTTGGAGCCCCAAGAAATAATTAAGTTCGCCCATTAAGCTCATATCGAACCCCTTATGCATACACTTAGAAAACCACTCATAAATATTATCGTTAGTAGCACCAAAGATAATATCGTCTACATATGTTTGAACAATAATAATATCGTTTTTCATGTTTAATAAATAAAGTAGAATCAATTTTACCTCGTGTGAATCGATTTAAAGTTAAACACCTACTTGGTTTATATAATTGAAGTTTCTTTTGGTAGAGGTACCAATTCCCATGCTTAACATCTTTTAAATTGTTGTAATTCTTCTTGCATTGCTAGTAACCAATTTTCATCAAGTATAACCTCTTTTGCATTCTTTGGTTCTACTTAGGATAGGAAGGCTGAAAATGCACATAAGTTTTAAGCTCCTCTTCTTGTTGTAACGCCACGGATTATGTCACCAATTATGTTTTCTGGAGGGTGATTTTTGACATATCTAACTGTTTTGGGTATTGATGTACTTGCAAGCTGCTCCTTATGTTGAGCTAAATCAGAAATAGTTGTTTCTTCATCATTTTTTGCTAATTTTAATTCCTGCTCATTCTGTTATGCTAATTCAGTTTGTTATTTGTCTGTATCCAGTATGTCTTTCTGAGCAGTTTAGCTGATTAGAACTGCAGTAGTTTCTCAAATACCTGCATCCTCGTCTCTTTCCTTTGGTAGATCATTGTTAGTCTCATTAAAACGTATATGAACAGATTCTTCAACACATGATTTATCAATATTGAACACATGATATGCTTTTCTATGTGAAGAATAACCGACAAAAATTCCTTCATGTGATCTAGCATCCAATTTTCCTAAGTTACTACTTGTGTTTAGGATAAAACATTTTGCACCAAAGACTTTGAAATAAATTATGTTTGGAGTTCGATTATTTAATAATTCATATGGTGCTTTTAAAAGAATAGGACGAATAAACACTCTATTAAGAACATAACAAGAAGTATTTACCGCTTCAGCCCAAAATTTCTTTGGAAGCTTGCTTTCTTGCAATAGTGTACGAGCCGTTTCTTGTAACGTTCTATTCTTTCGTTCCACCACCCCATTTTGTTGAGGCGTTCTTGGTACCGAGAATTCATGACTAATCCCTTTTTTTTTTTATCACAAAATGGTACGAAGTCTTTTTGAAACTCCCCGTCATGATCACTACTAATCTGTATAAGCTTGAGATTGTATTTTGCCTCCAAGTTTCTTATAAGGCTTTCAAAATCCCTAAAAGCTTCATCTTTAGATTTAAGAAACATTACCCAAGTATATCTAGAATAATCATCAACTATAACAAAAGCATAAAATTTACCATTTAAACTAGCATGCATTTCGGGTCCAAATAGATTAAGATGTAAAAGTTGTAGGGGTGAAGAGGTTAGTACCTTGTTCTTTGCAATGAATAAAGTTCTTACTTGTTTACCAAGTTAGCATGAAACAAATAATTCTTTCTTTTCATAGTTTATCTTTGGTAATCATCTTACAAGATTCATTGTGAAAAACTTCTTTATTAAGTCCATATGAACATGTTCCAATCTTTGGTGCTATAAATTAGCTTCAAGATGTACGGCTGAAAGACACATCTCTGTATCCTGTTGCTCAAAATCAAAGGTATATATATTTCATTCCTTTGTGCAACTAAAGTAGTATTGTTAGAACCACGCAAAATAGAGCATTTATCTTTTTTAAATTTTACTTGATTTTCGATATCCATTAATTGACTTACAATAATAAGATTAAATTCTAGACCTTTAATAAGAAGAACATTATCAATGCTAATTTTACCATTTTTTATTTTACCGTTACCAATTATCTCGCAAGTCTTGTTATCTCCGAAGGTTCCAATTCCATTCTTCTTTTTAAGGGATAACTTCAAGAACTTTGACTTTTCACCCATCATGTGATGAGAATAACCATTATCTATTACCCATCTTTGTGAAGGAGCTTTGGCTTTAAAACATACTGATGAGTGAGTTTTATACCTATGAATTGAATACATTTAAGCTTGATAATTTGTGAATCTTTAAGTGTTTTATGTGATTTTATATGTGTTTTTATATTATTGTATAATATGGTGTATTATATTATTTTAAAGTATTTTATGTATTATATGTCGTTTTTGTATAGTTTATTCGTAATTTATATGTTAAGTGTTGGTTTAGTAGTAAGTGTTTTTGCACCACATTGCATAGGACGTGGTTTTGTATTGTTTTTATGTGTTTCTATTTCATTTTGTAGGATTTATAATAAGGGCTTGGTGGAACAAAGCTTAGAATTGCCCGGTCGCATTTTCTGCGCTCCGTTTACGCAGCAGCTAATTCACACCCAATTTCGTGCTTGATCCTTTCCTGATCTTCCATTTTATAAAACATGAAAGTTGTAGGTATACGAGTCTCCTTTCCATAACATCTTGAATCACCTTAATCGGAGTTCGTATGAAGAAGATATGCCAAAAACACTGAAGGAGGCTGTAGCAATCCAAAAAGGGAGTAGATCTGGGCAGTTTGTATGAGCGCCGCAGCGGTGGTTTCCACCGCCGCAGCGGTGGTACAAACCCAGAAACAAGCAGAACGTTTGACCACCGCGGCTCTGCCTTTGATCGTCGCGGCGGTGCACTGTTCCAGTTCGCGATTTTCAGTTTTAAAGTCATTTTTGAAGCCCTAATTTGAATCCAACCTTTTTTCTCTTGAAGAGAGAGAGGGAGGCGGCTGGGCTTCTATTTGTAACATCAAGAACAAGGCTTCTATCAAGGATTGGAGAGCTTGGATTGATGGATTGAGCTTGGAGATTGGATTCCCATTTGGTTTTCTCTTTCCTTTATTTTCCCTTGATTTTGTTTTCTAAAATTTGATGAATATGTTGTTGGTGGGATTTAGTTTACTTGAAATGAACTAGATTTCCATTCTAGGATTGTAATGGAACCCATTGTGTAGTTTTGATTGATTATATCTCTCTTGGATGATTGCTTGACATTTGTGGATGGTTTGTCATATTTAGTTCTTCATGTATTAATTGCTAGACATAGTAATTAATTTGGTAACCTATATGAAATTGATAGATGGATTATAGTGTGTTGACCAAAAATATGATGACATATGTTATGTTATTTGCTCTTAGGATTAAATGCATAATTTGTATAAAGGATAGACATATACCTTTGTGCCATGTGTAGCCGATGGGAGAACCTGTGCTTGAAATCCTCGCTATTGTTAATTCTCTTAGACGTATAGTGAATTACTTTGCTTGGATGTTCATGTCTGAATCGACAGATTTAGAAAGGATATGTTTATATGTTATCGAAAGAGACATGTAAACACTATAATGAATTCTCGGTTAGCTATTCACTATGTTCATTTAATTCAAGAGATTTATAAGATTGAGCATAACTTTGGGGGAAATTACAATCCTAGCTTGTATCCTATTGAATTCCAGTTGATATTAGTTAATTAATTATTAATTAAATATCTTCATACCAAAAACCCAAAAACCGCTTCGTCATATTAAAATTAAGTTGGTTTAATTTTAATACTTTCTATATATTAGTCATAACTCCTCGTGGGATCGATACTTTACTTTCTTTATATTACTTGTTGACCGCATATACTTGCGCATTGTATTCAGTCAAACGAATTCGAAGTCGCGTACTTTTATAAGTACCGATTTCGACTGTCAAGTTTTTGGCGCCGTTGCCGGGGAGTTATTGATTAATATTTTCTAAATATTAATTTTTGTCTTCTTAGCTTTAATTTAGGCGATATTTCTTTTTGTTTATTATTTTTATTTCATTTGCTTGATATGGATGCACTTTTGGAACTAATGACTGCACGAGTTGAGACTTTTACAGGTACGGTTGATGCTTTCGAGGGTCAACCTATTCAAAATGCTTACAATTAGCAGGAGTCCAGTTACTCCCCAAATTATTATCATCAAGAATCGCATTATCATCTAGACTCTTCATGGAACAACAACAATCATGTCCAAACGTTTGATCCATGGATTTCAAGCCAACTTGAAGTCTCATATGAGCCTCCACCACTGCAAGAGCAATATTCTAATTTGGAGAGTCTTCTTGTCGCATGTATAGAGAAAAATGAAAAGAGACGACAAGAAGAAGAATATTTGAGATTGGAGGAAAATCTTACCACAACCATTGAGCAAGACGAGACGACGATGAACACACATATGCTTTCATCTCAACCTCCACCACAAGAAGAGGATGAATCTAAGTTTGAGGAGCTCCTTGTCAAATACATAGAGAAAGTTGAGATGAGAATGAGCAATCAAGAGTTATCAATTCAAATTCTTGCTAATCATGTGGAACAACTCACAAGCACTATCAATTATAGCCCACAAGATGTTTTACCTTGCGTCGTAGAGTCTATTCTTGAAATGGTGGGTAAAGATGAGTGTTAGGATGATTTACTAGAAGGTGGTGAGGAGTTCCGCGTAGAAATTGGTGATGATGAGATGTGTTCGCATTCGGTTATGGAAGATGACGTGGAGATTAGGAATTCGTGGATCCATATTGGGGGAAAAGAAAAATTGGATGGTGGTGATCAGGCAAGGAGTCTACTGTTTTGATGCAAGGCTCGAGTGTGCCTCTTGTGCAGTTCTTGCATCCTATTAAAAATTTTGTGGAATGCTTCCGGATTGAATTCGCGGAAGAAGATGAGGAAATGACGAAATTCAAGTTCAGAGGGCTTAAATCATGTACACACGCCGACAAATAAAAGGAAATGACTAAAAGGCGACATGATGTGACCATCTTCGCGCGTAATCCGGATTGAACAGGGAGTAGCCCGGCTGAGGACTATAACTCAAGTGCTGTTTGGGAGGCACCCCAAATGTTTAATTTAATTAATGTTATTATTTCTAAATAGTTAGTATTTTATTTAAGTTTAATAATAATAATTAGTATTTATATGTGTGTGTGTGTGTGTGTGTGTGTGTGTGTGTATGATATTATAGTAAAGTATATTTTTGGTAAATTTTTGTTTCTTGCATTCTGGTATTTATGTTAATTCATGTGTCTTACTTGTAGGTATATTTGCAGCTCTTTTTGCAGCCATGAACACAAAATTTGTGGCAGAGAGCGTCCAGACGGCAAGCGAGGCACATCGATTATGTCACTTTGCAAATTAGCTCATTGGTGCAATTCAATGCAGATTTCACAAGCTTTCCCGAGAAGCCTGTTGCTCCTGATTATCCTCCAAACTCTCTTGGTAATGAGGTCCATGTCTGAGTCATGTTCAGGGAAGTCCCCTATTTTGTATTTCCTTATCTTATTACATTGTGAACAATGTGGAGTTAAAGTTTAGGGGTAGTTGCATGCTTATTCTGCATTTATGTTTTTCTTGTTATCTGGAATAGGATTGCATGATAGTTAAATTTCATTGCATGATAGTTTAAATTGTTAATTAAGTATGCATGTTTAAAAAAATAAATAAATTGCTAAAAAGATTTTTTCAATTTTGTTTTGAATTTTGTGGGTATATTCTCTGTAAACTCTCACGAGACACAACTCGTCCTCTTGGGCAACCTTGGGGTTGAACGGCTTGTTGCACGTGCTAAGTGCAATCGTGTTCCCTATAAAAATGGATTTGTTATAGTTGTTTTTATTTTTTTTTCGTGTGTTTTGTTTTAGAGTCGTAGTATAGGGTTGAGTCTCTTGAGCGTTGAGTTAATTTGAATTGAACCATAATCAAAGATCAGGCAAATGATTATTTGAGTTATAACTCATAGAAAATTGCTAAAAAGGTTTTTTCAATTTTGTTTTGAATTTTGTGGGTATATTCTCTGTAAACCCTCACAAGACACAACTCATCCTCTTGGGCAACCTTGGGGTTGAACGGCTTGTTGCACGTGCTAAGTGCAATCGTGTTCCCTATGAAAATGGATTTGTTATAGTTGTTTTTGTTTTGTTTTCGTGTGTTTTGTTTTAGACTCATAGTATAGGGTTGAGTCTCTTGAGCATTGAGTTAATTTGAATTGAACCATAATCAAGGATCAGGCAAATGATTATTTGAGTTATAACTCATAGAAAATTGATTAGTGTCGCTTCGTCTGTGTGCTTGACTTACTGTTGGTTTTTACATTACTTGTGATCCCTTTTTCTTTGAGCAAATATCCATTTCTAATGAATTGATTATTTGCTTAGAGGCGGTGTATTTAATTACATGCTTATTAAGATAATCTTTTACTTTAAAACTCGTATATGCATCACTCAAAACTATTTCTCATGTTTGATTTGTCTATAGCGTGAGAAGGAGTGTAAAAACACACCCACATAATATAAAAAAAATTAAAAAAAAAAGAAAAGAAATATATGATGTTAATAAATATAATAAAGTACTTGACTAGTCGAGTTTTGTGGCCTGTGTTACTCAAGTTAATAGGCCCTTAGGGGTGCCTTTGCACCTAGTGCCCTAAAACCAATTGGTTTGGGAGTCATTGGTCAAACGCTCGTTAAATGGGTAACTCTGTAGAGCCTAATGGAATGAGACATTGCACATGTCAAGATTAGTTTTGTTTTGACTTATTTGCTGGGACTAGTATAGAATGATGTATTATGCGTGTTGTTTTAAGTTTTATAATTCTTTGTTAAGGTAATTTGTCTACAAGAACCCCTCTGGGTGATGATTAGTTTGTTGTAAATGGTTCACACACACACGGGGGTCATTAGTATAGTATGTCTAATATGTGAGTTAAAATTCTAAACTTTGCAATGTTTTGAAATTTTCCTGTAATTATAACTTGAAATAATCCATGAGGCCAAATTTGGTTATCTTATTAACTTTCTGCTCAAGTTTATTATTTTTGTTTATTTAGTGGGTCTTTGTTTTGCTTGAGGACAAACAAATGTTTAAGTTTGGGGGTATTTTGGTTATTTAATGTTATATGTATGCTTAGAGTACTCCTGACCTTGATAATTCGTGATTCTTCAAGTAATTTTCTGTGATTTCTAGCTAGTAGAATTTATTTTTTTTCTATTTATTGTGATCTATTTATTTAGTTATTTTGCTTTATTTAGTGGGTCTTTGTTTTGCTTGAGGACTAACAAATGTTTAAGTTTAGGGGTATTTGATGAGTGAGTTTTATACTTACGAATTGAATACATTTAAGCTTGATAATTTATGAATCTTTAAGTGTTTTATGTGATTTTATATGTGTTTTTATGTTATTGTATAATATGGTGTATTATATTATTTTAAAGTATTTTATATATTCTATGTCGTTTTTGTATAGTTTATTCGTAATTTATATATTAAGTGTTGGTTTAGTTGTATGTGTTTTTGTACCACATTGTATAGGATGTGGTTTTGTATTGTTTTTATGTGTTTCTATTTCATTTTGTAGGAATTATAATAAGGGCTTGGTGGAACAAGGCTTGGAATTGTCCAGTCGCATTTTCTGCGCTCCGTTTACGCAGCAGCTAATTCACACCCAATTTCGGGCTTGATCCTTTCCTAATCTTCCATTTTATAGAACATGAAAGTTGTAGGTATACGAGTCTCCTTTCCATAACATCTTGAATCACCTTAATCGGAGTTCGTATGAAGATGATATGCCCAAAACACTGAAGGAGGCTGTAGCAATCCAAAAAGGGAGCAGATTTGGGCAGTTTGTATGAGCGCCGCAGCGGTGGTTTCCACCGCCGCAGCGGTGGTACAAACCCAGAAACAAGCAGAACATTTGACCACCGCGGCTCTGCCTATGATCATCGCGGCGGTGCACTGTTCCAGTTCGCGATTTTCAGTTTTTAAGTCATTTTTGAAGCCCTAATTTGAATCCAACCTTTTTTCTCTTGAAGAGAGAGAGGGAGGCGGCTGGGCTTCTATTTGGAACATCAAGAACAAGGCTTCTATCAAGGATTGGAGAGCTTGGATTGATGGATTGAGCTTGGAGATTGGATTCCCATTTGGTTTTCTCTTTCCTTTCTTTTCCCTTGATTTTATTTTCTAAAATTTGATAAATATGTTGCTGGTGGGATTTAGTTTACTTGAAATGAACTAGATTTCCATTCTAGGATTGTAATGGAACCCATTGTGTAGTTTTGAGTGATTATATCTCTCTTGGTTGATTGCTTGGCATTTGTGGATGGATTGTCATATTTAGTTCTTCATGTATTAATTGCTAGACATAGTAATTAATTTGGTAACCTATATGAAATTGATAGATGGATTATAGTGTGTTGGCCAAAAATATGATGGCATATGTTATGTTATTTGCTCTTAGGATTAAATGCATAATTTGTATAAAGGATAGACATATATACCTTTGTGCCATGTGTAGCCGATGGGAGAATCTGTGCTTGAAATCCTCGCTATTGTTAATTCTCATAGACGTATAGTGAATTACTTTGCTTGGATGTTCCTGTCTGAATCGACAGATTTAGAAACGATATGTTTATATGTTATCGAAAGAGACATGTAAACACTATAATGAATTCTCGGTTAGCTATTCACTGTGTTCATTTAATTCAAGAGATTTATAAGATTGAGCATAACTTTGGGGGAAATTGCAATCCTAGCTTGTATCCTATTGAATTCCAGTCGGTATTAGTTAATTAAATATCTTCATACCAAAAACCCAAAAACCACTTCGTCAAATTAAAATTAAATTGATTTAATTTTAATACTTTCTATATATTAGTCATAACTCCTCATGTGATCGATACTTTACTTTCTTTATATTACTTGTTGACCGCGTATACTTGCGCG
Source organism: Hedera helix (assembly GCA_947179155.2). Lineage (NCBI taxonomy): Eukaryota > Viridiplantae > Streptophyta > Magnoliopsida > Apiales > Araliaceae > Hedera > Hedera helix. Next base: position 18,822,462 of record OX359272.1, on the reverse strand, counting down.
TTGTATTCAGTCAAACGAATTCGAAGTCGCGTACTTTTATAGGTACCGATTTCGACCAGCACATACTTGTAATAAGAATTCAGTTCATCTTTTGGTATCAATATCTTTTTGGGTCCATGCATGTTAGTATGTAAGTCTCCCTTTTTGATCCATACCTTTTTAATTTTCTTGTTGCAATTTACATCCAAATGTCCTTTAATTCCACAATTATTGCAAGTAGTAAAAGGAGAGCAATATTTTGATTTAAAGTGAGATTTAATTTTTAACATTTTTATCTCATTCTTTTTATGTGTATAGTTATAGACAATTCCTTGTTTATCAAAACTAGATTTTTGATTTCTCAATATAATATTTAGATTTTTCTCTCCTTGAGTAAACTTGGCTAGTGACAATTTTAATGACTCTATTTCTTCTTGTAATTTATTCTCATTAATATTTTCTTTTGTATGTGTATCATCATTAAACACATCAATACAGATATCCCTCATTTTTATTCCATTATTTAACTTTTCAATTTTACCGTTCAAATATTTTACCTTGTTATAAAGAATCTTATTATAGTTTTCAAGATACTCAATTTTAGACATTAAGATTCTTTCTTCTTGTGATGGTGTTTTGATTTTTTTCTTTTCTTCAATTAATGTATCAACTTCATTCATTAAGGTGTTTATCAAATATTTCAAATACATATTCTTCTCTTTTAATTTTTCATTTCTTTCTTTCAAAAGATCTATATTGGTTACCTCACTTGATTCGTTTCCAAGTCCCATGAAGCACATTTGAGATATTTCATCATTGGCGTCTATTTCCACATCAGAATCATCAAGTTACAAGTGCTTTGTTCTTTTTCGTGTCCTTGAAGTTTGATTTTCCTTTATTCTTAAGTTTAAAGCAATCCTTCTTGAAATGACCAGGACGTCCACATTCAAAGTAGGCATCTTCACGTTGTTTTCCTATAAATTTATTTGATGGAAAGAAATTTCTCCTTTTGTTCTTCCTCTGTAATAATCCTTTAAACTTCATTATTATCATGGCTATTTCTTTGTCTGAATAGCCATTTGAATCTTCTTCATTTTCTACATTAAGAGCTAAAACTTTCTTTCTAGGAGTTTCCTCCTCATCATCATATCTTTTCAATTGATGTTAATATTCTTCTAGTTCACCAAACAAGGTTAATGTATCCATAATAGAGATATTAGAAGAATCTTGTAAAGTAGTTACTTTTGATGCAAACCTTTTGGGCATAGCCCGAAGTAGTTTACAGTTTATCTCACTTTGTGGAATGAATTTGTCTAGTAACTTCAAGGAATTCATCAGTGTGAGAAACCTTGCTTGTGCTTCCTTTATAGTCTCATCTTTTCCAAGCTTGAACATCTCGTAGTCATGCATGAGCATGCTAAGCTTCACTTCCTTAACTTTTGAAGTTCCTTCGTGGCTTATTTTCAAGGTGTCCCATATTTCTTTCGCCATGTTGCATGACGAAACCTTGTCGATCTCGGATTGCACCATGCCACTAAGAAGAGTGTTCATAGCTTTGGAATCATAGGATGTCATATAGACTTTGGTTGAATCCATTTCAAACAGTGTATTTGGTGTATCATCATTTTTCCTTGGAATGATTGGACCATTCTCTACTACTCACCAATCCCATGGATCTCTTTTAAGATAAATCCTCATTCAAAATTTCCAGAAGTTGTAATTCTCCGCTCCATGTAGCAATGGTGGTCTATTAGTTTATTTCCCTTCTTGGATATTACTTTCGAACTGTGCCATAGCAGAATCTTTCCCTACAAGTCACATTTAAGACCAAGATAAGTAGAGCCAAGCTCTGATACCAAATGAAATTTAAATAGACACACTTAGAAAGGGATTTGAATAAGTGTAGAACAAACTATATCCAATTTTTATAAATTAAACTATCTGTCAAAAATGCAGTATACTGTATTAACTAATTCAATTTACTGTATCACAAACCGTATTATTCTGACAGAAATCCGTTTTAATTATGTTTACTTGAAAATAGTTTTGATTATATTGTTTTGAAATTCTGAGAGACAATTACTGATATATATTTTGAGATACGAAAATGTTTTAATTAATTAACTTTAAAGTTGATCAAAACAAGCAATTGAAATAATTCAACCAATCATACCAACACCAAGAATTTTTTACGTGGTTCGACCCCTAACCTATATTCTAATTGCCTACTCCACGTCCAATATCAAATGATATTGGAAACTCCTTTTATTAAATAGTTTACTCACAAAATAATAATGTTACACAACAAGTTTATTAAATGACCCAAGCACACTTGCTCAACTTATGCACTTATGCACCCCTTGAGTACATATACTCACTTGAACACTTTTGCTCTCTAAGCACCTATGCTTCCTCAAAACTGTTTGTAACACAACTTAACCCAATCATTGGATTAAACCAAATAGACCGAGAATCTTAGTCTATCAAAACCCTTTATGATTTAAAATGATGAGTACATTAAAAACTATGATCACAATAATATATATATATATATATATATATATATATATATATATATATATATATATATATATATATATATATTCAATTCAAAGCTCCATTAATGCATTGCAATCAAAGTATGTAGTACATCACTAGTTTAGTTTTTCGAATAGAGTAGTGAGTGCGTTGAAGAACTTTTTATAAGACTCAAAGATCTTTTCTTGTAGAACTTTTATAAGGACGAAATATTGTTGTTTAAGAATATTGCACTCATTGTGTTTTTCTCTTCAGTACAAACATGGTTGTTGAGTTATAGCCATTATAATGAAAAAATGATTATTGCATGAGATCATCGTTGATTACCGTTAGTGCAAAACAGTAAAGATTACTAAGATATTTGCATTTCCCATAGCATGATTTTAGCAATAAAACCAACATATAACTTTTATAACCGTTAGTATTTAAAATAAAATATTCTCTTTCATTTGAAAAGAGCTGTTACAGTTTGTCCATAACAAATTCTCTGCCCATTATTTTAGCTCCTTAATTGATAAATATCTTCAATTTACTCAATCAATTAAGACTCATATGGAAAGATCATATAATCAGTTTGTTCAACTTAACACGCTTTTATAGATTTGAAATTACCTATTCAGTGTTCTGTATTTAATCACGCCAAAATAAATTTCTTAATTGATATAAATAGTTTCCTTATTAGGCCCATAATTAATTTAACTAATTAATCCAATCAATCATGGAAAAACTAACTTCATGCTTTCCAATATTTTGAATAAGCTCATTTAAAACCAAAACTGTTATAATTATGAAAGCGTGGTTTTTATCACTTCACAATTATTATTGATATTATTATTTATTATGATTATACAAATGAAATCCTAGAGCTTTGTTTTGAAATATATATAAAACTGTAATCTTACAGAATATCTTAAAATCATCCATACTTCATTCCATCTTGATTCTCGATTGCTTGTCAATGCAGTATTCAATATGGTGAGCCGTATAACAACCTCTAATAATATGCATGATAGACCAGCATGGCTTAATTTATTTGACCAGCTCATCATCAAAATCATAGGATAGAATATGGCTAAACCAACATAACTTCCCATCAGCTAAATAATCAATGTAAGGAGTCATCCAACAATTCAATCTTTCAATGCACTGAAGGTCTTTTCTGTTAATGTGGGGCTCATGCAAAATCTATAAGTACACCGAGCCTCCAAAATCTTCCACCTGCATAGCAGCTAACTTTGACAAGGCATCCATAACAGAATTACCTTCTCTCTCAATCCCATTAAGAGCATATGATTCAAACCTATGCAACAACCTCGGACAAGTATCTAGTCATCCAAGCTCCCTGAGCTTTATATTCCCCTTAAATTTGTTTCACCGCTAACTGAGAATCACTAAATATGAGCAAATGTCAGAATTTTAGACTCTAAGCTAGTCGTAACCCCGTTAACACTGTCTCATACTTTGCTTCATTGTTGGTAGCCTGAAACTTAAATCGAATCACTTGTTGCACCTTGAATACCTTAGGATTAGTTAGGATAACATCTGCTCTACTAGCCTCTGCATTAGCCGACCCATCAACATACAAAGTCCAATAGAAAGCAGGTACCGATTGCCCTCATCTATAACACCAACCTCCTCGGCTACATGACCGACCCCATCATTATCTAGAAAAGTACACTCAATCATAAAATTTGCCAAAGCTTGACCCTTGATGGTTATACAAGGATGGTACTCCAAATTATATTGACTTAACTCCACAGCCCACATCACTATCCTTCCCGAGGCATCTAGTTTATGTAGTACCTTCTTCAATGGCTGATTTGTGTAGATTACGATAAGCTGACCTTGAAAATAGTGTATAAGTTTTCTACTTACTATCACCAAAGCATATGCACATTTTTTTAAATTCGGATACCTGACCTCTGCATCCCTCAGCGCATGGCTAACATAATAAATTGGGCGTTGAATCCCTCATTCCTCCCGAATTAGGACTGCACCCACAGCTAACGAACTAACAACCAAATATAAGTAAAACAACTCCCTCGGCATAATCTTCTACAATAATGGGGCCGACATCAAATACTTCTTTATTTCCTGAAAAGCGTCTTCAAATTACGATATCCACTAGAAGGTCTTCTCATTCTTTGGCCATTTCAATTTGTCAAAGAAGGTCAAACACCACTCCGCTGACCTTGATATAAATCTCCTCTAAGCTACTATCCGACTAGTAAGCCTCTGCACATATTTGAAACTCTGAGGTGATTTCATATCCAATATTATCTTGATCTTCTTCGGATTATCCTCAATTCCACGCCTACTCACCAAGTACCTCAAAAACTTCCCAGACTCAAGGCCGAATGTACACTTTGTGGGGTTGAGGCGCATATTGTAGTGTCGAACAGTCTGAAAACACTTCTCCAGATCTTGAAGATGATCCTGCATCCTAAGACTCTTAAAAATCATATCATCGACATACACCTCCATATGTCTTCTAATCTGCTTTCGAAAGACATTATTTATCATCCTTTGGTACGTGGCTTCGACATTTATCAGCCCAAACATCATTCTATTATAGGCATAGATAGTTCTGTGGGTAATAAACGTTGTCTTTGGTATGTCTTCTTTTGCCATAAAAATTTGATGGTACCCTGAAAAGGCATCCAAGAAACTCAAAATTACATGTTTCGAGCTTGCATCAATGAGTTGTTCAATATGCAGAAGTGGATAAAAGTCTTTTGGGCATATCTTATTCAAATCTATGTAGTCAATACAGACCCTCCACTTCCCATTTTACTTTTGCACCTAAATGACATTGGCTAGCCACTCCGGATATTTAATTTCTTCAATCACTCCGGTATCCAGGAACTTACCAAGCTCTCCATCTATAATCTTTTAACGCTCTGACGCAAAGATCCTCTGGTTTTGATAAAATGACTTCCTAGCTAGGTATACTGATAGCCTGTGAATGGCCACATCTCCTGCTACCCCCGGCATATCCCGAGGTGTTCAGGCGAAAATATCTGAATAAGTATACAGTAATTATATCAACCCAGACTTAAACGTTCTTGTCAACCTGATACCTATCTTCACTATCTTTGTTGTGTTGCCCGGGATTAACTCCACCTCCTCGGTCTCCTCGATAGGCAACCCTAACAACTTGGTAACCTCCTCAGTATATGGTTTAGTATCAACAATCATGGTTTGCCTTTACTTACTAACCCTAACTGCAGATGATGTCACAGCATGACGACAACACCTCCGAGTAATATCAATATCTCCCTTCACTTCACGGACTCCCCTCGATGTCTAAAACTTAATCTTAAAGTGAGGGATAGACGTAACAACGTTTAAAACAGATAATGTCGTTCAACCTAAAATAGCATTATAGGCTGAACAAAAAAAAATTGCACTAGTACCTTCATCTGTCGAGGAGCCGTTCCAAAGACCACCAGAAGCTCCACGGTTCTGACCACATGCACAACTTCATGGCCAAATCCATACAAAGGTGACTCTATACTAGCTTCTAATTTTATGCCCTGGAGATCCATCCTTTGATAGGCATGACTATAAAGTACATCCATTAAAGACCCGTTATCGATCACGATCCTTTTCATGTCTACCGGGCCGACCTGTGCTGTGATATGTGACACCCCAAGATTTTACAGAAATTTGAAATAAGGATTATGGATAATTAAGTGAAGGTTATAAAATAAAACCTAGTTAAAATGATTAAATATGATTATTATGTGATTAAATTGAATTATTACGTGATCAATGCGTTAGAAAGAACCTGTGTGGTTGAAATATTAAAGAGAGACCTATGTGGTCGAATATAGAAATATGAATTTAAGTTAGAAAATTATGGAAATGGAAAATTATAATGAAAAAGGAGTTTTGAGAATTTAATGATAGTGTAATGGATTAAGAACGAATGAATTGATGTTAATACCTACAAAAGGTGAATTGAAAGGAATTAGTGTAAGACGTTGTGATATGTCAGCATGTAATAGTTTGAATGTATGAATATGTGTATATTAAGGTATGTGATCGAATATAGAATGAAAAGTACAAGGGGATGAGGAAATAGTATGTAAATTAATTGTAAGTTATGAGAATTAATAATGAGACTAATGAATAAGCCTGCAGGGGCGAGGGTTCAGAAATGAAAAGTTAAGGTAAGGCAGAATGTGCAAAAAAGAAGAAACAGTTTGAATTAATTGTCATATTAGGAATAGACGGAATATTAAAGGAATGATATATGAATATTTGAAAGTTATTATGAAATTTATATTAATTGACGGTCGTAAGATAACCGATAATTCGATTTGTAAATACGGAAAGTAACACCCCTGTGAATGTGCAGGAAGAATATAGATTTCAAATATGGTGTAAATTAGCACGTGTATTATGTAAATAGGTGAATGGACGTTAAAGTCGTAATTATAGTATTACGAGTTTAAATGATAAAGGACGATGGATTTTGATAATCCGGTCGAGGTTCACTTATCGGAGAAGTGGTTTATGGAAAAATATGAGTAATGCGATTATTGAGATATCGGAAATGGGAATTTTATTGAATATGGAACCAAAAATGGTTCGTAGATAATTAAGAATGAATATATGAAAATTGACAATTATGATGAATTATTGTTATTGAGTTACGAAATTTAAGTTTCAAGGTGTGACAAGTGAATTGGGAGAAGCCAATTATAATGTATTTAATGATGGAATAAAGTTCAAGCATGATGAAACAAATTTGGATAAAAAAAAAAAAAAGGAATTCATTTGAATGAATAATAAGCAATTTAGGAATTTTAAGGAAGTTAAATCTCTAGATTTTAGAGAAATGACCAAAATGCCCTTGTCAAGTCATGTAATGACCATGGTGTCCCAACTTGGTCTAATGACCATTACGCCCTTACTTAGTCATGAGAAATGACATTAGTAACCCTAACCATGCATGGTTTAAACTAACCAATGCATGGTTAGTTGTTGGAGCACTTCTATATATATGTATATAATTATATTGCAAGCATACTTGGCTAGTTCATTTCATTTTTCAGCATTCGAAGGTTCTAGCATAAGAGAGAAAGAGAGAAAAGAGAGAGGAAGCTAGGGTTGGAGAGAAAACTTGATTATATGAGCTTGGATGCTTGGTTGGCTTTGAAGCAAGAAGAAAAGAGGAAGAGCTCATCATATGGAAGCAATCTATGTGAAAGAGTTGGAAATCCATGAAGGTACAACCATGTTCTAGTTTCAAGAAGTTATGTTTATAGGATTAAATTCAAGAATAAGGATAGCCATGCATGAATTAAGGGCTAGATGTGAAGATTATGTGAAGTTATGTGTTTTATGTTTGGTTTATGTTGAAACCCTAAGTGTTCAAGCTAGTAAAGCAAAGGTGGTGCAGTATTTATACACCAATTCAAAGCTAAAAAGCATGATTCATGGAGGATCATGTATTATTTGTTTTTAAATGTGATAAACCTAGTTAGAAAAGTTAAATATGTATGAAGTATGAGAAATTTCATAAAAGAAAGCTTAAAAGAATTATAAATGGAAGCAAAGCATGTTTTGTGAAGAAAGTGTAATATAGAGTCATGATTTAAAAATGATTATGTGTAATAGGTTGATGGTTGTGATGAAAATCTAGTGCGAGGTGTTAAACATGTTGAATTCATGCAAATTATTTTGTTAGATGGCATACAAGAATGCTCAAGTGGTTGAGAAGCTTGTTTAGTATGAAAAGATTAAATATTAGGCTATACTTTTTGTGTAGTTAACGTAATAATCTGTAAAGTGCACTTAAACGTGCAGTTAGAAGTTATAGAGACGTGTAAAGTCGTTAAATATGTTTATGATAACCTATGTGGTGCTTGGTGAATTATGTATCAAGTTGAGTCTAAGTTGAAGTTTAAAAAGTTTAGAAACTTTTATGAAAAATCTAACCAAAAGGTGATTTTTGGCAATTTTGAGAAATTAAAGATGAAATGGAGTCAAATGACTCATATTTATGTTAATACACGTGTCTAGGTTAGTCTGGAAGTTAACAGAATGAAAATTTAGTGTTTTGGCGATTCGAACGATCGGAATCGATCGTTTCGAATCAAAATGGATTTTAACAGACAAAAGTCGCCTCGTGCGAAGTTTTTCGGTTTTGAAAGTTTAGAAATGTCACATATAGGTTATGTGAGCTATTTTAAGTGTTGAATTGATGTTTTAAATCAAATGGCCAAAAATACAAGAATTGCAAAAGTTGATTTTGAAAATTCTGAAATTTCTTAAGTATAGAAACAAGTTGAATAGCCCTCCTACAAGCTAGTATATCTATGATTTAGAAAGGCCAAATGAGGCAAATGAAAATTTATTAAAATACTATGTAGCAAGGTCTAGAAGTGTACCAAATTTGGTGTCAATTGGAAATGTGGGTTAAGAGTTAAAAATCAGCAAAGCAGGGAGGAAAATCAGGAATTCTGCAGAACCAGGACTGCGCCGGGGCGCAGTATTATACACTGGTAACTGCGCCGGGGCGCAGTTACTGTTCATGGCTGCGGAGATCTCGCGGCCAGCGAGGTCTGGTACGGCCGGGGCGCGATGTACTGTAGCAATCTGAAAATTTTTAAGTCCCAAAATGCTATATTTTGATGTGCAATGATAAGAATGGGTTATGTAAACCCTAAATAAATACAAATGGGCTATATAAAGGATGTCAAGGTATAATGAAACGATATACGGCATAACATCATATGCCTTAAGCTAAGTCAAAGCGTGTGATGAATATGAAAAAGGTTGATAGCAAGTTAGGATGTATTATTAACCTACATAAGGTATAGTACATCATATGTGAAATGATTAGAGACGAAGGGTCGTGTAATTATAAGTTAAGCTTGACCAATATTATAAAGTTTTATGATATTATAATAACATGTAAGTTCAATGTGAACAGATAAGAGTTTGGAATAAGCGAACCGAGGCAAAGAAGGATTGAACGGCCAAACGAGGTGGTAAAAGGTTAAGCTAAATAAATGCATTCCAGGCAAGTGTTCAGACTATAAGGTGCTATGTTCTAGGTGAACTGCGTGTTAGTGGAATATTTGAAATGTGCCTTACGTGCAACTATATGTTTTAACTGTTAAGTGTAATACGTGGCATTCATGTATAACATGATTAAGTAGAGAAGCATAACGCATAAATAAATTGTGAGCATGAAATGTGCTATCTGAATTACTTGCTGAGCTTTATGCTCACCCTTGCCATGAACTAACATTTCAGGTAGAATACAAGAAGGCCGGAGGTTCCGGTGATGCTAAGGTAAAAAGTGTGAATGCATGGAGATGCGTGAAGAGATTTGTAAATTGTTTCTATGAGATATTCATGTAAATCAAATGTATGCAAATTTGCATATATGCAAGTTATGTAATAACCGATTTTAAATATTAAACCTAGATGGTAGAAAGGAATGTATAATTTGCTAATTTGTATTATCGGCGGATGAAAAGTGTATGTATATATTGTCCAGGGAAAGTGGAAAAGTGATACATGTGATAAACTTGTATGTGTAGTACAGAAATATGTAAATATATATATGAATAGGAACAGGTACAAACAGGTGTAAGTAACCAGAGCTATGTACGAAAAGTTCATGGCGAAATTTTATTTCAGATTATGACATCATATATATATGACTATAATAGGTCACAAATTATTAATGTTTGACCTAAGTTTAATGAAGGATAAGTAAACGTTGCGATCCTGAGACAGGTTTAAGGAATGTAAATTAAATAAGTTTTAAAAAAAAATATGGACCAAATTACGGTCAATTAAAGTTAAAGGTCAAAGGTTAAAGTTTAACGCACGGAATCCCGGTTAATAAGGTTTTAAAGATAATAATGATAATATCCTGAGAAAATGTAAATTAAACAAGGTTAGGATTTCGGGGCGTTTCAGTTGGTATCAGAGCAGTCAGGTTATAGACTTTAGGTAGGAGTACCTTAGGCTATGACCTTTGTGTGAAGAAAGGAAATAGAAAGGTATTGGACTCTAGAGGAGTTGTGTAATAAAGAAATGAATTTTGGGAATTCAGGATTGAGAAATAGTAAAGGATACTTGAAAATAAGACAAGATAAAGGGCAAATGGGCCATGAGATCCTAGGAGATCAATAAGACGAAAACGGGACTCTAGATGAGTTGTAAATAGTAAGATAAGATTAAGGGACTCTTAAGGAGTTGTGAATGGTAAGTTATGAATATAGGGGACTCATAATAAGTTGTGAACAATAAGATGAAGGGACTCTTAATGAGTTGTAATATGTGAATTGATAAAATTCATATCAGGTAAAGAAAAGTGAGGAATATTAGGGTATGTGGGATTTTTCATTGAGAACTCATGGTAGTGGCCCAGTGTGCACTTCCTCGGTATGGGACGGGGATTTGTACTTGCTTAGCTTCCTGTCGTGATAATCAGTGAAGATCCAGCGTCACGGTAAGAAGTGAGAAGAGTTAAGTAAGAAAGATTAAGATTAGTTGCGTGTTCTGAAAACCCAAGCGTATAGTAAGTTCGTGACTCATGATTATGTGGTGGAGCCCCTCAGCGAATGGGCGACGATAGCCTGACTAGGACAAGCTCCGTGAACCATGTGATTGTGGTAAGTTCCTGAGCCCAAATGCGTGGCAAGTTTGATGAACAGGGTTGGGTTAGAGTAGAGAGCCATAAGTTAAGAAATATAGTTCTTAGATATTGGCTAAGATTAAGGATATATGAAGAGATAATATTATAAGAAAGGATTGAACGAGTTAAGGAACTATGTAAGACGAAGAGATTATTAGAATTGGGTAGACAATCCACTCTTCTAGCTATGCTAGACCATTCATGTTTTTAAAATGTGCTTATTTTTGGCACGATGGTGCAGCAAAATGTTTTGTTCAAGTATTGTAAAGTGATTTTTTAAAATTTCGTGATTCATGGTCTATGCCAATTGATTCGGCTAGACAAAGTTATTTTGAAAATTTCAAAATGTATTTATAAAAGTCATTGTCACACTATTGAATAAGTGTGAAATGATAATATGGCGGAATTCTCAACGTACTTCTATGACGGTACGGTATTAAGAGGTCTTAAATGACTGAATTCTCAACGTACTGCTAAGATGGTGCGGTATTATGAAGCCTTTTAAAGGATTTTCTTGGGTTCAAGTTTTGAGCCAATGATAGTATTTCTGAAAAATTTCAAGTTTTTTTTTTTTTTTGAAATGAACAATTTAATGATATAAATCTATGCCATTGTTTCGGCTAGATCATTCTGCTTAAAAAATTTATTAAATGTTTTTGAAATCCAGATAATGGATAAAACAAGTGTTTTTCAAGTCTGAGGTGAACAACCCTGCAAAGGGGATTTGTTATGTGGGTTGGTTAACGTGGTTCAGCCCAAAGAAAAAAATAAAAGGGTACAATAGGCTGATCACCTAGTGTACTAAATATGGTAGTTTCTAGTCTCTGTGACTGGTAAACAGGCCAATAGTAAATTAATGGCGTGGTTGCGTCGTGACTCAGGTTCATTGGTCTTTATTGACCCCTAAGCAAAAGCATCAATTTTGTTTTAAACGCAAAAGTTTTATGTTTTAAAGGAAAAGCTACTCTTATTTATTCATACTACTTCACAGTTGTTAAATAATTGTGAAGATTCCTGAAAGACATTCCAATATTCTGGAATGAATGTTACAAAGGGGTAAGATGGGTAGAGATAGGAGAGAATTTAAAGGTTAGTGAAAATGTTAAATGAATGGAAAGAGATGTATGTTGCAAATGAGCATGATATGAGTACACAGCAAATTTCGAGGACGAAATTTTGTTAAGGAGGGGTGAATGTGACACCCCAAGATTTTACAGAAATTTGAAATAAGGATTATGGATAATTAAGTGAAGGTTATAAAATAAAACCTAGTTAAAATGATTAAATATGATTATTATGTGATTAAATTGAATTATTACGTGATCAATGCGTTAGAAAGAACCTGTGTGGTTGAAATATTAAAGAGAGACCTATGTGGTCGAATATAGAAATATGAATTTAAGTTAGAAAATTATGGAAATGGGAAATTATAATGAAAAAGGAGTTTTGAGAATTTAATGATAGTGTAATGGATTAAGAACGAATGAATTGATGTTAATACCTACAAAAGGTGAATTGAAAGGAATTAGTGTAAGACGCTGTGATATGTCAGCATGTAATAGTTTGAATGTATGAATATGTGTATATTAAGGTATGTGATCGAATATAGAATGAAAAGTACAAGGGGATGAGGAAATAGTATGTAAATTAATTGTAAGTTATGAGAATTAATAATGAGACTAATGAATAAGCCTGCAGGGACGAGGGTTCAGAAATGAAAAGTTAAGGTAAGGCAGAATGTGCAGAAAAGAAGAAACAGTTTGACTTAATTGTCATATTAGGAATAGACGGAATATTAAAGGAATGATATATGAATATTTGAAAGTTATTATGAAATTTATATTAATTGACGGTCGTAAGATAACCGATAATTCGATTTGTAAATACGGAAAGTAACACCCCTGTGAATGTGCAGGAAGAATATAGATTTCAAATATGGTGTAAATTAGCACGTGTATTATGTAAATAGGTGAATGGACGTTAAAGTCGTAATTATAGTATTACGAGTTTAAATGATAAAGGACGATGGATTTTGGTAATCCGGTCGAGGTTCACTTATCGGAGAAGTGGTTTATGGAAAAATATGAGTAATGCGATTATTGAGATATCGGAAATGGGAATTTTATTGAATATGGAACCAAAAATGGTTCGTAGATAATTAAGAATGAATATATGAAAATTGACAATTATGATGAATTATTGTTATTGAGTTATGAAATTTAAGTTTCAAGGTGTGACAAGTGAATTGGGACAAGCCAATTATAATGTATTTAATGATGGAATAAAGTTCAAGCATGATGAAACAAATTTGGATAAAAAAAAAAAAAAAAGGAATTCATTTGAATGAATAATAAGCAATTTAGGAATTTTAAGGAAGTTAAATCTCTAGATTTTAGAGAAATGACCAAAATGCCCTTGTCAAGTCATGTAATGACCATGGTGTCCCAACTTGGTCTAATGACCATTACGCCCTTACTTAGTCATGAGAAATGACATTAGTGACCCTAACCATGCATGGTTAAAACTAACCAATGCATGGTTAGTTGTTGGAGCACTTCTATATATATGTATATAATTATATTGCAAGCATACTTGGCTAGTTCATTTCATTTTTCAGCATTCGAAGGTTCTAGCATAAGAGAGAAAGAGAGAAAAGAGAGAGGAAGCTAGGGTTGGAGAGAAAGCTTGATTATATGAGCTTTGATGCTTGGTTGGCTTTGAAGCAAGACGAAAAGAGGAAGAGCTCATCATATGGAAGCCATCTATGTGAAAGAGGTGGAAATCCATGAAGGTACAACCATGTTCTAGTTTCAAGAAGTTATGTTTATAGGATTAAATTCAAGAATAAGGATAGCCATGCATGAATTAAGGGCTAGATGTAAAGATTATGTGAAGTTATGTGTTTTATGTTTGGTTTATGTTGAAACCCTAAGTGTTCAAGCTAGTAAAGCAAAGGTGGTGCAGTATTTATGCACCAATTCAAAGCTAAAAAGCATGATTCATGGAGGATCATGTATTATTTGTTTTTAAATGTGATAAACCTAGTTAGAAAAGTTAAATATGTATGAAGTATGAGAAATTTCATAAAAGAAAGCTTAAAAGAATTATAAATGGAAGCAAAGCATGTTTTGTGAAGAAAGTGTAATATAGAGTCATGATTTAAAAATGATTATGTGTAATAGGTTGATGGTTGTGATGAAAATCTAGTGCGAGGTGTTAAACATGTTGAATTCATGCAAATTATTTTGTTAAATGGCATACAAGAATGCTCAAGTGGTTGAGAAGCTTGTTTAGTATGAAAAGATTAAATATTAGGCTATACTTTTTGTGTAGTTAACGTAATAATCTGTAAAGTGCACTTAAACGTGCAGTTAGAAGTTATAGAGACGTGTAAAGTCGTTAAATATGTTTATGATAACCTATGTGGTGCTTGGTGAATTATGTATCAAGTTGAGTCTAAGTTGAAGTTTAAAAAGTTTAGAAACTTTTATGAAAAATCTAACCAAAAGGTGATTTTTGGCAATTTTGAGAAATTAAAGATGAAATGGAGTCAAATGACTCATATTTATGTTAATACACGTGTCTAGGTTAGTATGGAAGTTAACGGAATGAAAATTTAGTGTTTTGGCGATTCGAACGATCGGAATCGATCGTTTCGAATCAAAATGGATTTTAACGGACAAAAGTCGCCTCGTGCGAAGTTTTTCGGTTTTGAAAGTTTAGACATGTCACATATAGGTTATGTGAGCTATTTCAAGTGTTGAATTGATGTTTTAAATCAAATGGCCAAAAATCACAAGAATTGCAAAAGTTGATTTTGAAAATTCTGAAATTTCCTAAGTATAGAAACAAGTTGAATAGCCCTCCTACAAGCTAGTATATCTATGATTTAGAAAGGCCAAATGAGGCAAATGAAAATTTATTAAAATACTATGTAGCAAGGTCTAGAAGTGTACCAAATTTGGTGTCAATTGGAAATGTGGGTTAAGAGTTAAAAATCAGCAAAGCAGGGAGGAAAATCAGGAATTCTGCAGAACCAGGACTGCGCCGGGGCGCAGTATTATACACTGGTAACTGCGCCGGGGCGCAGTTACTGTTCATGGCTGCGGAGATCTCGTGGCCAGCGAGGTCTGGTATGGCCGGGGCGCGATGTACTGTAGCAATCTGAAAATTTTTAAGTCCCAAAATGCTATATTTTGATGTGCAATGATAAGAATGGGTTATGTAAACCCTAAATAAATAAAAATGGGCTATATAAAGGATGTCAAGGTATAATGAAACGATATACGGCATAACATCATATGCCTTAAGCTAAGTCAAAGCGTGTGATGAATATGAAAAAGGTTGATAGCAAGTTAGGATGTATTATTAACCTACATAAGGTATAGTACATCATATGTGAAATGATTAGAGACGAAGGGTCGTGTAATTATAAGTTAAGCTTGACCAATATTATAAAGTTTTATGATATTATAATAACATGTAAGTTCAATGTGAACAGATAAGAGTTTGGAATAAGCGAACCGAGGCAAAGAAGGATTGAACGGCCAAACGAGGTGGTAAAAGGTTAAGCTAAATAAATGCATTCCAGGCAAGTGTTCAGACTATAAGGTGCTATGTTCTAGGTGAACTGCGTGTTAGTGGAATATTTGAAATGTGCCTTACGTGCAACTATATGTTTTAACTGTTAAGTGTAATACGTGGCATTCATGTATAACATGATTAAGTAGAGAAGCATAACGCATAAATAAATTGTGAGCATGAAATGTGCTATCTGAATTACTTGCTGAGCTTTATGCTCACCCTTGCCATGAACTAACATTTCAGGTAGAATACAAGAAGGCCGGAGGTTCCGGTGATGCTAAGGTAAAAAGTGTGAATGCATGGAGATGCGTGAAGAGATTTGTAAATTGTTTCTATGAGATATTCATGTAAATCAAATGTATGCAAATTTGCATATATGCAAGTTATGTAATAACCGATTTTAAATATTAAACCTAGATGGTAGAAAGGAATGTATAATTTGCTAATTTGTATTATCGGCGGATGAAAAGTGTATGTATATATTGTCCAGGGAAAGTGGAAAAGTGATACATGTGATAAACTTGTATGTGTAGTACAGAAATATGTAAATATATATATGAATAGGAACAGGTACAAACAGGTGTAAGTAACCAGAGCTATGTACGAAAAGTTCATGGCGAAATTTTATTTCAGATTATTACATCATATATATATGACTATAATAGGTCACAAATTATTAATGTTTGACCTAAGTTTAATGAAGGATAAGTAAACGTTGCGATCCTGAGACAGGTTTAAGGAATGTAAATTAAATAAGTTTTAAAAAAAAATATGGACCAAATTACGGTCAATTAAAGTTAAAGGTCAAAGGTTAAAGTTTAACGCACGGAATCCCGGTTAATAAGGTTTTAAAGATAATAATGATAATATCCTGAGAAAATGTAAATTAAACAAGGTTAGGATTTCGGGGCGTTTCATGATAACTAAGGCTCCTTCATGTGGCTCAACTGCATCAGCTGGATAATCCTCGTTCGAGAATGAGATCACCGTATTTTGAAAAGGTCGTTTTACTTTAGGCACCTAATCCAATAAGGCTAGGATTATATCATAACGAGATCAACATTTTTTGTCAATCTGCCTTTACACCGACCCACCTATGATAACATCCACCACCCTCCGAGGCTGATGCCCCTGCTCTGCCCATTTTTCCACAACAGGTTCTGGATTAGGAGCTTGCCCTTCCCATCCTACCACATACTGGGTCAATTCACCCCTCTGAACTTTCAACTCAATTATGTCCTTTAACTCGGCACATGTCTCTGTCGTATGTCCAACTTGGTGGTGATACTGACAATATAGATTTGATCTAGATAGCCTTGATCTTAACTGTCTAGGCACAGCTGTCGGTTCCTTCCTTATAGCCTCCAATACCTTGACTCGATCTGTATTCAAATGAGTAGACGTCTTATTTTCTGTTCGAGGTTAAAAAGGCGGCTTGTTCGCAGTAGGCTATCCTACTTTTGACCCCATCCGGTCAAAAATATTAGGCCTACTATCTCCGCCTTTATTTCCACCATAAGATTTATCATTCCTTTTACTCTTCGGCATCAAATTATCCATAGCCTCCTCGATCGCAATGAACTTTTCAGCTCCTTCATACGCGTCTAAAAGGTCCTTCGGAGGATTGAACATCACATCCTTCATCGTCTTTCTGTTTCAAGTGACGTCCATCCCTATAGTAAAAAGTCCCAGCACCTGTATCATTTTAAGGTCGGTAATCGTTCCCACAGTATTCCGAAACCTCTGCACATAGTGGCTCAAGGACTCCCTGGGCTTCTTCTTGATCTATATCAAGGGCACAGTCACTTTGCCCCTCCTTTTATTAGTTCCAAATCATTCATGAAATTGCCCGCACAGCTCTACCCACGAACTTATACAAGTTGAAGGTAATGACATCATCTACTGTTTGGCGCCTTTATTAAGTGTCGTCACGAAGATCTAACACATCCTGGCCTCTAAATGATTATAATATTTCATCACCCGCTTATACAAATTGGTATGGTCATACGGGTCACCCAAGCCATCATAAATTTTCAGAGGTGGCAACTTCTTTTTCGGGTTGGCTTTCTCCTGGTCGATCGCCGATAAGAATGGAGATTTTGGATCAAAAGGCATGGGGATAGAAGCCACTGGCTTTCCCTAACTGTTGGTCTCATTTTCACCGCGCCAACCTCCTCTCAAAGTCTATTATCCTTTCCATGACAAGGTCAGGATTAGGCATATAAGGAATTATCTTTTGCTCTTCTCGACCCAGTTTCGTCCTCACACCATCATAACCCTTTCTTTCAATGGGAAATTGAGCCTTTCCCAGGGAATGTTAGCTCGAAAAAATAGGTTGTCTCCTTTCCTATATCTAACCTGAACTGACTCGATCAGGTTGCCTCATATGACCCTAAAGCTAGTACTGATCACCAAATTTTGACCGCCTTACCCATCCTTGTTTCAACTAAAGCCAACTCTGTGGGGTCTTTGTATGCTTTCTGCTATCAATAGTAGTGGATGGACCTTTTTCTCTTCTTAGCTGAGACAAGTAGGCTCTCCACTCCTGGCGCTCATGTTGGAAGGCCTCCAACTCATCCTTTACCTCTCCAATCCTGTGTTGTCTGACTCTATTTGCATGCTCATGTTGTGAAATTCTTCTAGAGGGGGTCACCACACCTTTTAGATCTCCCCTTCACAAGTCAGAATCCATCGCAGGCGATAATGAAAACAAATGCCTCCTCACAGGTTTTAACTGAGCATGCACTTGTCTATGCCTCGACTGATTAGGCCTAAGTCTTCCCCATACTGAGCCTCTGACATGCTACATGCATGGTTCAATGGAAGATCCTTGATGATCCCCACTTGAACTTCCTTTCTCCACCATAAAAACAACCTTCAAACCAAACTAAGCTGGTGATTTGTTTACCAAATATCAAACTAGCCCTCCTTCTAGCACCAATGTTAACGCGTGAATCTTTTGTAGGGTTTCAACACATAAACGCATCGGAATTTCAAAATTTTTCAAAACCCTAAAATAGGATCCATGCAAAAACATATTAATGTAGAGGTTTAGATATATTTTTACCAATTATCCGAGCTTGAATGGAGACGATGGAATTCTAGAACGGCTTCGAATCTTCAACTCAATCCAACGGAACCGCGTCTCTAGGGTATCCACATGAATGCCCCGCAAATCGTCCCACGATCTGCAGCAAAGAAAGTTGCGGTACTAGCTACCAAGATCTGGATTTGGATTTACTAAGTTTTTCTCTCTAGCCTCTTTCTGAAAGCAGCTAGGGTTTAGGTTTTGATTTTTACGTACTTAAAATAGCTGATATATCATGTATATATAGCAATTAAAAGAATTAATCAAAACCTAATTAGAAAAATAAAATCCAAATTTATATATATTATATTTTAATTAAGTCTTACTTAATTAATATACATATATACAAATTATTCTATTAATTTAAATTCATAATTTAAATACTATCAATCATATTGATATATTTAAATCCTAACAATTTAAATTAATTCTCTTTTAATTACGTTCTAAGTGTGTGACCCTATAGGTTATTATTATATTGACAATAATTTTAAAATCATATTATAAAATTATAAACAGTGAGCGACATCTAGTAATGCATCACTGTTACCCAAATAATAATAAGATCGGTGATTTAAATCAACCATTTCGTGACCAATGTTTCAATATAATTTAATCCTTTTAACCTTAACATCCTAGATTAAACTCGAGGCACGGAATGTGTCATACTCTTCATAATTTAATCTGAGTTTTCTTGATCAATGAGTAGACTATATAAAATAAATCACTATTTGAGCATGGTCATGCATTTCATAGTCTTACTCAATCAAGAGGCCTATAGATATCACCCCTAATATATATGATGGTTAAATTCCATCTAGATCACTCATATTCCTCACATAATTCATGATGAACCCAATAATCACTTTTATTGTCCACCCTATTAAAGGACTTTTGATGATATCAAAGTACATAAATTCTCGTGTAATAATATAGTGATTTCAGGTCGAATGATCATTACATCATTGTCACAATGAGAATTTCTTATGACACTTTGCATAATGCTCCACGTAAAATTCTCATGGTGGGTCTGTCCAGTACATTATTCTCTAACATGTACATATGCATTGACTCAATATCTCATATATTTATGACCAATGAGATTTGACCATCAGTCAATCCACATACTAGTCTCAATGCATCATTGTTGTCTCATTAACAATGATACTCGACTAGGGACATTTAAGAACAATGATACTAATTGTAATTATATAATCTCATGTTCAAGTCAAATACTTGAAGCTATATAATTCATATCACTATTCTAAGGACTTTTATTATGCTAATATTTATATAACGCAGTAAATAAAATCATAATAAAATAATTCATTTATTCAATCAAATATAATATCAAATTGTTAAGCAATTACATCAAATAATTGGCCTCTAGGACATGAACTCTAACATCTTTCTCCCACTGAAATCACCAAACAGCAAGATTCCTGCACTCAAAAGAAAACGTTAAACACCCCACAGATCAGGTCACGGCTTGGGCCGTCCGGGGATGCTCTAGTGTAAAAATAAGTATAGGTTATAAAACGTCACGATGGAGAACCAAGATAATTGCTGAAGTATTTATATTTGATGTTGTAGCTATGCATGTATTAACATTACCTGGTATATATACTCTTCCATAGATATTGTGACGACCCCAAATCCAGGTTCCTTGAACCTCGGATCCGGTTCAACACGAGTTCAACATTTTCCTTATTGTTCATGAATTACAACAATATTATAATTGGTAAATAACCATTTATTTACAATTTTACAACATCTCCTTCTATTCCAGAATCAAAATCTTTATGCATTCCTAGTATGTCTCAATATCATACATGATACGACATTCTATTACAATCAATTTGAGTATCTAAGACTCGTAATACATACCAACCAATTCTTATACCACACAATCATTTTACCTGTCCAATTCGGACTGATATCTACAATGGTCGTGCTAGACCTTCAGTGAATATAATACGCATTCCTGTTTCTTGATACTTATCAAGACTTCAAATACTTGTACTATCTGAAAATGTTGGTTTAAGCAAGAGTGAGCACGACGGTTCAGAAAGTTTAACAGTTACACATAACACATTACATGCTTCACATATTATATATGCTCTACATTTTATACTTACATCATGCTTTTTATGCATTTCAGTTTATGTCATACTGCTCATGCATCACATATAACATCTAGCATTTCATGCTTCATATTTTACATGTAATCATACCTCATGCTTTTCACATAACACAAATATCATCAATATAACTGCATATCAATAATATAATATCAAATTGTAGCATATTAATGCACATAGGAGCAAGTTCTGAAAAAACTTGTCTGGTCGCTTTTACCATTTACGCTTATTTGCATCATTTGCTCAACCTACAATTTATATAACAAATTGACATAATCATTAGCTACCAGGACTTTTAATTAGTCTTAACTTAAGACCTTAACATCAAATTATTAACTCTTAAGATATCCGACAAACGAACCCTTAAGTTCCAAACAAAACCCTAGTCCAAATACAGTTTGGACATATCAGGCATGCTTAACCAGCTTGCGCTTTCATTATACAATCTTCGTACGACCCACTTTTAATAAGTTGTCTAAATTAGTCACAAATGGACTATTTACATTTGTTTAATTCAATTAAACTTTCTTCTTTTACATAACTTAATGATTCGGACATTTAACAATGTATCAAATACCCCAACATATTATCTATCTTTGATAATATACCACTAAGTTCAAATATTATTAACCATCTAATAATATTATTAACCATTTAATAATATTTTAATCACTTATTAATATTATTAACCATTTAATAATATTTTAATCACTCATTAATATTATTAACCATTTAATAATATTTTAATCACATATTAATATTATTAACCATTTAATAGTATTTTACTAATATTTTAATCACTTCTTAATATTATTAACCATTTAATAATATTTTAATCACTTCTTAATATTATTAACCATTTAATAATATTTTAATCATTTACTAATGTTATTCCTCATTTAATAAATTTTTAATCATATACTAATATTATTGATCATTTGATATTAATTACTCATTCTCTAATATTATAAATCTGTTAATAATATTTTAATTAATAATATATTTTCTGAAACCGACGACTGAACCGATGTTCAGGGCCTGAACATACTGTCTGGGTTGGCAGCTCTACGATCGTTGAGTGGGAGTCACTCAACGATTTCCCAAGACTGGCCCAGACTGCTCTACTACCAGCACTCTACTACCATCAGCACTCTACTACCAGCAGCACTCTACTAACAGTACTCTACTACCAGCAGTACTCTACTACCAGCAGCACTCTACTACCAGCAACACTCTCCTACCAACACTCTACTACCAACAACACTCTACTATCAGCAGCACTCTACTACCAGCCGCACTCTACTACCAGCAACACTCTAATATTCTATCTACTAACTTGGTTAAGTCATTCATTGGCTGAAGAGTGAGCTCTACGATCAGAGTGCAACCACTCTACGATCTCAATGACGAAGTCACTCTACGATTTTCACTGCAACTAAGGAAAATTCCCGTATTTACACTAACTTCATACAACATACCAACACTCATTTTAACCTTTCTGGTTTACTCTTTAGACTAACAAAACGTCTAACACATTACTTAAAGATGTTCTGATTTTGAAAACAGATCCTTTCACAGAAGGTTTAACCACCTTGGTTTTTTTAGACTTTTAGTCAAACACTCGGTGAGCATACGAGAACATCTTTATAAACTGATTATTTACAGTAAACAAATACACTTCCACCCCTACTCCAACCTTGTATTACCTGAACCCTTCATGGTCCTTAACACAGGTTTCACCCAACAGAAAACATCTAAACCAAATAATAAGCCAATACACCAGTCCATTCTAAAGTTTTATGAACATAAACATTGAGTACAGACCAACTGTGGTTCAGACTCATAATGTTGACTGGGTATAATAACCGAAACCATTATTCTAGTTCTGATTCAATCATTAACTAGTTTCACCTACATTTTTGACTACCGAGTTTACATTACTCTCATTTAAACATCTCATATGCAACTCTAGCAAATTCTGTTTCCTTAATCCAACCTAAGATAAAACCAGTTAAATGAATAAGGATAATATCGAAATAACTGGATAATACCTTCAATCTTTGACAGATGATTTACATTCAGATTCTGCCTTCTCCGAACAGCAAGAACTCCTCTGAAGTTTGCATTTACTTCTCAAGCTCAATATCTCTCTTAGCCTAAATGAACGGGAAAGGAAAATGAGGGAATGACTAGTTGATGGACATTTTGATTGACCATATGAATGACTAGGGTTGGTGGGGAATTGTTAAACCACTTTACACCAAAAAATCAACCAGCAAGCAAGTTTTATGACCATGTGGGCCCCAAAATTCAGGATTGCTACATTATTTCACCAATTTAGCTTTATTTTTATATCCTATATCATTATATAAGTATCCATATATATATACACCAATATATATATACATTGACCACAACTTTGACTTAGTTTGGGCTCCACATTGGACTTAGGAATTAAATCTATTGGGCTCGTCATTTAATTTGTTTGGGCTCAATTTAATTATTCTATTGGGCTAACATTAAATACCATATGTTACATTTAATTAAAACAAGCATTGGGCTTGATTAATTATTACATGAATCAAGGTTTATTTAATTACAAAGACTACTAGGTTAATTAATTTGACCTAGCTTAATAACTCAATTGGAATTAAAATATAATCCAATTAGACTTGCATTAGATTATTCTACCACCTTGGGTTACTCTACATTTCCGTTGGGCTTGCTACACCATTTCATTGAGCTCGTCAATTAAATCAATATTGGGCTCTATACCACAACTTAATAATTAAGTTAATTACTTAATTAATGAACTTCTTAATATTGTCATTCTAGACAATCATCCTAAATTTTTCACAACTTTAATTCATGAACTATATAATTAACTCAATTAATTATATTACAGGACTTTCCTTTCTAATCCACACTTAACTAATTAACTTTATTAGTTTTATTGAGTATCAATTACTCATCTTCTTATTTGGCTAATAAGCACACTTTAGGTATATATATATATATATATATATATATAATCACATTCACTTCTCAATTGAATCTATTTCCTTAATAAATTCTCTACATGCATCATTAAAATATTTCCACATTTAATTTCTAACAAATAAATTATGTTAAAAAAAAATGTTTACCCATTTTCTACACATTTTACGTCCCAATTCTAGGTTTTAAACCTTAACCTTTAATTAAATCAATTAAGATATTATCTAAAATCTTGAAAGTATCTGGGATATTACAGATACTCTTACTCTTGAATAATGTCCTATATTCTGGGAAATGTTATTACTCTAGACGATGTTAAAGTGGGTGATTTCAGTATGATTTTATGACTGTAAAGAAAGTTCACAAATTGTCTTCATTTCATTGGATACTGAATTTAAAATTAGCATGCATCACGATGGCTTGTTCATTGATAGGACTAGCTTTGCTTCAGTCTTGTCTTTAGTTTACAAACTGTTTTATGTCTTATGACTTGGAGATGATTACAGTCTTTTTGATGTAATTTTGGCTTCATCTTTTCTCTATATAATGATAAATCCTATGCTAGTAAATAAGTCCTAGGACTAGGAGAAAATGATAATATTTGATGCAAATGTTAAGTTCCTACTTATTTGGTTATGTTATAAGAGGTGCTAGGATTGTAAATGAACTGAAACTTTGAAGTTAACAACACCCCTAGGAATTCTCTTTGATATGGGTTGCCCTTTTGCTTTTGTGATCTTCTAAACGTGATATATTGGACTGACCTTCTCCCTTGAGTCAATTTCAGACCATAACTGTTTTTATCACGATGAATGTTCTTTCAAAGATATGGGAGTGAATATCCTGCAAACTTCTTGTTCACATCTCATAAACCTCAATTATATTTTGTGCTTACCTTTGCGTGACAGTGATGGAAGCAGAGCTAATTCGTACTGCAAGAAGTGAAAGCAAGGGAGATCCTATGAGGCTGAGGTATTCCCCCGAACAAGTTTCTAGACCTATTTTCTTGCTAAGATGTTTTGTAATTATTAGGAAATATTTTAATGTTTACTAGTAAAACCACTATGTTACAAATATGTATACTTAAAGTTCGATATACTTTTGCCTGGGGTTTGTGTTGTGTGTGTTAAAAATTCTTTCCATTATGACCATAGCCATTGCACCTCAATTATGTGGTTGCCAACTAGATACTGCCATAAAATAGTTTAGGATGACTCAATGAATTTGGTTGCCTACCGTCTTAGATGATAACTCTATTTCACTTTTGAACAAAGTACTAACCAACTTAATTATAAAATGAATTGTAACACCCCCTTCCCGACTAGTGGAAAGGGAGGCTACGCACAAAAGAACTCTAAGTAAAATGTCAAAAGAAAAAGAAAGTTCTCTCTTCACACTTGCCCTTAAATCCCCTTGCAAACTTGCCGGAAGAAAAACACAACATGAGCCAAATGCCCAGTACAGATAAAGAATGCAGAAATAAGAACTAAAATTGAATAACGAAATCAACTGAACCAAGCTGAGATCAACATAATCTTACTGATCTGAATTACTGAACTGAAACTGACCGACTGAACTGAACTAATTTACTGAACAACATAAAAGGCTGAATTGAATGGTTGTGTTTATTTCATACCGAGCTCAGAACAAAACAAAAATATATCTTGCCACATAGGCATGTCAAAATACAGCCATACAGACAAAATAATGCCACTCAGGAAAAATAATGCCACGCATGCAAATCACACATTGGACTGCAGATCCAAATGCATGCAAAATCGGAAGGTGTGTTCAGCACAACAATCACCAATCCGCAGAACAAATAGCTAGGGTCGACCCATACGCCTCCCACAACAAAACACCAAATGGCCAACGCCCTCCTGAACACAAAAATGGAGACGCCGTGGACTGATCACACCGCCACGGAAAGTGTCATGCTTCAGTGCCAGAGGACATGCCTGTGGTACCCCCACAAGTGGTTATAGCTCAGGTATACCCTACGGTATAATCTAACAAAGATATCATGTCACAACGAATGCGACACAATACCAACAAAAGGGTTCTAAATGTACATGTCAACTGAAGAAATGTATAAATACAAAGACCAAAGACATGTTAACATGTACATCTATACATGATCAGAATAAATTACTATACATGACCGAAAACGAAATTTGATATGCTCAACAAGTCTAAGGAGTACAAATACGAATTTCTGAATATCCAAAATCAAACAAATTATCAAATGACTAAGAAACAATAATCATATGAGATATTATCTGAATTTAAAATGAGAAGCAAAACGAACAAATTAATTTTCGAAAGAATATCGCTGAAGTACAAAACACATACAAATTGTAATGGAAGGAAAAATATTCAATTTTCAGAATAAAATCAAGGTATAGAAGATCAAACTTCTACTCCAGAGTATCAACGAAATATAATAAAACAAATATAAACGACGAGATATCACGAGATATATCGAATAAAAAAATGATCAAAGGAACTGAGCACGAAATCCGTACCTGAATCAAACTATCATATGAATTTATGAAGAAATAACGAATTCAAACGATAAACAAAATGGAAAAACTAAAATTCATAAAAGTAATGTTGAAGAAATACTGAATCCGTACCTGGAAAACGCAATGTAATACCCGAAATTATATTGTAAAACTGACTCGTTAAATTCCCTCCATCGGAACTAATAAAGGAACAAATAAATACTACATTAATCAATTGATTAAGTTTTACACATTTTCTTTCTCTTAGGCGAATCTGAAATCCTTTTGTTCTAAACAAAATTTTACCTAACGTTATACATACATAAATATTTTAATCATGATAACGTATTAATAAATAATAGTATTCTTGTTGCTTCCGAAATAGATATAAGTATATTCTTAAAAATATTCTTTTAATTTTTAATTCTATTACAAACAAATATTATTATTATTATTATTATTATTATTATTATTATTATTATTATTATTATTATTATTATTATTATTATTATTATTTTCTGTCAAAACTTTAAAGTTACAAAAATACTAATTTAATATTTAAAAATGCTAATTACTAACAAAGATATACCAAAGTATATTAACTACTAAACTAAATAGCATACAAAAATTAAAACTACAAAATTAAAAACTAATACAAAAAATTAAATAATTACACAAATAAAGAAAAAGAGATATACCCGAAATTATGAGGTTCGCAGTCCGCCCACATCCTCGACACCGAAAAATATTTTAACTAAGGAGGTCCTCACACAAAAAGGTTTCCTCACATTGGGAAAAACCTTAATGTTTTAGTGTTTTAAAAACTAAAGGGGGTGGTCCATATATATAGGCAAGGAAATGGAGGATGGCCTTAATACTTGGCTATTTGGGACTCCAAAAGAAAAATGAGCCGGGTATTACATGAATAGTCTGCTAGTTTTTAGAGATGATAAACTTAATTCAACTCTGTTTCTTTAATTTGTTGGTGGATTAAAAGGAACCTCTTATTCATATTGATCGGATCAGATCAGATCTGATCTGCTAGTGGAGGAATATACATATTCCATTTGGTGGCATAAATCTTAGCCTAAATCATAAATTTTCATCATGCTTGCTTTCAAGGCCTACCACGATAATATATACTCTTATACATCCTACTTCTCTTATTGAGAAAGGTCTTAATTTTTGCAAATGAAAATGGTACAATGAAAAGGTCAGATTGTACTAAAGGGAGTTAACTGTCCATTCTTGTAATACATGTGAGAAATGCACTATAAGAAAAACAGCTAGTGCCGACGGAATTATTCTCGACGGAAGAAATTTCGTCGGAATTACCCTTATCTCAACGGAATATTACGTCATATTTAATTCTCTCGAAAATAAAGTAAGCCTGACAAAATTTCGTCGGCGTTGTAGTCCTAAAGTTGGCACCAAAGTTCCTGTCAGGACTAAAAATAATCTCGACCGAATATTACAAATCCTCAACCGAATATCCATCGAGAAGAAACTAATCTCAACGGAAGTAATTTTGATGAAAATTCCGTCGAAAATAAGTTATAAAACCTATCTCAGTGTCTTCTCCCCCATCCGTCGCCTCTGTTGTTTTGTTTTATTTTTCTTTCTCTCTCATCGCTCTCTCTCATCTCTCTCACTCTCCCTCCGACCTGACATCACCTCCAATCACCTCACCGTCCGTTGCAACCTCAAGCTCCGTCCGTTGCCACCTCCGATCATTACTGTCCGTTGCAAGCTCTATCCGTTGCCACCTCTGATCGTAAGGTATATATATATATATATATATATATATATATATATATATATATATATATATATATATATATATATATACAGCGATATATCTAAATATTGTTGGTGAAATTGTTGAAATTTAAACAAAATTTGAACTTTACTGATGAAATTGGAAATTAATTTATGTTCTGAAATTGTTATGAAATTGTTCTAAAAATTCGAATTAATTGTTGTGCACATTAGGATTAATATTAGTGTATTGGAAATTCAGTATACGGATTTATTTTGTGCAATTATAGCTTCTGTTAGTGTATAGCATCTGATAATTGTTTCAATTTGGTTTCTTGTATGCTTATTTTGTGCATTTGTTACATTAGCTATTTCCGACAGAATTCTCGACGGAATTTCTATCAAAATTCTTCAATTGCAATATTTATGGGCCCTACATGTATTTATGTGTTTTATTAATTTTTCAATATTAAAATAAACTAAGTAGTATTTACTTAGTTTTTTTACTAATAACATAAAATAAAACGAACTAACACAAAAAAAAGATAAAAAAATAAATTACATTAAATAAAATAAAATAAAATAATTAAAGTAAAGAAAAATAATTAAATTATACTAAATAATATAGTATAATATACTATAATGCAAATTATCTATTTATTAATATAATAAAATTAAATTAAATTAAAGATAATGAAATCAAATGAAGTGAAATTAAGTTACACTAAATATAATTTAAATAAATTAAATTAAGTAAAATATAATATAATATAATATAATATAATATAATATAATTAACTTAAATTAAAAATAAGAAGTAAAATAAAATAAAATAAAAAAATTAATATAATTAAATTAAATTAAATTAAATTAAGTTAAATTAAATATAATTAAATTAAGTAAAATCAAATATAATATAATGAAATTAAATTAAATTAAATATAATTAAAATTAAGTAAATTAAGTAAAACAAAATAAAATAAAAATAATTTAATATAATTAAATTAAATAAAATTGAGTTAAGTTAAATATAATTAAATTAAATTAAGTAAAATAAAATAAAAAAATATATAATTTAATTTAATTAATTTAATATAAATAAAATAAATTAAATTAAGTAAACTAAAATAAATTAAAATTAATTTAATATAATTAAATTAAATTAAGTTAAATTAAATATAATTAAAATAAATTAATTAAATTAAATTAAATTAAATTAAATAAACAAAAATAAAATATAATTAAATTTATTAAATTAAATTAAATTAAGTTAAATTAAATATAATTAAAATAAATTAAATTATGTAAAAAAAAATAAAATAAAATTAATTTAATATAATTAAATTGAATAAAATTAAGTTAAGTTAAATAGAATTAAAATAAATTAAATTAAATTAAGTAAAATAAAATATAATTTAATTTAATTAATTTAATGTAATTAATTTAAATTAAATTAATTTTAATATAATTAAATTAAATTAATTTGAATTAAATCAAATTAAATTTAATTAATTTAAATTCATAAAATTACTTTTTTATTATTTATTTGCACTCTTTACTCGCAATAATTTTCGTATAACGTTACTCGTTTGACATTCACTCGTAACGAGTGAATATCGAATACTCCCAATTTAATCAAATCACTTGTACATACAGTTTGGTTAGGATTTTAGAAATTCAATTGCGTTGTACGCAAAAATTCGTCTATTAAATTCAATTATCTCTCTTAATTCAATTCATTCTAATCACTTGTGCATGTACTTTGGTTAGGAGCTTAGAAACTCATTTGACATCCACTCACTATGAGTGAATGTCATATAGTCCCCCGTCTTGGACTGTTGCTAGAAGTTATGTCTCTCACTTAGGTTTGTGCCAAGAATTTGAGTACGCTTTATTTGTTTGGGGGACTTTTCGCTGATATCTCTACATGCTCTCTAAGTGCATACTTAGCCTACGTTGATGTAGTCTATTTCGCGTACTTAGAGACCATGGGGATGTGTTGTCGACATTTCCTTGAAACAGAAGAAACGTGCTCAAGGTGTTAGCACAAGTGAGGAGACGCATCTAGGAACGGGATAGAAGTCTGACCCGTATACTTTGAAGTTAAAGTCATGCAGGAATCATGAATACACCACATGCGCTAATCACCCTAGTTAATTTGATACATCCTATTGTTCAGTTAAATATGTCAGACGACCGGAGCTGGATGTACCATAAAATACCGATTAATAGTAGAGGATTACTGCCTGAGTACCGTGATAGGGTGTCCAAATTTTTGAATTTTGCCAATGAACATGCTAATAATTTGAACGGAAAGATGAGATGCCCGTGTTTCAAATGTAAAAACGTAATTTGGAAGAAAGTCGACAACATTAAGTATGACTTGTATTCGCGTGGGGTTGTAGATGGGTATTCTGTATGGATTCATCATGGAGAGTCAACTGAGTTCAGCGAAATGAGTGACAGTGTAGTCCAACCAATTCACGGGGATTGATACGATGATAACTATGATGCTAAGGAGATGTTGGTTGATGTTTATGACCCTAACAATATTGATTGGGGTGCAAATGGTCAATCGTCAATCACTGGTCAGCAAGAGCCAAAGGACACAACAGCAACCTTTTACAATATGCTATCTGAATCTGCTGTCCCATTGTATAATGGAAATGATAAGCACACCAGGCTATCTACGGTGACGAAGCTCTTACACTTCAAGAATGAGCATGACTGCAATGAGAGAGGTTTCAATGAGTTGCTTAGGCTTATCAGCGAGTTCTTACCAAAGGTTCACACTCTACCGTCAAATTATTATGAAGTGAAAAAAAAAAGTAAAGGGGTTGAATTTGGAGTATACAAAGATCGAAGCTTGTGAGCAGGATTGCATGTTATACTATGGGGCTGACATAGATAAACTGCAGTGTGACATTTGCAACATGCCTTGTTACAAGATAACTAAACGTGGGGGGAAAACTAAGTGTGTGCCTAAGAAAATCTTAAGGTACTTTCCTCTTGCGTCGAGACTTCGGCGTCTATTCATGTCGACCCACACTACTACGCATATGACTTGGCATAAAATAAAGGACGCCGTGCCTGGTTAGTTGTCTCACCCCGTAAATAGAGATGAGTAGAAGAAGTTTGATGAAAATTTTCCTCAATTTGCTGAGGAAAGTAGGAATGTCAAGCTTGGCATGGCTACGGATGGGTTTTGTCCATTTAATAATTTTAGTCAGCCCTACTCTGTGTGGCCAGTGATCATGGTAGCTTAAAATCTTCCACTGTCAATGTGCATGAGGGATCCGTATCTGTTCTTGACTTTACTCATACCGGGGAATAAGAGTCTCAGGCCGTTACTCGATGAACTTAAGATGCTGTGGGAGACGGGGGTGTAGACTCATGACAAATCGATAAAGCAAAATTTTATAATGAAGGCAGCCTTGTTATGGACTATCACTGATTTTTCGGCACTTGGGATGATCAGTGGGTGGTCGACTCACAAGAAGTTATCATGTCCAGTTTGTATGGGGGATGTGTAAGGCACACATCTAAAACATGGGCACAAAATTAGTTTCTTTAGTACTGTTCATAAATTCTTGCCTGTTGATCACAGTTACAGAAAGTTGTCTACACAGTTTAATAGAAAAATAGAGAAAAAGGGGATTGTCGGTCGATTATCAAGCAATGAGGTCTTCTGTTAGCTGAACGATTTGAAATTTCCACCGCCAGGGAAGGAGCACAGTAAATATAGAGCACGAGGTTACAGCAAGGCTCATAACTGGATGCATTCATCCATGTTCTTCGAGTTGCGTACTGGGAGACGCTTTCAGTCTGTCACTGTATAGATGTAATGCACACAGAAAAGAATGTATTTGATAACTTATTTTACACCGTGCTAGATGTGAGTGGTAAAACAAAAGACAACGACAATGCACGGAAAGATCTGGAGGCACTTAACATATGGCCATATTTGTGGCTTCGACCTAACAACTAAAAACCTAAAGCTCCATTTTGTCTAACCAAGCAACAAGTTGAAGACATCTGCAAATGGATAAGTGCATTGAAGCTCCCAGATGGATATGCTTCTAATATATGTCGTTGTAGTAAGGTTGAATAGTTGAAAATTATTGGATTCAAAAGTCATGATTGTCATGTATTCATACAGAAGTTGATGCAAATTGCATTTTGTGAGATGTTACCCAAGACTACTATTTGAGACCATCAACCTAATATTATCTCAGATGCAGCATGTGAGGTCATGTGTACTCACTCCCGAGACTACTATTCAAGGCCATCAGCCCGATATTATCTCAGATGCAGCATGGAAGGTTATGTGTACTCACTGGGATGCTGATAACTTAAAAAAAATAGAACAAATGAAGAAAAATAGTAGCCAGCTTCGAGTAGTACATACTACGGGTTCATGGTCATTTGAGGAAGTGAAGTCAGTATGCATATATTTAGTTGTTTACTTTAATTTTCTCATAAAAATATGTACTAAATAAATGATCAATTAAAAATTTATTTGTTAGGTAATGAGCGGTGAGTTGGGACGACCTCCCACCATGGTCGAGTTCTAGGATAGAGCCCACAT
Source organism: Hedera helix (assembly GCA_947179155.2). Taxonomy (NCBI): domain Eukaryota; kingdom Viridiplantae; phylum Streptophyta; class Magnoliopsida; order Apiales; family Araliaceae; genus Hedera; species Hedera helix. Next base: position 18,789,617 of record OX359272.1, on the reverse strand, counting down.
GCCAAAGGAATGTACTATGTCACAAGCAGCTGCAGCTATATGGGTAAGAGTTTTTGTAAAGTTATGTAATTATTAATAAATTGCAGGACCGATTTCAAAGCCTTCGAGACTAGCGTGTAGCTGAGTTGCAGGCTGCTATGGGAGATTCCACCATCCCTCCGTCTAACATTAGCTTATCTAGGGATGAGAATATGGCTTTTTGGGTCGCATCTCAAGATCCCTCTAGTAGCACTATGAGCAGGTATCGAGTGTTGGGGCTACCAAAGGTACCGGCATATACATTGACCGGAGGTATTTTTTTTAGTATGTTTCTCATTAATTCAAAATTTATATTGATATTTTAATTTGTTTGATGTTATATTTAATTTTGTAGGTTATAGCCAGTGTTTGAGAGCACCTGTTAGACAATATCATACGGACGCTGGCTTGGACGACGCGTTGTTCCAGCGGGTTATGGCGGCGATGTCGGAGACATTTCGTACGGATCTGATATTCCGTAGTCAAAGCCTACCTACCAATGCTCGTCTTCACTAGCTTGCTCAGGACGTTGCAGCAAGGGCCAGCATCGAGAGTACGGGCATATCTCTAAAGCGGTTCGTCGCGATACGAGACGAGGTGATTCAGATGGTGAGTACCCTACTGTTGGAGGCTTTTGGCCTGATGCTGACTCGGCGCCCGACTGCACATGTATTTTATTCAATTTAAGTTGTATATTCTACATGTTCTATAATTATTATTTAGTTGTAAATTTTTGTCTCAAGTACGGACTAATGACTGATATTTATAATTGTATTAACAGGATGGTGATTCCGAGTATGTTGGCAATACCGATTACGAGCGAGGAGGTGACGACAATGATTTTCATACACCACAACAGAACTGTCGATCCCCTGCTGATGATCTTTGTAGACAGTTGGTAGTACTAGTTTCATTTAGTTTTGTATATTATAATTTAGTTGTATTTACTTTAGTTTAGCGTACTTGATTGTAATTCATTGTAAATTTGTTAAGTTTTGTAAAGTATTGTACTTTTAAACGATGATTTATTTATAATGTGTCGTAATTTATATTTATTATAATTCAAATGTGTTCTTATGTTGTGCGTGAATATAAAGAAATGGATTGTTGTTGTGTTGTTGGAATAAAACATGTTTGCAGGTTAAAAAATGTGGTTTTAAAACCAGGTATTGAAAAAGGAAAAAAAAATATTTTAAAAAAAACTTATTTCTGACGGAATAGTATATGTTCGACAGAACTTCAGTCGAAAATTAAGAAAAAAAATTAATAATTTAAAAACTATTTAAAAATAAATTTCGACGGAATATATCATTTACGACGGAAATTCCGTCAGAAATAAAGATATATTTTCGACGCTCTAAATTTCTTTTCGACGGAATTATCGTCGGGGGAAAAAAGATATGCCTGACGGAATTTTACTTTCGACGGAATATTTCCTTCGTAATTATCTTAGCATCGACAGAATTCTCGAGGAAAAAATTCCGTCGACACTATTTATTTTCGACCAAATTGACAACAAAAATAATTCCGATGTGGTTATTTTCGACCGAAAATTCTGTCGGGGTTACAATATTTCCAATGAAAAGCCACTATATACGACGGAATATTCCTTCGGCCTTAACCGTTTTTCTTGTAGTGATGCCCTCTCTTTCATTCTTTCAATCTCAAATACATATTGTTATACATTATTCTTTGCACCATGATTATGCTGGTGGCTTTTAGAGAAGCTTCTTGTTGTTTGAGGTATGTATATTAGTATATTATATATACTTGGATTGGATCCGTAGCTTTACTATATGATTGAAATAGTCATCTTATTTTTATTCATATTAGTCCTACTTGTTGATAATGCAATGATGATGATGATGATGATGATGATGATGGTGTGTGTGTGTGTGTGTGTGTGTGTGTGTGTGTGTGTGTGTACATACTGTTGTTTTGTAGAAGTAATTTATTTATTTTATGGTTTCTATCTTGTAGATACAAGTTATGAAATATTGAAGAACCAAAGGCTTCTAAATTGTTCTTAAAGCTACAAGTGTCGATTAATCTTAATGTATCAACTATGCAAAAAAGGTGTAGTGAATGATGGCTTGTTAATGATAAGTGCGATATTAGTTGCTAGTTGGTATTGGCGATGATGTGGATTGTAATGTATATGTTATATTTTGAATAGTTGATTTGGACTACTAGTTTGTAATATTTCGTAGAATGTTAACATTGTCATGTGCATAATTGATGTGCAGTGTAATGATAGTTGTAAAAGTATTATTTTGTTTTGATTATGTTTTATTTTATTAAGTTTAAATATTAATATTGTCTACGTGTGAAAATTATAGAAATAAAAATTTGTGAAAAAAGAAATTTTCAATTCTAAGACGGATTTAGAGAGTGAATTTGAAACTAATTTTTTTTTATTGTTAACATTTGAGGTGGATTAGAGACGGTAATGAAGCGTCTCAAATATATTATTTTTTATGCCAAAACTATTTAGAAACGAAATTGAGACATCTACTTTCCGTCTCAAAGTATACGCGCTCAAAATATGGCACTAATGTTTTCTGCCAAAATTGAAACGGATAAAAGTGGTTTCAAAATGTAGCTCCCCATGGTCAAGTTGATACGGACTTGAGGGCAATTTGAGACGAAATTATTCGGTTTCTAAATATTTTTTGAGACGGGCGAAATTCGTCTCAAATTAAATTTTGAAACTGATTATGCCATATTATAGATGGATTTTTTCATTTCAGATAGCCTGATTTTTTGTGGTGGTAGTGATATCTTGGAAATTAATTATCTAGATCAACGAGTCGTGAGGATATAGTACAGCAAGAAAATAGTTTGTTTGTCGAATAACTTTATGTTGAATGTGAATTGTAACTCATGTGAAATTGTTAGTGATAAAATAGAATTGTAATATAAGGGTAAAAGATCAAATGATAAGAAAAAAGAGTACGCGATTCCTTAAGGCGTATTCATATTTTTTACTTCTTAAAAGACATCAACTCAAAGCAAGGCTACAATCGATACTGCTACTTATAACTTTTAGTTTAGTTACCAGGTTCCAAAATACCCGGCTTCAACTGTCTTCTACTTTTAGAGTGGATATGGCCCTCTATTCCCCTTCGCCTTCAGGGTCGAAATGGTTGCTTTATCTTTCCTTTACTCATATCCGAACTCCGAACTCAAAATAGCCAAAAGGAGCCCCCTACCCACAACAAATAAAAAAAATTATTTAATCAAATAATTTGGACTCAAAATTATTTCCACGTATATAAAAATATTGGTATTTAAAATTGATATTTTGTTGTCATATATAATAACACTCAAATACTAAAACATAGTATGCCAAAAAGATTTTTTCTTTGCTTTTTTGGACCTAATTTGCTTGGACCCAAATCGTACCAGCTCAACATTGTGTGATCCAATCCGTCATTTTATGAGAAAATGTATCATGTTCCAAAGGAGCATAAACAAACGATAATGTGCTAGGAAAAAAATAAAAGAAAATATTAGGCCAATTAATAGCATGTGTACTTAGTGTGACGCCCCAATATCTGAGTATTCGCTACTACAAATTCAGTGATCACCATTCACTACATTACCCAATATTTACTAGTTATATTTACATAATATCCACGTCTTTTTTTTTTTGCTAATTTTAAACTCACACACACTCACATACGCCCACAACAAGAATCAAAACCCCACCCTCTTGGAAACCAAGAGGAGGGAGTGACCACTGGGCTATTACCATGTGGTCATATCCATGTCTTTGCCTATTACTATTTACATACATTTTTTAAACATTATACAACGACAGACATTAACTATATCTACATATGTTCTTCTTCATTTAACTTTTATTTCCCTTTACTTTTAGCTTGCGAACTCTCCGCTATATTACCTTTATCTGCAAAATAAACATATATATGGTCGCAAGAGTGAGCAACGAGTTTGTTCAGCAAGTATATGAAATAAAATTAACTAAAATGTTAAGAACAATTGAATAAAATAATTGAATGAGAATAATTAAATAAGAATAAATGAACAATTTTAAAAGAATGAACAATTAAATGAATAGGTATAAATTAACTAGAATCAAATAACTTTCTTTTCTGAGTTGAGTGGTCATAAGGACCAAGAACGTAAATGTTCAACAGTTATAATAACTGTGAACTCTCCATAAATATTTGACATTCACAAAGACTAGAAACCTCTCCACATATACTTTAGGGGGTCAGCCTATCATACCCTATGTTATGCATAACATTAATCTTCACAAGTCGATTACCCAACAATAATATCTCTCATATATAATAGGGTTGTTCATCTTAGTCTAGGATTCCGCCCCAAAACAATTCGATTTGAAAAAAATATTCAATTTTAATTTCAGAGTAAGCCAGAACAAATGACTTACTCTTTGTTACAAATAATTCAAGGATATTTAAAAAATCAGAGTTTAATAATTTTTAGAACAAGGAAATATATATTCCTGGATTTAGCAATATGGCATGATACGAAAAATTCTCATAATAGCAATTAATTTGAATGAAGTTTATAATTTAGGAAAATTTTACCAGAAGCAAAAGAATGTTTAACATTTAGGAACTTGCCTGATTATTGATGACTATGTTCTAGCCCAAATAATTCCTTATGCAACTGACATACATCATTCATGTAGGCCAATATACATTACTTTATCATTTCTTTACTTCTAATGATTTTATTTCCCTTTAGTAGTTACCTTAATTCTTAATTCAGAAATTACCGGGTATTACAACTACATCGTAATTATCATTTAATACTATTTTCATGATTTAATTCGTCAAATTATATTTTTAACCTCAACTAATTTTGTAACTTTTATTTTAACTTATTTATTCGAAAAAATATATTTGCCATTTTCGCCAACTTTCCTAAATTGGATATTTTCATATACTTTTAATTATTCATTTTTACCTTAAATATTTATTTATCTTCTTTTTCTTTTTTTAATTTGCCATTTTAAACTTCTAGAAAATAAATCTTGATTTTTTAGATTTTCTTAATTATATTTACTAATTTTTCATTCAGTCTTTTTCTGTCCATATTTGCCTAAATTATTATTAATATTTGACATAATTTTAAAACATTTCCATTTTTCGGACTGAAATGTATGTGTGTCATATTTTATACGTCCCATAATATCAACAATCACAAAAATCACAAAATCCACATTTTAATTTTAAAATACCAATTTTTATGAAATTCCAGATTTTACCCTGTCGTTAGAAAAATCATAACAATTAATTTACTCAGTAGAATTTGATCAAACTCATGGAGTTGATTAGATAACTTTCGTATCTACAACTTTGCTTTTGACACCATGTTCAAATTATGCACATATAACTCTACACATGCGTGTCTCACAAAAACATGGACCTAATCTACCATGTTTTAGTTTTCAAATTTGTCCAGTCTTGCTAGAAAAATCACAACAAATAATTTACAAGGAATATCGAGGTGATTCTAGTGTATATGCTAACTTTCAGAGCTTTGATTCTACAAAAATATCACATTCTAACTCTTTTCCAGTTGTGAGTTATGTTTTTTACAAAATTTGGACATAATACAAAGTATTTTGTCTTGTAGTGTGATTTGAAGTTTAAGTTAGTCTGCTTTGAAAAATCGCTATAAATAATTTATAAGGAATTTTGAGTTGATTCTTTTTGTTTCACGTAGGTGACTTACAAAGCTACGTTTAAACATAAAGATCACACTTTAACTCATTATACACAAGGAGTTATGACTGCTACAAAAACAGCTTTCAGTTTAGGGTTTCCAATTTTAGTTTTAGGGTTTTCTTTTTCATATTCATCAAACTTTTTGTGTTCTTTTGCACGATTTTCCTTATTTCAACACATCATATACTACTTTAGCTAAGTTAAGATGGATCTTCATGCTTCGTATGAAAAGATTGCTTAACAACCAATATATACAAAAATAAAAAGAAAGGTTAGAAATTATACCTCTTTGCTAGCTCGTCTCCTTTCCTTCCTTGTTTTTCATAATTTTTCTAAAATTTTCTCACACTCCCTCTGCTCTCTTGAGTCCAGCCATGGGCTGCTCTTCCTCCTCTAAAGTATTCTTGCTCTTTTATATTTTCTTAGCTAAATACGGAGATGAGAAGTATTTATAAACTAACTAATCACTTGCTTAACCAATTTGGATAATTTTTCAATTCCAATTATCTAACTTAGCTTCTTGGAGAAGCTTTGCTTCTCCCTTCTCCCTTTTCCCTTCTCCCTTATCCATCATGCCCGGCCACTCACCTAAAACATGACACAAATTTGATTTTTTGCTCCCTTTTTAATTTCCTAAATTAGTTGGTCAAAATTTCAAAGTTTGAATTTTCGAACTTTGAAATTTTGACTAAGGTTGTTGTTTATATATTTTTGACCTAGCTTGATTGAAAATTTGACTAAGAATTATTCAAGTATTCCTCATGTATTCAATAACCAATCCAACCATATATAACTCCCTTACATACGTCTCAATACTAACGCGTTACCATTCTTTAATTCTTGTCTATCGATTTTTCGATATAATCGTTTATTAGTTATGATTCTAAATAAAAATTTGATTTCATTTCAATGAAATTTCAAGTTACATTCATAAGTCTTATTTACATTGGTCGAACACATAGGGTATTACACTTGGTACTAAGTAGGCTTGCATGTTGTAACTATTCCATTTAAATAAAAAGAAACCACCATGTTGGTTGAGTTTTTTTGGCCCCCTTATCCTTAGTCTCATAAGTCTTATTTACATTAGTCGAACACATAGGGTATTACACTTGGTACTAAGTAGGCTTGCATGTTGTAACTATTCCTTTTAAATAAAGAGAAACCACCATGTTGGTTGAGTTTTTTTTGGTCCCCTTATCCTTAGTCCATGAACATACTCCCTCAATGTTCAAAAGGATGCTCAAATTATAAGTTTCATACAAATTATAAAAAAAAAATACAAAACAAAGTAGGGGAAAATATGTAATAGAAGTTCTAATTTTACACAGTTGACCCCATATAAGTATATTAATGTATTTGTTTATTTAAATTTATATTGAATTGCACTTAAATAATGAGTTTAGGCCATATTTGTTTGTAAAATGACCTAAAATAAGAGATTATTTAATATTATATCCAACCCAGTATTATGATCCCCGTTATTAATTTGAGATTAAAAATTTGTGCTCAAAATTAATCTTGGCCTTTTTAAAAAAATGACCAGTGTATCTTATTTTGTCCACCTATGCTCACACTACAGAGAATATCATCTCCTTAATTATTATTAATGATAAGGATATAATAGTCCAAATAATAAGTTATTCATCCAATTCCTTAACACAATCTTGATTAAAACAATATAACATGAGATTATTTTAAGTTATCCAATGAATAATTTCATTTTATACAAGCATAGAATTATAACTATTTAATTATCATATTATTAGTCTTAAAATTATAATCCATAAAACTATAGTCCCGTTATTATAAATTTTTCAAATAAATATGGCCTTAAAGTTAAACTAACCTTTATGCATAATTTATCTTAAACTTGTGTATTGTTAGACGTTGTCTTAAAAAGTGGATAACTTATTTTTAAAACGTAGACTTTTCTTTTTTTTTTAAATTGAGTTACAATACGAAAGATATCACACATAGTGCTTCACAAATGCATAAAAAGGTTCGAGGACATCACTATAGGAAATGCTAAGCAGATGTCACTTGGGTTTCAATCTGCGGGTCACCCAACCTGTTAGCATGTGTGTTAGGGTTTACAAAAGAGAATAAAATTTATAGAAGTTATTCGTAAATTAGTATTTTTATAATATTCAATAAAAATTAGATAATTTTATATTTATTGAAAAAATTAAGGAGTTTTGATTTTGTTAACAAATTATGTCATATTATTTATCATGGTAAAATATATTTTAATAATTTTATTACAATAAAAAAATTGATTTTATCTGAAATTATAAATACTTGTACCTCAAATCTGGTGCTTCACGATCCAACTCATACAACATTCTAATAATAATTAAATGCGGAATAACATAAATATTTACATTGAGTTAACATAAATATTTGTGTCCCAAGTCTCGCAACTGTCACTAAGACATAACACCACTTAAAAATAACAAGTACTACATAAGTCTTAATACAACACTAAATAAAATTTAATTACAACATCTCAATAAGACTACTCAGCAACCTTGACTTTGCCTTTATCTTTTCCTGAGTCGGTGCCTTGTTCAGACTTAACTGTAATGTTTAAGGGAAACAAGGGTGAACAACGAGTTTGCTCAGCAAGTATATAAAAGTAAGTGTTCATGTGTAGGGATTCTTATAACAAGGTATGTAATAATAATTAAAAGCTCAGAAATTGAATAAATGAATTGTGAACAATGTAAGTGTCAAAAGCTTCAATTCTGATCATTTCTACTACTGAAAAGTCACTATGGACTGAAGGATATATATCAAATCAAGAATTTTAATATTTTCAGATAAATAAATAATTGAACTGAGTGGTCACTATAAACCGTGAACACATGCTTGAATTTAACAGTATTTTACTAAAAAATCACAATAATAAACAAGTACAATAGGTGATCAGCCTAACGTACCCTATGTTATGTGTAACACTCATACATGTTATTCGCGTGCGTGTCGGTTCTCCGGCGTAAAATAGTTGTTCATCTCAGCATACTATAAGAGTCCTCACCAAGGCAATTAGCTTGGATAGCTTTCTCAAGAAAATATTATGATTGATTAACAATCGATCTTATTGTTGGTCTAGCCTATACAAATGGCATAGACGCGCTTCTCAACACAATTAGGAACAATTGATACGATCAATGTTCGCAAATAGGGTTCGAATAATCGTACAATGATATAATTATGATATTAAGTCAAATTTTAAAGATAATAATATAATCTTCACAATATAGATAAACAGAAATTGATTCATCAATTAATTCTACTTTTATGAATTTGATAAAAGTACAAGTTAAAGTACTTGCCTGAATCGTCAACTCTATTTAACCGTAATTCCTTATCCTTTGAACAACCTATGTTCAACATATTCGTCTAACGATTAAATTCTATTAACCTTCACATAATAATCTAATAGATTTAACTTTCAAGTTCTATATAACTTGGACTCTCCAATCATTACGCATATAATTTCAAATAAAATTATATATTTTTACATTATCGTCTCTCACATTCCTTATTTAATTCATTCATTAACTATCACAAATAATATAACACTTTGTATTATTCTATTTGTTTCATTATTTTTTATTATCTCTTAATGATTCACAACAAAATGATCTCACCTCTTATTAATCTACAAATAAAATAATTTAAGTTATCATTTTATTTGTTTAATTTCTCAATTAGAGTAACCCTTACTCTTATTTTAATTTAATTATGCCCCATTAGTACACAATTAAAATAATTCTTAATATTATTTTAATTATTCATCCTTTAATAATTCAAATCAAAATAATGGTTAACATTATTTAATTACATATTCTTTATTGAGTTACAATTAAAATAATTCTTAATATTATTTTAATTGTTTAACTCTCATTAATTCAAAATTAAAATAATTTATAATATTATTTTAATTGCTTATGTATTATTAATTCACAATTAAAATAGTCCTTTAATACTATTTTAATTGTCTAAAAAAATATTTAACATTAAATAATCTTTATTATTAACTTACAACTAAAATAAATTTTTGTTAATATTTTATTCGTTTAATGTCAACTCACAAATAAAATAATTTTTAAGATATTATTTTATTTGTTTAATATTATTTAAAATAATTTTAAAGTATTATATTATCAACTCACAAATAAAATAATTTTAAAGTATTATCTTATTTGTTTAATATTATTTAATTCACTCACAAATTAAATAATTTTAAATTACAATTTTATTTGTTTAATAATATTTTAGTTAACTCACAAATAAAATAATATTAATTTTATTTTTTAAAGTCTTATTTTACTATTATTTTTAATTATTATAATTAATTTTATTTTCTTTCGCGGTCGGGTCGGACCGGTCAACCCCGGCAATTTGACCCAATTTGACCGGCCCGGGTCAACTATTGACTTTGACCGGTGCTACAGCGCTGCCGAAACGAAAAATAATTTTTTTCCAAATTTTTGTTTTTCTACCCTTTTTGATTCAATCATTCATATCTTGCTCATTTTAAATTCAATTGAGCTCAAATCAATATTGTTATTTCATAAACTCATAACCCTTCAACATTCTAATTTTTTATATTATTTTTAAAAATATTTATTTAACCAAAATTATTGATTTTTCAAACTAGAGTTTCATTTTGAAATCATTCACAAGAAAATTCATCATAAATTCATTTTAGCTTCACTTTTGTTCGTTCCAATTGGAAGATCTTTATATTTCGTAGAACTATAACATATAATTTTTAGATCATGCAAATGAGTTACATATTTTATTTTATTTTTACCTAAATCACATGTTTTCACTAGTACACTTAGGATTTTTATGCTTACATGTATTATTCTTTATCATCTTGACATAAAACACATACGAACACATATCAATCATATATACTCCTTCACAAATCCATTCTCATGCTTTTGAAATCCACCATGATTTTCACACACAACATTCTCCCACACCTAAGCATAAATATTCCAATACACAAAAATATATACACTTAACTTATAAAATCAAAACTAGATTATGATTATACCTCCTAAATGCTTTTTTTCCCTCTTAGATATGAACTTGTAGTAAGCCTCCACCTTTCCTTCCTTGCTAGACCTTGCTAAAATCACCCACTTGTAAGAGTTTCACCCACTTGTAAGAGTTTCCCTAGCTTTTCTTATTTTTCTCTCCACTCTCTCTATTTCTCTCTATAGCTCTCTACATAACCAATATTAGCAAACTTAGAAAATGAAATAGGATAGCCCTATTTATAGCCAAATTCTCATATACATACATGTATAAATACATGTATTAAATGTGACGCCCCCAAATCTAGGCCCACACAGCCCAAACTTGAGTTGTCAAAAGACTACAACAAAATTATTACAACAAAGCACAACGTACAACAATACAGTGTATAATAATACACAACTAAGTCTTCACTATTATTGCCACACTATTTTACAATACGTGAAGACTACGACAGCTATTCCTCAGACTCTCACTCCATCCCCCGGCTAGACCCTGTTACGTTTTCATCTCCTGTTGAAAAACAATGGAACAAAAGAAAGGGTGAGCTCAAATAGCCCAGTAAGAAATATCATGACTAAGATAATGACGAATAAATTATCATTAGTCTTCAACAGTTGAGTTCTTGATAGAATACAATAGACTACAAGGTTTATATCAAAAACTGTAGTTAAATTCTTAAACAATGTTCAGATCAATAATAGCAGCGGAATGAGCAATCTATTAGAAGAATAATGCAGACTATAATGTCCACTCGCTTCTCTTTTTAGTAAAAATATCATCAACTTTTATCATCTGAAATACCATTAGTCAAGATAATACAACTTCACAGTTCTTGGTCATAATCATGCAGATCAACAGTTCATCTTTGCACTACGGGCCAAAGACATTCAATATAACACCAACGGTCATGATTATACCAGATTCAGCCTTTGGTCATAATCATACCAACCAACAGTTCATCTTTGCACTACGGGCTAAAGAGAACATTCACCACGTGCCATAAAAGACACCGAACAGATGTATCGCCTTTAACCTAGTATATCGCCTTTAACCTATCATCTGTTCAACAATTATATCACATCTGTGCCCCCGGCCACAGATATTCACAACAGCTTGATTCTTGATGATTAATACAAATAACAGTGATACAAATGATGAACAGAAGAACAGGATAAACAATAAGTATCGAAAGTTTACTTTGTGCAGATTCAAATAATGTCCAAATTGCCAACATGATGTGGAGTGAAATTTAAAAATGATATTCAAGATCCACAGTTCAGAATAACGATTACAGTTCAATAGAAATGTTTAGAAAATAGGAAGGTTCAGTTGAAATAATGAAATTCAACTATTATGGAACATATAATATTTTCAGGAATTATAGAAGCAATAGTTCTATAATAAGTTTCGATTTAGGTGTATGAAAGAAAATAATATCCCTTACCGTAGCAGGTTTGATTAACAAAAGGTGAAGGAAATTAATATCCCTTACCATAGTAATTTTGAATAATGGAAGATGAAAAAGATGGTATCCCTTATGAGTATAAAGGAAAATGATATTACTTACGAATATGGAATAAAAGTGTCATGTGATAATTCGTGTAGACAAATTATTTTCACACGAGACAAATAAAAAGGGTTATTCACCAACAGGCGGTAATCCGCGCCGTAAGGTTATTCCCATCAATTTGAATACGAATAGTTATTCACCAAACAGGCGATAATCCGCGCTGTAAGGTTATTCCCATCAATTTGAATACGAAGAGTTATTCACCAAACAGGCGATAATCCGCACCGTAAGGTTATTCTCAAAGATTAATAAGGAATGAATACAAAAGGTTATTCACCAACAGGCGGTAAACCGCGCCGTAAGGTTATTCCCACAATTTAATACATGGAAATAAATGGCACAAGAAAGAAACGATATTATTTTCGAGAATCAAAGAATGATAATCCCTTCAAGTAAGAAAGAAAATAATATCCATTTATGATGATGAAAAGAGTGATACCCCTTACCGTAATAAATTTAAGAGTGTGAAAAGAATGATATTCCTTACCATAGTAAGTTTGAATATGTAAGAAGATAATATTCCTTACCGTAGTAAGTTTAAATAATAGAAGATGAAAGAATATGATATTCCTTACCTTAACACGTGACTGGATATTGATTTAAATGAGGTTGATCAACCTATATATTTATAATATAAATTAGTAATTACCACATATAAATTTCAAAGTGTATGATAACTCGTATATTATGAACTATCAAAATTATATATATTTAACATAATTTTTGTAGTATAATATAATAACTTTAGAATAGTTTTTAAAATAATATTTCAAAATAAATCTTCCAAAGAAAGCTTTTAAAAATGAATCTTCTCAAAGAAGAGTCTTCTAAAGGAAGATTTGTGAATACCGTGAAAAATAGGAATTTATGAAATTACTACTCTTTAATAAAAGACTTACTTGAAAAATTCCTGCACTCTTTTTGGCTTTCAAACTCTCAAAATAACCTTACTATGCTCAAAATTCTCTCACAATAAACTTATAGAAAAATTTATGTATTTTAGATATGATTTTCTTATTCAGCGAAAGGCCTATTTATAGCAAATGAAGTTACTATGCGTAGCACGCTGGGGAAGGAAAAATTGGGGGGCTGCGCCTCCCCCCCGGCTGCGTAAACGTTTTTTTAAAAAAAATTCAATACTTGCACAGTAACTTTGCACAGTAACTTTAAAATTTTCAAAATGTGAACAGTATTGAACAGTAACTTTTGTCGGCAGATGAACAGTGACTTTCCCGAGATGAACAGTAACTTCCGTCAGTGAATAGTAACTTTTTCGGGAATGAATAGTGAACTCCGGGAGTGAATAGTAACTTTTGAAAAATAATAATAATATTTATTTATTTATTTCTATTTTTTTCTTAATAAAATAAATATTGTCTAATAAAAGTACCAATTAGTAATACGACAATTAACATAATGCTACCACAGTGATAACAATAATTCAAAGTAATGCAATGACTACTGTGTCGATTATCAGATCAATAATATGAATTACTATGCATTTGTTACTGTGGCAATTATTGGTTTAATAATGCAACATGTCGTGTAATAACAATAATGCAAAATACTGTGTAGCAACAATTATTGAATTGATAACATAAAATATTATGCAGTGATAATTATTGATGAAATGATGCGTAACAATTACGGTGTCAATTATCAGACTAATAATATGAGACACTGTGCAATACCGTGTGCTACTGTAGAATACCGTGTGCTATACTGAAATACCATAAATTACCGTATACTACTATTCTTTTATCACCAGTATTTAAACAGTTAACACCGTTGACTATTTTTATTTAAAAAGGTTACTTCTGTCGTTTTCTATATCCGACAATTATTCCGTTGTGGGGTCCACCAATAATTAGTTATTTCGGCGCCGTCGTACGACCCGAATATTCCCCGACCAAACGAATATTCCCCGACAAAACGAATATTGTCCGACAAAATAAAATTTGCACATAACATCCTTAACTTTTAACTTTATCGATTTAACCACTTACTGTTTCAGAAAAAATATATGAAGAGAAATTAAATTTTATATTTCATAAAATTCGGGGTCTTACATTAAATACATACAATTGGTTATTTCCCATCTACCAAACTATTAACCATTGGATTAACAAAAGTTGGTGACCTAATCCACCAACTCCCACTTTAACCCATTCCTTCCTTCATGATGGTCCTAAATTGCAAAAATAAAAATAAAAATAGGATATATATAGGTCATGATGGGAGTACATTATTATTTATTTATTTATCTATTTAATTTATTCATTTTATGCAAGTATTCTAGAAAATGGGTCATTAATTTGGCCACTCAATTGGATCATGATTTGGACTTTTCATTAGACTTATAATATTCTAACTTGGGCTAAATACATGGACCATCAATGATTCTCTACAATCCACTTAGTGGATTTAATAACAATTCAAGTATTGGACCAATTAATTTAAATCTAGCAATTCTATCCACATGGACTTTTAATTTATAACATGTTGGATTATGTCACATTAATTCATGTGACCTCCTAATATTCACATTGGGGTTAATTTAATTATCCTCATTAATCCATTGCATTATTTAATCATCTCACAATTAATTAATTAATTCATCCTAATCATTATGCCGAACAAGGCATATTACAAAATCTTTAATTAATTAAGTTCATCATCATCATCACTTATTAATTAAATTGTTAATGCTTACTACACAATACATAAATATATGAGCACACAAATAATTTCTCAAGTAATTTATTAATTTCATTAATATAAGCATTTACAAATTTCTTGGATATTATATTCTCCCCCCCCCCCCCCCTATAAAGATTTTGTCCTCGGAATCAGTACAAGGTTACACAAACAAATGGGGGTAATCCCTCTTCATCTTATCTTCTAACTCTCATGTAGCCTCCTCGACATTGTGGTTACGCCATATTACCTTTATAGAAGGTATAACTTTATTCCTTAATATTTATTCCTTTCTATCTACTATTTGCACAGGGATCTCCTCGTATGCCAGATCTTTTTCTAGTTGAATGAGCTCATAGGATATCGCATGCTTATAATCAGGCTTATATGGTTGTAAAATTGAAACGTGGAATACATTGTGAATATGCTCCAGTTCATGAGGTAAAGCCACCTCGTACGCCACTTCGCTTACTCGCTTTAGTACCTCGAACGGTCCTATGAACCTTGGGCTTAACTTCCCTTTCTTTTCAAATCTTATTTTTCCTTTCCAAGGAGATACTTTCAAAAACACAAAACTACCAACTTCAAAATTTTGACTCTGTCGGTGTAAATCTGCATATTTCTTCTGTTGATCTTGGACTGCAGATAGTCAAGCTCTTATTGTCTTCACTACCTCAGTTGTCTGTTGCACCAATTTTGGCCTCAAAAGTTGTCGTTCTCCTACTTCGTCCCAACATAAAGGCGTTCTGCATTTCCTTCCATAGAGAGCTTCATATGGTGGCATGACAATGCTCACATGGTAACTATTGTTATAAGCAAATTCGACAAGAGGTAGGTGGTCGTCCCAGCTTCCTTTGAAATCCATTACACAAGCTCTGAGCATGTCTTCCAAGGTCTAAATTGTCCTTTTGCTCTGCCCATCAGTTTGTGGATGGTATGCAATACTCAACCTCAGTTGTGTTCCCATTCGCCCTTGTAAGCTTCTCCAAAATTTTGACGTGAAGCGTGGATCTTGATCGAAAACAATCGATACCGGTATCCCATGTCGTGAAACAATCTCTTTTATATATAATTTCGCTAATTGATTTAGATTAAATCGGATCTTGATTGGCAGAAAGTGTGCTGACTTTGTCAATCTGTCCACAATGACCCATATCGCATCATAACCCTTCTGAGTGACTGAAAGTCCCACCACGAAGTCCATCGTAATGTGCTCCCATTTCCATTATGGTATCTCCAACGGTTGAAGTAAACCACTCGGCCTCTGATGTTTTGCCTTTATTCTTTGACAGGTTAAACATTTACTGACATACTCTGCGACTTCCCGCTTCATATTAGGCCACCAAAAATGTTGGCGAAGATCTCAGTACATTTTTGTACTTCCTGGGTGAATTATGTACGACGAATTGTGTGCCTCTTGCAAAATCTCCTCTTTTACTACGGGTTCTGCTGGCACCCACACTCTTCCTTCCAACCTTAAAATCCCATCATTATCGAGTTGAAATTTCTCTTCCTCATTTTCTGCAATTCTTATCCTTATTCGTTTACATTCTTCATTTCCCCTCTGGAGCTACCTTTATTCTGTCCAACAACATTGGACGAGCTTCCACAACAAATAATTTTCCTTCTAACTCTTTTGGATCTCTTACTTCAATTTCCAACTTTGTCATCTCTCTTATAAGCTCCTCCTGAGCTGTCAACATTAACAATTTCTCCCTTCCTTTTCGACTTAACGCATCTGCCACTACATTCGCTTTTCCCAGATGATAAAGGATCTCGCAATTGTAATCCTTAATTAACTCCAACCACCTTCTTTGTCGCATATTCAGCTCCTTTTGTGTGAAGATATATTTTAGACTTTTATGGTCCGTATATATCTCACATTTCTCTCCATAGATATAGTGCCTCCAAAATTTTAATGCAAAAACCACCGATGTTAACTCCAGGTCATAAGTAGGGTATCTCTTCTCATAATCCTTCAACTGGCGTGACGCATACTCAATGATCTTGTCATGTTGCATTAACATAAAACCAAGACCCTTGTGTGATGCATCACTGTACACCACAAAACCTCCCGTACTATCTGATAAGGACAATACAGGCACTTTGCTTAACCTCTTCTTCAATTCTCTAAAACTTTCTTCACATTTCTCCGTCCAAATAAACTTTAATATCTTCCTTGTTAGATTGGTCAACGGTGTCGCGATCTTCGAGAAGTCCTGAATAAATCTTCGGTAATACCCGGCTAAACCTAGAAAACTCAGTACTTCCGTCGGTGTCTTCGGCTGCTCCCAATTAATCACCGCCTCCACCTTTGTAGGATCCACCAATATTCCATCCTTATCAATTGCATGTCCCAAAAATTGTACTCTCTCCAACCAAAACTCACATTTGGAAAACTTCGCATATAACTTCTCTCTCCTCAATGTCTCCAACACCACTCTCAAATGCTCCACGTGCTCCTCTTCTGTCTTTGCATAGATAAAAATATCGTCAATGAAAACTACCGTAAACTTATCCAAATATAGCTTGAAAACTCGATTCATTAAGTCCATAAATGCTGCTGGCGCATTTGTCAGTCCGAAAGACATTACTAAAAATTCGTAGTGTCCATATCGAGTCCTGAACGTCGTCTTCGGTACATCTTCTGTTCACACTTTTAATTGATAATAACTCATTCACAAGTCAATCTTTGAAAAACACCTCGTTCCTTTCAATTGATAAAAAAGATTGTCAATTATTGGTAATGAATATTTATTCTTGATCGTTACTTTGTTCAACTCTCGGTAGTCGATACAAAGTCATAACGATCCATCCTTCTTTTTAACAAACAAAATTGGTGCTCCCCATGGAGATACACTCGGCTGTATATATCCCTTATCTAGTAACTCTTGTAGTTATATCATCAATTCCTTCATCTCAACTGGCGCCATTCGATACAGAGCCTTCAAAATCGGTGTCATTCCTGGCACTAGATCTATTACGAACTCGATTTCCCTGTCTGGAGGTAGGCCAGGAAATTCATCTAGAAATACATCCGTAAATTCTTTTACTACCGGTATACTATTCATTTCTGCTCCCACTTTTTGAGTATCTATAATATGAGCTAAATACCCCACACATCCCTTCCTCAGTAATTTCTTGGCCTGGATCATCGTCAGACAGCTATATTGCCTAGGCGATGTACTACCATAAAATACTACCTTAGACCGATTAGGGGTCTAAAGGTTCACACTTTTCTTCTGACAATCAATTATTGCCCCATAATTATATAACTAGTCCATCCCTAATATCACGTCAAACTCTCCCAATCTTATAGGGATTAGATCTATCGGTAGTTTATGTCCCCTAATTTATGCGCAACAATTTCTATGTACAAATTCTACGGGGATTACTTCCTTGTTAACGACTTCTATATTTAAAGGATTTTCCAACCATTCTTGGGATAAATTTAAACGTCGAGCAAATTCATCAGACACAAACGAACAGGTAGCACTCAAATCAAATAATACATAAGTATTTATATTATTGATTGGGATAATACCTGACACCACATCCTTGGATGCTACCACGTCCTGGACCGTCATGTTGAATGTTCTGGCAGTTGGTCAGCTTTGTTGAGTAGGCCCTTCAATTATTAGCTTACTTCCTCCACCTTTGTTGCCACCTCCTCCATTGTTTCCCCTTTTTTGGTAGTCTTTGATTTGGTGGTCAGTTGCCCTACAAGCAAAACATCCTTGAATCTTCTTTGGGTTTGGGCAATTTAGTGAAATGTGCCCCTCTTAACCGTAGTTGTAACACACATTACGTCCCTTCCAACACTCCCCTTAGTGATTCTTTCCACACTTTGGACATGCATCACTCTTCTTTTTCGAACCTCCCTGTCTAGATTGATTATTATTATTGTTAGTGTTGTTGTTGGTGGTGGTGTTGTCCCACTTTCTCTTTCCTAAATTACTTCCACCGCTACTACTACCTCCTCCTCGATTATCTCTCCCATTTTTCTTGTTCTTCTTCTCTTTATTGTACTGACTGAAGGCCTCGCTTCCTCCTTCAGCTGTGATGGCCTTCCCTAACAGACTTCCAAACGAATCAATTTGAAAAACAGATACCTTGCTATACAGCCAAGGTTTCAATCCTTGTTCGAAATGTCGAGCCTTCCTCTCCTCAGTATCTACTTGGTGCGGTGCAAAACGAGCAAGTTCATTAAAGTTGGCAGCGTACTGTGCCACCGTCATCTCTCATTGCTTCAACTCCAAAAACTTAACCTCCATCTGGTTCTTTATGTTTTTAGGAAAGTAATTTTCATAAAATAAGTCCTTAAACTTTTCCCACATTACGATCCCTTTTTCAGCTCTTTGTTGATTCGCCTCCCACCAGAAATTCGCTTCCCCCTTTATCATGTAAGTAGCGACACCGTTTTTTGATCCTCTCACATGTGGGCAATATTGAAAGTTTTCTCCGTTTCTTTAACCCAAAACTGGGCTTCGATCGGATCAGTCGTGCCTCTAAACTCCAGGGGTCCTACGTTTTTAAAATCTTTAAAACTAGTTACCGGAGCTACTAGGGGATTCGGGTTCGGGCTAACTGGTCCCTGATTTCTCCCCTGAAAAGCACCTTCTAACAATTCTACCAATCTTTGCACTAGGTCTCTCTAACCTCCCTAATTATTAACAGATTCTTCATGAGTAAGTTGTGCTGGTTGTCTACGTCGTGGTAACATTTTTTGTATATTAAAGAAAACTTAATACTATTTCTTATTAGATTCTTTTAAATTTATCTTTTAATGCACAATGCAAATAACACATTTTAATAAAGACGTTTATATTCATATGCCAATAAGTAGTATATCATACATTTAAAACCTATAGTATACTACTATAAACATCAGCATCTATACCCTAATATAACAAAAGGTGGGGATCCACATACATACTACCACACTGTTAAGCACAAAATTTGGGGTTTACACATACCATCCCATATAAGAGTTCGGGATTTACAATACATCATAAATAAAAGTAGAGACCATCCTAATATATATGCATAACAACACATAATACCAACTACATCAACTATATCAGAGTATACCACACTCTAAAGCGCTATGGTACTCAATCTGACCCATCTGGATCACCAAATCCCTGCTCATAGTATGGTGAGTTTGTCCCACCTCAACTGGATAATGACGAATAACGTTCATCCATCTCCCAAATGCCATGATAAAATCATAGCTCATCTTATTTATCTTTCTTCTCTTCATTCTCACCTCCTCCTTGAGGTCACCCACTCTGTCATGTGCATCCTCCCACAGTTTCTCAAGTTGAATCCCATCAGTTACCTCTTTTTCCAACTAGGCCTGTAGGGCCTCTTTCTCTGCCCTTTCTTCCTGTACCTGGTGCTCAGCTTGCTCCAATTTACCTACCAGCTCTACATTACGGGCCAACAAATGATATACCATGGTCCCCAACTAAATAGCGGCCTCTTGGCGCCCATGCACCTCCGCCTCTAACTCCTAAATCCGCTCCTGGTGCTCCTGAGTCTCACCCTCAAGCTCCTGTATCCTATACTCATGCTCTATGATGCAATCAGCATAATCTCCCATCAAATCATCCTCAAATGTATGGAACACTAGGGATCATTCATCTGACCCCTCTATCGGCACAGACTCTACAGCGGTATCACCCTCTGCAGACTGCTCCTCCGGGTCTTCCTCCGGCTCTGACTCTACACCTGTAATGGGCTCTACTCTAGGATGTGACTCTGAGTCTATGTGGATGTCCCTCGGCTCATCCTCCATGAATCTATTAGGCTCGCCTAACTCCGACATCCTACAACCATAATCACAAAATAACAAACTATATCAGTATCTCGAAATAAAATATAAATTCATTGTATGGAATGAAAATATATTTCATGACACTACAAACTCTCTATGACAAGTCTACTAACATGAAAAACTCTACATGAGTTTTATCTCCTTCTATTCTAACTCTTATTACTAAGGTCGTAGCCTAGGATTCCCTTTCCTAAGGTTTATAACCTATAGCTCTGATATCAACCTGTGACGCCCCCAAATTCGGATACCTGTACCTCGAATTTGGTGCTTCACGATCCAACTCATACAACATTCTAATAACAATTAAATGCGGAATAACATAAATATTTACATTGAGTTAACATAAATATTTGTGTCCCAAGTCTCGCAACCGTCACTAAGACATAACACCACGTAAAAATAACAAGTACTACATAAGTCTTAATACAACACTACATAAAATTTAATTGCAACATCTCAATAAGGCTACTCAACAACCTTACCTCTGTCTTTATCTTTTCCTGAGTCGGTGCCTTGTTCAGACTTAACTGTAATGTTTAAAGGAAACAAGGGTGAGCAACAAGTTTGCTCAGCAAGTATATAAAAATAAGTGTTCATGTGTAGGGATTCTTATAACAAGGTATATAACAATAATTAAAAGTTCAGGAATTGAATAAATGAATTGTGAATAATATAAGTGTCAAAAGTTCCAATTTTGATCATTTCTACTACTGAAAAGTCTCTATGGACTGAAGGATATATATCAAATCAAGAATTTTAATATTTTCAAATAAATAAATAATTGAACTGAGTGGTCATTATAGACCATGAACACATGCTTGAATTAACAGTATTTTACTGAAAATGCACAATAATAAACAAGTACAATAGGTGATCAGCCTAACGTACCTTATATTATGCATAACACTCAGACATGCTATTTGTGCGCGTGTCGGTTCCCCGACATAAAATAGTTGTTCATCTCAGCATACTATAAGAGTTCTCACCAAGACAATTAGTTTGGATAGCTTTCTCCAGAAAATATGATTGATTAATGTTGTCCGATTTATATATAAGGAATTCACACGCAAGTATACGCGGTCAATCAAGTAATATAGTAGTACTAAGGATGTCGAACCCACAAGGAACAAGTAATAATAACTATGTTAACTATTAAACATGTATTAATTCAACTCTATTTAAACTGTAGCAAATTTGGATTATGAACCTAGAATTATGAACTACTTAAAATTGAAATTGAATTTAAACTAACTAACTAACTAACTAACTAATGAGAATGATTTACCAGATAATAAAGAGCTTTAAGATTACAATTCCCCCGTTGGATCACAATAACGTCATCATCTTAATTCCAATTACTTAATCATATGGATTGTTAACTGAGATCACTTATCTATTTACTAATCTCTTTCGATAATTAATAAAAAGATCCATTCCAATTTATAATCCTATAATTCTATGCAGAATATCTTGAAACAGACTCATTAAGATTAAACTCTCAACATGTTACGTGTGGTCTATAGGTATTTGCATCCTATATACTATCATGATACTCTTCCTAGGAAGAACAAACAAAGTCACACGTTATTATACCTAGATCTATTCCTAAATTTCCTCTTTCAATTCCGTCTAAGAAATCAAATAACTGCTGATCAGACAATTATAATTCACGCACAAGATAGAACAACCAATCCATCAATTGATCAAATAATTGAAACGAAGATAATTTAATTAAAGTTCAACCAACGGTTCCATTGTAACCTTAAAGAAGAATTTAGTTACACATCATAATGAAAACCATAATTAAATTGATATAGAAAAACATCATAAACTCAGAAGATTAAAGAAAAGGAAATAGAAAAAACTCTATTGAATTCTCTTGCTTCCTCTGTCTTCACAGTTGTGTTCTTCCTCAAAAATCCTTCCAGCAGCTCTAATTCGTGCTCCCCAATCCTTGATCTCTATGTCTCTTACGTACTCTCTCTGTCTGCCTTAAAGTCCTAGAATCCTTCTTTAACAGAACCGCAACAACTAACTTCATATTCAGACTCGGATTTCTCAACGCAGAATTGAATCAACTAAACTCGTCGAACTGCGCCCCGGCGCCATCTTCACGCTCTATCACTGCGCCCTGGCGCCATCTACTGTTCATTAATTACAAAATTGCCACTGAACAACTTTTTCCCGTTTTGACCTCCCGAAGCCATTTTCTGCAAAATAATCATAAAAACAAGTAAAATAAAACTAAAAACACTTAAAGATAGCAAATAACTAAGCCTAAAAGTACCTAATTCGTAGGTATAACACCCACTCATCAATTAACAATCGATCTTATCATTGGTCTAACCGATACAAATGGCATAGACGTACTTCTCAACATAATTAGGAACAATTGATACGATCAATGTTCGCAACTAAGGTTCAAATAATCGTCCAATGATATTATTATGATAGTAAGTCAAATTTCAAAGATAATAATTTAATCTTCACAATATAGATAAATAGAAATTGATTCATCAATTAATTCTACTTGTACGAATTGATAAAAGTACAAGTTAAAGTACTTGCCTGAATTGTCGACTCTATTTGACCGCAATTCTTTATCCTTTGAACAACCTATGTTCAACATATTCGTCTAACGGTTAAATTCTATTAACCTTCACCTAATAATCTAATAGATTTAACTTTCAAGTTCTATATAACTTGGACTCTCAAATCATTATGCATATAATTTCAAATAAAATTATTTATTTTTACAGTATTGTCTCTCACATTCCATATTTAATTCATGTACTAACTATAAATAATATAACACTTTGTATTATTCTATTTGTTTCATTATTCTTTATTATCTCTTAATGATTCACAACAAAATGATCTCACCTCTTATTAATCTACAAATAAAATAATTTAAGTTATCATTTTATTTGTTTAATTTTCTAATTAGAGTAACCCTTACTTTTATTTTAATTTAATTATGCCCCATTAGTACACAATTAAAATTATTCTTAATATTATTTTAATTATTCATCCTTTAATAATTCACAATCAAAATAATGGTTAACATTATTTAATTACATATCTTTATTGAGTTACAATTAAAATAATTCTTAATATTATTTTAATTATTTAACTCTCATTAATTCACAATCAAAATAATTTATAATATTATTTTAATTTCTTATATATTATTAATCCATAATTAAAATAGTCCTTTAATACTATTTTAATTGTCTAAAGTAATATATAACATTAAATAATCTTTATTATTAACTTACAAATAAAATAAAATTTTGTTATTATTTTATTTGTTTAATGTCAACTCACAAATAAAATAATTTTTAAGATATTATTTTATTTGTTTAATATTATTTAAAATAATTTTAAAGTATTATATTATCAACTCACAAATAAAATAATTTTAAAGTATTATTTTATTTGTTTAATATTATTTAATTAACTCTTAAATAAAATAATTTTAAATTACTATTTTTTTTAATAATATTTTAGTTAACTCACAAATAAAATAATTTTTTTAATTATTTTCTTTGTTTATTATTATTATTTTTAATTATTATTATAAAAAAAAAAATCGGCAGTGGGGTCGGACCGGTCAACCCAACCGGTTTGACCAGCCCGGGTCAACTATTGACTCTGACCGGCGCTGCACTGCCTGGACTAATACTGGAGGACGGCACTGCAACGCCCCCCTGCAGAAACCAAAAATAATTTTTTTCTACCTTTTTTAATTCAAGCCTTCATATCTTGCTCATTTTAAATCCAATTGAGCTTAAATCAATCTTGTTACTTCATAAACTCATAACACTTCAACACTCCAATTTTTTATATTATTTTCAAAAATATTTATTTAACCAAAATTATTAATTTTTCAAACTATAGTTTTATTTTGACATCCTTTACAAGAAAATTCACCATAAATTCATTTTAGCTCCATTTTTATTCGTTCTAATTGAAAAATCTTCATATTTCATAAAACTATAACATACAATTTTTAGATCATGCAAATGAGTTACACATTTTATTTTATTTTTACCCAAATCAAATGTTTTCACTAGTACACTTAGGGTTTTTACGCTTACATATATTATTCTTAATCATCTTGACATAAAACACATTCAAACACATATCAATTATATATACTCCTTCACAAATCATTTCTCATGCCTTCAAAATCCACCATGATTTCCACACACAACATTCTCCCACAACTAAGCATAAATATTCCAATATACAAAAATATATACACTTAACTTATAAAATCAAAACTATGTTAGGATTATACCTCCTAGATGCTTTTTTTTCCTCTTAGATATGAACTTGTAGTAAGCCTTCACTTTTCTTTCCTTGCTAGACATTGCTAGAATCACCCACTTGCAAGAGTTTCCCTAGCTTTTCTTATTTTTCTCTCCACTCTCTCTATAGCTCTCTACATAACCAATCTTAGCAAACTTAGAAAATGAAATAGGATGACCCTATTTATAGCCAAATTCTCATACACATACATGTATTAATACATGTACAAATATATGTATCAAATACACCCAATTGGTTATTACTCGTCCACCAAGCTATTAACCATTGACCTAATCCACCAATTCCCACTTTAACCCATTCCTTCCTTCATGATGGCCCTAAATTGCAAAAATAAATAAATAAATAAATAAATAAATATAGGATATATATAGGTCATGATGGGAGTACATTATTATTTATTTATTTATCTATTTTATTTATTCATTTTGTGCAAGTATTCTAGAAAATGGGTCATTAATTTGGCCACTCAATTGGATCATGATTTGAACTTTTCATTAGACTTATAATATTCTAACTTGGGCTAAATACATGGACCATCAATGATTCTCTACAATCCACTTAGTGGACTTAACAACAATTCAAGTATTGGGTCAATTAATTTAAATCTAGCAATTCTATCCACATGGACTTTTAATTTATAACATGTTGGATTATGTCACATTAATTCACGTGACCTCCTAATATTCACATTGGGGTTAATTTAATTATTCTTATTAATCCATTGCATTATTTAATCATCTCGCAATTAATTAATTAATTCATCCTAATCATTATGCCGAACAAGGCATATTACAAAAGTTTTAATTAATTAAGTTCATCATCATCATCACTTATTAATTAAATTGTTAATGCTTACTACACAATACATAAATGTATGAGCACACAAATAATTTCTCAAGTAATTTATTAATTTCATTAATATAAGTATTTACAAATTTCTTGGATATTACAATAAAGTTGACAGATTTTTATTAAATAGTGTAAAAATATCAATTTACAGATAATTCTTATAAAATTTATTCTCGTTACAAAAATATAATCTTTATAAAAATTGAAATTATCAATATAATGAAAAGATATGATTCGATTTGGGGAATCTTTTCGTTTGATCTAATTGTCTAGTTTATTCATTTTATTGTAGGGAATGCCTCCTTTCATATTTCATATTAAAAGGGAGGAATCCTGAAATAGAAACCAAAAGTGGAATTTATTAAATTGTGTAATTTTATCTTATTTATTTATTTATTTTGCAGATAACCTATAAAAAATGATACTTTCTATGTTTTATAAAAAGAGTAAATTTGTAAAATTTTAAATTAATGTGAATTTATATAATTTTGATTAGTGTAATAATTAATATTGTAAACTATTTGTAAAGTATTACTAAATATAAAACTCTTATTTCGAACACCAAAATAAATTCACATCACAATTTAAATTTTAAAATTTTATAAATCAACTAGAATCAAAGTCAAATGATAGTCTTTTTGTGGACCAAAAAACTTGCAACCTTTTCACTGATGTTGTGAGTTTTAAAAAGGAGAGAAAGAAAAAAGAAAAAGAAATAAATTTAAGGAAGAAACTAAAAGTGTCTTGTTTATGAGCCTTTTTCTAAGGACAAATTAGAAAAGAGGAGGAAGAAAATTTAAAGTAAATTTCCTACCAAAAATTCTTCAAAGTTGAAAAGATTTAGGAATAAAATGCTCAAAGATTTTTATAATATTTAATTTTTATTGCTAAGTAGTATGATGCAAAAACTTGTATACCATTTTAAAGTACAAAAAATATTTTTATAGAGATTTATCAAAACTAATTTTATTAAGGTACATCATAATACTCCATCGGTTCTAAATTTTAAGTTTGATTTTGATTTTAAAAGTCAATTTAGCATATTTTTAAATTTAAATTTAAAATAATTAATTAAAATTATAAAACAACAAATTTCACAATAAATAATATTTTTTAAATAATTTATAATATTTATTATTATATTAATTAAAATTAAATATATTTATATTTATATTAATTTTAAATTTAAAAATATCTTAAATTAACTTTGAAAAGTCAATAATATTATATTTTGAAAAGGGGAGTATATTATTTTGGTGAAAAGAAGGTACAAGTTTACATACACAATATTTAAATATAAAATTAAATATTACATCTATTTTAATTATTAAAAAATAGAGCATAATACAGATTTTAATATCATATTTTATTTTTTAATAATTAAAATAAATATAATATTTAAATATAATATTTACTTATACTTATTCCAAAAGAAGAGATGCGTATCTAACAAGTAACAAACAAGTAAAAGATATGTTGACAAACTGACAAACCCACATAACGGACAAACACATAAAAACATATTATTAAGTTAATCTATTTTTTCAAACAAACACAGACAGATGATTTATTATACGACCTGATAATTGTTAACAATAATAAATTATTCGTTAAATAGTAATAATATTTTAATTATTAAAATATTATTAAAAACGATAAGTATTGCTACGGTTAGGAGTTATAATTGAATCTAATTATTTATTCGGTTATAATCGAATATTAAATTCATACAATTTTATTATTCGAACAAGTATCAAAATTAGTATTAACCTAATAATTGAAAATTGAATAACTGAATTATACTATTCAGTTATTCGGAATATAATCAAAATATGAATCTATTTTTTATCGAATAAAAAAATTCATTTCAAATTTCACACTATAGTTTTCAAACAATATTTAACCACAATCATAATAATTTATAAACTAGTCTAATAATTTCAAATTAATAATACATAAGTACATAATCATAAGACAAAGTTAAAAATATATTTTTAAATGTCTTATTCGATTATTCAGGTATCCGAATAACATAATTTTAATTCTAACAACCGAACAATAGTTTATTCTCTTCGTATATCTTTAAAACTGAAAAAACTCAATTCCAAGACAAGTACTAGATTTTTTAAGGGCTCCAGTCCAATTTTCTACTTGAATAAATAAAAATGTTTGTTTCAGATTCTATAAATTTTGGTTTCCTTTTTAGATAAAAAAAATAAGTCAATAATTTGTTAAAATAGTAACAAATTATAAAGGCACTGGCATCAAATCACAAATTACAAGCAGTAGGATATGAACAAGTTGAACAAAAGCAGAGGAACCACTCTACTATAAAAATTGGCATATTGCCAAGGTTACGTTGATTCGGCAAAAAGATTACAGCACAAGCACCGACATTCAATTTATTAGTCTCAATTATTTCCACCCACTCCCACTCCCGTATTTATTCTAATACAAGTGAGATGCTTTCCCACAAAACTGTTCCCACAAGGCTTAATTATTATTATTATTTTTTTATATCTGATTCGATTATTTGGTTAATTCAATAACAAAAATTCAAACCTTAGCATTTGTCACAGTGATTTAAATAAAGTCTCGGAATGAGTCGTAAACTCGGACGTCTTATGATCGAATCTCACCAGTTAAGCCTAAGCCTGCAAAGAAAGCCTAATTTGGGATAAGAAAATTAATCCGACTGCAGTTGAAACGAATATAAATGAAATGTCAATAATAATCAAATATGGAAATATTTTAGTTAAAAAAATTCTATTCAATTCGGTTATTGGACTCAACCCTAACTACCATGACAAATTAATATTACAAAAAAGTAATTTATGATACGGCAAAGTGTACTCTATTTTCTTTTCTTTAAAATCATTTCCATTCTTTTCTTCCCAAACTCGGTGTGTCAAGAATCTTTTCTTCCCAAACTCGGTGTGTCAAGTATCTGCACTCAGCAACTGCCGCCTCACATAGGGGAGAGAGAAAGAAGAGAGAGAACAGAGAAGGAGATGAACGGAGACGGGAAGGTGGTGTGTGTGACAGGCGCGTCAGGCTACATAGCTTCCTGGTTGGTGAAGTTGTTACTGGCGCGTGGCTACACCGTCAAGGCCACTGTTCGGAGCCTCGGTCAGTTCTCCCTTTCTTCATCCCACCTCTGTAAATTTTGTATTTTTGTTTTTCTCTATCTCATGTAGCTTTCGTAATCATATCTATTTTAGCATTTCTATTTATTTTTCTTTCAGTCTGTTGATCAGTTTTTGAAGCATTATCAGGTTTTGCTATTGATACTAGTAATTAAGTATGCTATGTGAAATTTAAGTGCATAATCTAAAAATTGGGGAAACCCATTTCCTGATTTGTGTACCTCAAGAAATGAAGGTCAGTTTTATTGATCAATTCAGTGAGACTGAAATGAAGGGGCTTGGAAGTTTAATATCTAGGATCGGTTAGTGGAATTGGAATGCTATAATGCTCCGATTTGGTCTAGTTTGGATTTCCATTTTTGGGAAGTTAGTATGTTAGTATAAGTATAGTAGGAGAGAAATTTAGTTAAACTAGATTTTAGCCATCAGTTAGTGAGTATCTTACCTAGCTTTATTCATTTTAAAAAACACCAATCGAACCGCAACCTTAAGGAGTGTTCCCCTGATTCATTGATCCAGTTTACAACTTGTAGTGTGTATGATTTTCCCTCAAAATGCAATGATTTTTATCATTTTAATTTTATATTTGCTCTTATGTCTTTTCTTAGATGTAGTTGAAAAAGGATGACATATATTTTATGAAAAGTCTTTGAGGTGGGATAAAATGGTAAAGACCGAATAAAAGACTCCAAAGTAGTTCCCATGTTCTGCCCCGTTGGCAGCTTACAAGAATCCCTACACTATTAACTGGCTGGAACTACACCATTGACCAATGGAACAGAAGTTCAGTGAATTGGTTGGCAGTCCTCTAAATTCCACACACACACATTCTGTAACACTCTTTCAGTACCCAGATCAGGAAGATGCCATGTCTATGATTTGCGAAGTTACATTTGCAAATTATCTGTACACTAGATACTTAAATCTGTTGAGTCATATATACAATGGGCTGGATCATTTGCAATAACAGTTCAATATATGAACATAAGAAATATAACATGGACTTTACATGATTAACTGGAAACGTGAAACTTGATTACTGTATGGTTACAAGACCTAGAACTCGTTAAGAACAATACCAATTATAAAAACTGATATTGCCCATGTTAGTCATAAGACTGTTGTTCAAATTAGATGTGTACTCTGAGTGATCAGCCCATCGTATTTTTATATTGTGCACAACATAAATATCTTGCGACGCAACCACGCCATAATAATTTTCTTTATCCTTTACTCCCCTTTTTTTTATCAGGGTTGTTCTATTACTGCACATCATAGAGTCCGTGCCACAGCAATGTGGATTGGAAATCAAATCAATCAATAACTGATCCCAACATAAATCATTACATGTGTCTAGCCGGAATCAAGATTGGCATCGACCTTTTTAAAATAGTTCAATAATAAATGAACTTTTTATAATCATGTGAATGCATAACATGAATAGTTTTGGAGGAATTGCAATGAGAGTTCAGATAGAAAACTTGCCTTTATCTTTTTTTTCTTCAACTGGTAAAAAACTATCCCATGTATAACCTACATGACCATAATATGGGTCCATGCATTAGTTATATACATATGAATGCCATAACTTGCTATACAAGCTATCATTTAGCTCTACATAACTCTTAACATATAACATATTGTTATTTTATGCCTTAACGTCTACCACATTGATCATTTTTATCAAATTATGGTTTACATATATGTTTCTATCACTTAATAACAAAACATTTCATTTTGGATCAAAATAATTTATTTTTTCAAAACTTAGTACACGGCGCCCCCGCGCCATATTTCCTTTTTGGAACTACGCTGGTCGCGAGATTGGCTCGGCCAGACTGCGCCCCGGCTTGCACTGATTTCGCCCCGGCGAGCTCTTCACAGTAGCACTGCGCCCCGGCGTAGTCTCTAGTGCAAAAGAGGGCGCCCCGGCGCAGTGCTGGTTTTTTAGAAAAAAAATTCTTTTCAAAATCCCTGCTATCTTTGGCCCTAATTTGATTTTCTGAGTTCCAACACTTCACATAGCACACATAACATGTATTTGACTTGCGTGAGCCTTCAAAATATTTAAAAATTATAAATTGGACTTATTTTTTCAAAGACTTCGTTTTAGGTGCTGGCGAACGTTTTAAAACGTTTAAAATCCTCAATTGTCGCCATAAGCACCGAATGACTTCCAAATCAACTCAAACATGTGTATTTATATGAAACTTAGATATTTGGCCTCATTAGATCTTCAATTACACAAAATGACCAAAAATTACCCTTTTATGGGATTTTTGCCAAAATTCCATAACTTGAAACTTAAGTTATCAACTCTACACTTCATATACATGAACATATATGCATTTAGCCACTTTGTATGCTATCAAGTAAGAATTAATACATGTATTCAACATGTTCAACACCTTCATCTAGGATTTCATTATTTCTAGCAACACATAACACATGATCATCCATGAATCATGCTTTCTAGCTTTTAATATATATATATATATATATATATATATATATATATATATATATATATATATATATATATATATATAGTACACCACCTTTGTTTTACCAAACTTGAACTTAGGGTTTTATGTTAAACCAACCAAAGAGCACATAATACACATAATCAACACATGTACACCAAGATACATGCATGACTACTCTTATTCTAGCATTTAAGCACATAGATAACAAGTTTCATAACTTAGACATGATTATACCTTCTATGTGCTACTTTCCTTCTTGATATAAAGCTTCTTAGAGCTTGATTCTCCACCTTGATAGCTTAAAACACTTCTCTAGAGCACTTGTTGGCAATCCTTCAAGGTTTTTCTTCAAAACCCTAGCTCTTCCTTCTCTTTCTCTCTTAGAACTCACGTTTGAGCACTCTTGCAAATGAAATGAACACTTAGCTTGATACTTAGAGAATTTATGCATGTATGGATTATATTAATCCTCCAACACTTAACCATCTTTGGTTAAGTTAACTCATGTATGGTTAAGGGCATCCAAGTCATTTCTCATCAACTAATAATGGCAATATGAACAATTCTCATAAAAGGACACTATGGTCATTTCCCAAATTGTCAAGGGCACTTTGGTTAATTGTCCAAAATCCTAGAGAATTTAATTTCCATAAATCCATACTTGCATAATTTTAATCCATTTCAAGTCCTTTTTTATCCAAATTTGTTTCATTAAGCTTGAATTTGTTTATTCCTCAATCAAATAATCCATAAAGAGTTTGTCCCAAAATACTTGTCACACTTCAAACTATTTAATTTCCATTAATAACTTATTAATTCTACAAAGTTGAAAATTTGTATATCATTACGGTACAGATGATTCAAGGAAGACGAACCACCTGCTTGCACTTGATGGAGCTAAGGAACGACTTCACTTGTTTGAAGGAAATTTACTTGAAGAGGGGTCTTTTGATTCTGTGGTTGAAGGTTGTGATGGTGTCTTTCATACTGCATCTCCAGTGGTCCTTGCAGTCAATAACCCACAGGTTCATCTACTTTTCTCTTCTTATTGTAATGGTAGGATCTGATATGCATCCCAGAGCTAAAACATAAAATGTCCTTAGTCATAGAAATCTAATGCTAAAACATTCATCTGCCCCCAACAATTGAACTAAAGTTCTTATAACGTTGGTCATATTTCTCCATCTCTGTATTGTAATACTTATCTTACAAGACCTTGTTGGAGTTAGGTTCGTAATATATTTATGTCAGTTGAAGTTTACTTGTTTTTTATATATCCCATATATTTTGCACATAAAATACTCCCTTCTTTCCAAAATGTAGGATCATTATTGAATATTTGAAGTCAATTTGAGATATTTTAAAGTTTAAAATTAACATTAATTGGTTTATTTTTTGACAACACAATGATGAAAATCATAAAGTATGTAGGAAATATTACTAATTACAAGATTTATTACTTTCTAAGATATAATGAGTTATGAGTCACATTAAATTTTAATTTGTAAATGTCTCAAATTTACTTTGAAAAGTCAAACTTGATCTTGTATTTTGGAATGTAAAGGAGGGAGTACTTCACGTGACACCATCAGAAAGAGATAATTTATTTGTCCGTATTTGATATACTTTATAAGGAAGAAGTAGGTGGAAAAGGATTGTAGATACAGAATTATTAGAGTTACATTGTGGTGGGACGACAATTACAAGACAAGATTAATATATATCAATAAATTGTAAAAATCAACTGCAGGATTAAGAAAGTCAAAGACTTTGTCCAAAAGGAATGTAGACTGTACTCTCATAATCTAAGTACTTTGGATTGGTTGCTTTCTCAACTCCAAAATGAGAAACGCAATAGTTAGATCTGAATATCAAAATCAGGTAGTCTATGTAATACTGAAGAAGAAATTATTGAGTTTTGGGTTCAATATCCTTCTAGCAGTTTTCTATTTGTGTGTTTCTAGTTGCTTCTGGTTATAGCTAATGAAGTTTATCTTTCCCTGCATGACTGCGCATCTGTTTATGTATCTGTATTTCTGCTTAGATAGCTACTGTAAACCTTCTCCCTTGAGTATTATTTTTGCCTCTTAAGTCTTACCTGATTAAATTACGAATAAGTTCAATGGTTATATAGTATTGCTCAGATTGCTCTGGCAACATAAATTATTTTCTTGTACAGGAATCATGATCTTGTACCTTCCCTAACCTGATGTTTCCATAAAAACATAAGGAGATTTAAAAAGTTCTTAATCAAATCTTTTTTACCATGCCTTACAATATTACCATATTGTTGCTAAATGTTGAGAGTTTATTCTGGAAATTGAATAATTACCTCGTTTCTGGCTTGTTTATATGTTAAAAGGTTGCCATTCAATAAAATATTTTCTGTGTTACTTGATGATATACATTCGACTTGGCCTTGTGAAAGTGTTGAAGGAATTTTTCTCATTTCTTTTCCCCAACTTTCAGGCAGAATTACTTGATCCTGCATTGAAGGGGACGCTTAATGTACTTCAATCATGTGCAAAAGTTCCATCTATCAAAAGGGTGGTGATAACATCTTCCATGGCTTCAGTTATGATCAATGGAAAACCTTTAAAACCTGATGTTGTAATAGATGAAACTTGGTTTTCGGATCCAGTATTTTGTGAGAAAATGAAGGTTTGTGTAGATGATATAACATTAGAAACTTTCATCTATCTGTAAGTTTTTTATTTTTATTTTTTCTATATCCTTTTCTGACACATTTTGAAGGATAACATGTGCCACTTCTTTTCAAATGCTACATGTGAAAACTTTACGAGTTGTCATGACAAGGCAACAACTGTGTTGTTCAAAATAATTTATCCGTCGTGTTTATTCTGTTTGCCTTGTGAAACTGGAGTCTATACTAATTGGTGAAAAGTTCACAACTTATATAATTATCGGTACATTACTATTTTGTCATGATGATGCCCTCAGGTATAGCCTCCAACCAGTTGACTCCTCCAAACCTGCACAAACGTCCAAGCGAGGTGAGGATCGAGTGCCGTTGTGGGATGCCTCCGGCTAAAATAGTCGGTAAACAGAGTTCAGAGATAGGTAATCAAAAGAGTGTAAATTCTCTGTTTAAAAATTGTCTAAAAACTCTTCTTACCCTTCTAGGTCACCTTATATGACCCTTCCTACTGTCCTATCTTGCTCACGCACGTACACAGTGAGCCCGGTCGGGAGTGTCCCATCACTTGGCAAAGGTGTCGCTCGATGGGCGGTTGTGTGCTCGACGGGTAGCTGTGTGGGCCCCTCGGCCAGAGGTTGTTCCTTGGGCTCGTTCAGGGACGTCCCATCATTTGACTTATGTGTTGCTCGAGTGCAGCTGTGTGCTCGAGAGACGATCATGTGACCCCTTGGTCAGAGGGTGCTCCCCCGACTTTGGCCATGCTTCAATGACCTGTAGGCCCGACCCTACCTATATGGGCCTATCTTTTACTTTCAAGCTCAAGCTAACAGTGGGCCTGGTTTGATTGGGCTTGTCTCAACATTTGGCCCTCACTCCCTTATTCTACTTCAGGAGGACGAGGGAGTAAGGAGGATGCCTTCAGACTAAATGATGATGACCTAGCCCTCGGGTAAAGCATCCAACCAGCTGACTCCTTTAAATCTACACAAACGTTCACACGAGATAACGACGGAGTGTTGTTGTAGGATGCTTCTGGCGAAGATAGTCAGTAAACAGAGTTCTCTGTGTAAAAATTATGTCTAAAAACTTATCTTACCCTCCCAGGTCACGTTATATAGTCTTTCCTATTGTCCTATCATCCTACTTACTCATGCATGTGTACAGTGAGCTCGGCCATGAGTGTCTCATCACCTGGCAAAGGTGTCGCTTGGTGGGCAGTTATGTGCTCGAGGGGGGCCAGTAATCCCCTCGGCTAGAGGTTGTTCCTTGCATTAGTTTAGGGACGCCCCATCATCTAACTTCTGTGCCGCTCGAGGTGTGACCGTGTGCTCGAGGGACGTCCATATGGGTCCCTTGGTTAGAAGGTGGTCCCTCGACTTGGGCCATAATTCAATGACCTCTAGGCCCGGCCCATCCTATACGGACCCATTCTTCAATTTCAGGCCCGAGCTAACAGTGGGCCTGGTTTGATTCAGCTTGTCCCAACATTTGTCCCTCACTCTCTTATTCTACTTTAGTAGGATGAGGTAGTAAGGAGGATGCCTTCGGACTTGCTCGAGGAATGGCTATTATTTGAAAAGGAAAGGGCTCCGGTTCCCTTCAAGTTCGTGGCGTTTGAAATTCGCGTGCGTGGTTCCTCGAGGTAGACAGTGTCTCAAGTACGCAAGTACGAAGGTTGTAGAGCTATCATCACTAGCTGTACGCTATCGTCACTAGTTGTACGCTATAAATGAGCAGTCGTGGGATTTCGTGCATCGTACGCGTATCGTTGGAATTGCGGTGTGCACGTCATTTGGTCTCCCCAAAGCATTGAGAAGGTAAATTAATCTCCATCGTTCAATTTAAATTAGGGTTCAAGATCTGTGCTGCCCATAATTTCTATAAATATGAGGTAAATCTTCTATTCACCAATTTCGCCTCTTTTCTCTCTAGCAGCCGTTGACGAAGCGAGTGAGCTCTCTAGCCAAAAATGTCGTTTCTGTCGAATTCCGATCTTCTCGCTTCATCATTTCTGTCAAGTAACTTTAGTCAACCTTATTATTTGATTTTTGTCCATAAGTTGTGCGCTTTCAGGCAGTAGTGCTTCCCTTTAGGTTTGTTATTAGTCTGTCACCTGTTGATATAATGGATAAAGTCCTAGAGGTGCACGATGTTACCTCCCCCAACAAAGATAGTGGAGAGTTGGTAGTGGTACCTCCCCCAGACCGAGGACACCCTGGTGGGGGGAGAGGGGGGAGAGGGTGTTGAGGCATACTCGGACGGTGACGACGAAGAGCCTGCTTTTATAGGAGAGTTAGAGAGATCCCTCAGCCTTCATCCTCACCGAGAGCGAGCTTAGCCCTCAAGACTAACACTCCCCTTTCCTTTCCAGATTATGCTAGGAACCTCTTTGTTGAGGTCGTTAGTTGGGAGTGTAGTCTTTGAATCGGTCGGTCTAAAGTCAATCAAGACGACCATTTTGCTTCCCAAGGAATATGACACTAGGATGCTTAACCCTACCGAGCAAATATACGACATCCCCAAAGGTGGGTGGGTTGGCATCCCTGTAATGCATTTTACGTTCGGCCTCAGGTTGCCCTTACCTCGATTTGTCCGTATCATTCAGAGGGACTTCCTTTGGGTCGCCCTCGGGCAACTGGTACCCAACTTCATCCGGTTGTTGCTCGCTTTCCTAGCCCATTGCACTGAGCAGAAGGTAAAATTGACCTCGAGGTTGTTCTTCTACACCTTCAAGGTTCAAAGGGATTTTATTAGATTTACCGGCAGAATGGCGGCCTTGGGTTGGTGTCACCCCCCTCGAGCAATAAAGGCCGACACCAAGAATGGATATTCGTCAAGGGGTGAACTGCTATGCCTCCTTTAGTTTGTGAGCCCGAGGGACTCGAAGGCCCTTTGGGTAATAGAGTACTCCCTCCATCCCTCGAAAGGATCGTGTTCAATATAACAATTTTTGTGAGACGTATCCTAAGCAACCTTGGTCCTTGAAGAACTTTCGGGACCCATACTTTTTATACGACCATAGGCACAAGTTTTTGTATGAATTGCTCGTCATTACTTGCCGCTAACCCCCAGTTTGCTCCTCTATGTAGTTCGTGGCAATTCGGCCATGGCAAGCCAAAGATTTAGAGTGGACAAGAAGGCTCAGGCCGTGGTTGCCGACACGGCTCTGGCGCTCCGAGGCTCGTCCCGAAGAAGCCTTTGGGTGTGGTGTCCCCAAAGAGAAATTGCCTGGACACACCAGCCTTGTCCTCTTACAAACGAGCCAAACATGGGCCCCTTAAGGACGGTCAGACGAGCAAAGGGGGACTGAAGCTGGAGGTGCGTCTAGGGAGGCCACCAGTGTCTCAAAGGATCCACTGGCTGTAAATAAACCCTTTTCGGCAAGTCCTTTGGATATGTCGGTACTTGCCTCCTCTTTGCACACTGAGGGGTCATTTTCCTCCGGGGGTGGAGTGGCAATAGTAGTTGGCCTTGGTGCCAAAAAATTATCCCAACCCCCAGGGTCCTCATGGGGAATGTTGCGTCACCTTTAAGTTTCATAAGGTGGTTCCTCGAGGATTTGAGGATCATGGGACGAAGGGATATCCCACGGAGTGCTTTAAGTCCTTCAACCTACCGCAAGACTTGAAGTACTTTGGCAAACGCTCACTGGCTTTGGTGAGCGATGAATTTCTTGTAGCCCTTGGTGCGGCGATAACATTTTACTTTACCTTTATCTTTTTTATTAATTCGTGCATTCTGTTTTAACTCGAGCTTATGTCTGTTTCCTAAATTGCAGCTTACCTCTCTCGGGTTGCGGATGACCAAGATGGGGAAGAACCTCTTGAGCAACACCACAGAGCTTAAAAGAAAATATGATAGTCTGGTGGAGAGGGACACCGTCTAGGAGTGGAACTCCAAGGAGCTGTCTCAGACCTTGAAGAGGGAAAGGGAGATCGGAGAGGGTCGAAAGACCCAGATCAAGAATTTGGAGGACGAGCTGGACGTCCTCCGAGAATCGTCCAAGATCCTTGACAAAGAAAAAGGACGGCGAGGCTTGGGAGGAGGCTCTCGAGCGAGCTAAAGTTGCTGAGGCCCGAGTTGCGTCCCTTGAGCAGGAGCTAGCGTTGCTGAAGGCCATCCCCCTGGCGGCGGTACACAAATTGGTCATTGATCAATACCGGGCCTTTGAGGACTTCCAAAATGTCCTCGCGTCCACTGCCTTCCCCGAGTGGCAGACGGGGTAGGACAACAGTCAGAGGTTTTTGGTTGAAGGTGGAGTGCATATCCCCAAGGGGTTGACTGCCTGAGTTTTCTGGGCTAAGCCCCCGAGGGGTATCTTGACGAGGAAGAGGCGGCGACCAATGAAGCATCCGAGGTACTTGGCGGTACCCAACAACCTCCTCCCCAACAACCTTTTCCCCCACGGAGATCGTAGTTTATGAAGTTTTTTGTTTTGTTTTTCTTTTCTTTTCTAAATTTGTAACATGGTCCACCTTGTAAAAATAATTTATGAATATAGAAGCAATTTATGATTATTTGTGTGTACAACCAATGTTGTTCTCTAATTTACAATTGTAAAATTTTAAGTGCACAGCCCCTCAGGCGGTTGAAACGGTTTGTCTGAGGGCCAATATCCAACTGAAAGGGCATTAAATTAATAGGATGCGATCCGGAAACAATGCAGGTGTCGGGCGCCTCAGGACATTAAATTCACTCCCGAGGAATTGGCCCCTTCTTTATTTCAAACCGTAACAAAAGGACTCTTCCCATCGGGATATGTCCATTAAACTGAATAGGATGCAATCAAATCATAACAAAAGGCCATTAAACTGAATAACATACAATCTTGAAATATTGCAAGTGCCAGCACCTCAGGGTATTAAATTTCCTCCTGAGGTATTGGCCCCCAATTCATTAAGCGAGACTTTTCCCAACGGGATATGTCCTGGTCTGCTGAGCGGGCAGAAGTAACAGATACGACCTACAAGTGATGGCTCCTTGGGACATCAAATTGCCGACTAAGGAACACATACCCAATTCGTTTCAAGTTATTTATTTGAGCAGCAAATGGACTCTTCTCGATGGGATCTGTCCAGGTGAAGAGACGATACTGAAAGCAACATACGACGATTCAAAAGATGCTGTATTAAAGACATTGCATACAATACATGATTATCAAAAGATTTATATTAATATATGGTGTACATCTCATGATTATCTACATCTCATAATTTTCCAATATGAGCAGGGTCGAATGCCTTTGCCTCCCTCGGAACTAGTTCTCCTTCACGGAACACCCTTAGCTTCACCTTCTGGTCGTAATGTTTGGTCGTCTTCTGTTGATAGTTGGTGATTCTGAGCACGACTTTGTCTTTGGCTTCGTTCAATAGGTCTCACTCCCTCAGGATTTTTCTTCTTGGAGGTGTTGAACCCTAAAGGATGGAGCTCCTATCTGGATCGGGATTGCTGCCTTAGTGCCATATGCCAATTTGAATGGAGTGTCTTCGGTGGCTAACAACGGGATTGTATGGTATGCCCATAGTGCGCTTGACAATTCTTTTACCCATTTGCCTTTAGCTTCCTTGTGCCTTTTTTCTAGTCCTCGGAGCAAGGACCTATTGGTGATCTCGACTTGTCCATTAGCTTGATGATGACCTACTGAGGATTTTCTATGTATTATGCCCAGTTCATCCAGGTATTCTCCGAATTCTTTCCCCACAAACTGAAGCCCATTATCGGAGATCAAAACCCGAAGGATGCCGAGTCTCATGACGACAAAGTCATTTAAATTTTATTTGTAATCTCTCTTTGTTATCCTTTTGAGGGCCTTGACTGTTATCCATTTTGTCATGTAATCTAGCATCACAATGTAATACTGAAGTCAGCTCGGTGCCTTTGGGAGAGGCCCCTTTAAGTCGATGCCCCGTACTGCAAAAAGGATAAGGGAGAGAATGGAAGACATGGGCTCAGCTGAATGTCGGGGTACATTGGCATGAATCTGACATTGGTTTGCTCATGCAAAATTTTGAAGACTTAATTTTGATTCGTTTGGCCTCCTTAGGGTCTTCGGGTAATACCCCTCGTTCTAAGAAATTAATGATATGGTCAGTGATGCTTGGTTGTTCCAGGAATTCCAAGTATATCGAGCCGTTAAGATTCCCTTCCTCAGAGGTGGTTAATTTGGACAGGGCATCGACGACTTGATTCTGCTCGCGAACGATGCCCTGAATCGAGAAACTCTCAACGTAGCCTATCATCCTTCTGATCTTGGTCAGGTATTGTGCCATGTTCTCCTCCCAAGCCTCATATTCTCCCAAGACTTGCTTGACGACCAGCTGTGAGTCACTGAAAGCTTGCAACTGTTGAACATCCAAGCTTTTAGCTAGCCTCAATCCAGCCAGAAGCCTTCATACTCATACTCATTATTGATGGCGTGGAATTTGAAGTGAAGAGCTTGTTACACTCAGAACCCATCAGGGCTTGTCAAGATGACCCCTGCACCACTCTTTTGTATTGTTGAGGATCCATCCACATATAGGGTTCCAAGTTGGTTTATGTGTAATCTGCTCAGATTTGGGCTTGGGAACTAAAAGCTCCATCTGCTAAGGAAAGGTACATTCTACCAAGAAATCGGCCAAGGCCTGCCCTTTAATTGTTGAATGGCTCTAATACTCGATATTGTATTGATTGAGCTCTATTGCCCCAGCAACTAGCCTTCCCTAGAGATCGGGTTTGAATAACACCTTCTTTAGGGGATGATTGGTCATAACCCTGATCAGCTGTCCTTGAAAATAATGCCTTAATTTTATTGAGGTCATAATGAGGCGTATACCAATTTTTTCAGTTTAGGGTATCTGGTTTCCGCATCCCTTAGGACTTTGCTGACATAGTAGATCAACTTTTGTATCCCTTCCTCTTCTCGAATTAGGGCGGCCCCCTATCGCCTTCGGGCTGCCCGCTAGGTACACAAAAATGGCTCTTAGGGTTGGGCTTTAGATAGTATTGGGGGTTTTATCTGGTACTATTTGATCTCTTCGAAGGCTTTTTGGCATTCATCGGTCCTTATAAAGCAGTGACTATTCTGCACCCCCTTCAAGTTATCAAAGAAAGATAAGCAGCACTCGGCTAATTTTGAGACAAACCTTAAAGCGGCTAGACGACGCTCAGCTATCAAAGAAAGATAAGCAGCGCTCACCTATTTTATATATAAAGTACTTTTAAATATAAAATTGCATTTGGGTTTTTTTCCCCCTTTCCAGACATGATATGTTGGATATGATTTATGAATAACTTTAAAAATCATTTGTTCTGGTCTGAACTGTTCGAATACATTTGACATATTCACAGAACTATTGAAATTGCTTTAATACTTGCATAGAGTTTCATGTTAAAAATAACCCATCATATCCATTTCTATTTGTTAAGTTGGGGAAAGTAACTCTAAGCTTACAGCACTCTATAATGTTAATTGAACATTTGGTTTTTCTCAGAATTTTTATGCTCTTTCAAAAACGTTGGCTGAGGAAGCGGCTTTGAAGTTTGCAAAAGAGAGTAAAATTGACTTGGTGACGCTACATCCAGGTTATGTGATAGGTCCTCTGTTACAGCCAATTCTCAATCTCTCTTCAGGAGGGATCCTGAACCTCATAAAAAACGGTATTCTCCTGCAACATGTGATGAAACTGTCTATGCTTATGTTTCTACAAGAGCTTCACTAGATTTTTTAGCTGTTCAAATTTACTCATCTAGCAACTTCTTATGGAAGAAATCTATGTACACTGGTATATAAAGGAGATGGTTTCTGCTAAGTTTGTTGCTTCAGTAATCGATTCTTGTCCAAGGCAGCACAGTGATAATATATAATAAAAAATAGTGTTAAAGGAATGCCAAAATTAAAATGAGAATATGAGGTAGTGAAACTTTTATAAAATTCTGGAACACTTGCCCAAGAGCAAGTACATATGGCTAAAAACTTTGGTTTGAGTATTTGTACTTTTTTGAGCAAGTTGACACATTATATACCTTTGAGAAACTTCTTAAAATTTAAATATAAAGATTCTTGCTCTTTAATATGTAACTTTGAAAGACATAACTTATGCAGTGAATGTTTTGAAACATCTTCTGTTCACTTAACATGGATCTGTGTGCTAGGGATTCAACAAATGCAGCCAAATGTTTACCAATAAAGTACTGTCTAATGCCTGCCAAAAACTTGTATATATCCCTCAGGTGTGCCTTACTAAAATTACAGAAGACCACTATATGTTCAACTGCACTTTCTTGCATGTTTGATATCAGCTTCTAAACTATTGTCACTCTTAAGTGTTTTCATTTCCACCAAGATATTTACGTAATCTCTTTGATTCAAGGTGTCTTTACCATTTTACGTTTGGATTGAAGGAATGGAATAGAGAAAGGAATGACAGGATTTTTAAACATATCAAGTATA
This sequence comes from Hedera helix, assembly GCA_947179155.2. NCBI lineage: Eukaryota > Viridiplantae > Streptophyta > Magnoliopsida > Apiales > Araliaceae > Hedera > Hedera helix. Next base: position 18,746,800 of record OX359272.1, on the reverse strand, counting down.
TGGTTGTAGGTGAATGATGATGGTGGGTAATGTGATAGGATGACAAAATTATCACTTACATCCATTCCATTGGAATGGATCTCATTCCACCACCTTCCATATAAAGTGAAAATCAAAGGAATGGAAAGAATTTTCATTCTATCAGAACAGTTTATCCACCGAAATGATTATCAAATACACTATTATTTTTCATTTCACTCCTTCCATTCCATTCCTTTAGTCTAAACGTAACAAAGTCTAATATTCTTATCTAATACGGTTGGCATTGTCATGCGGCACAAAAGGGATTGCTCTAGAAGCAACTCTAGAATTTATCAAACTTTATGGAACATGTTACTAAGTTAGCTAATATAATGCACCTTGAACCCACTAAAGCATGGCCATTTATTTTCATATCAGTGAAAAAATTGTATCTAGTTACCTATCAAAATAAATTTGTTTCTAGTTACTGTAATAACTTTTTGAGCAAATACAAATGAAAGATAGTAACACATACTTTTGTTTTGTATGTCGGTGCTTGTTCACGTTTATCTGTCTACCAAACATATAAGCAGCTACTGTATTGCCTTAGGGAATTATTATCAATGTAAGTCGGGAATATATATGATAATGACACCCAGATGACTACCATTGTACTTGCATATTAACTTTTATAGACCATAAAGTCGTTTTATTGTTTCTTTTAACAAATTCAATTTTTCTGATGCAAGGAATTGAATTTCACATGACGCAGGGCAAGAAGTATTCCCAGATGGAATCTATAGATTTGTTGATGTCAGGGATGTTGCCTATGCACATATTCTAGCATTTGAGATTGCTTCTGCTAGTGGCAGATATTGCTTAGTTGGGAAAGTGACATACTCCTCAGAGTTTTTCAAGATTTTACACAAGCTTTATCCTGCTCTCAACATTCCTGAAACGTAAGTTTTTCATACTTATGTCTTTGATTTGAGTTATCATTGTCATTAGAAGAACTAACTTTAGTGATTTTAAGTACATCCCAATTCAAGGTTACAACAACAAAAAATTCTGGTAGACTAAAATTGGCATTCTGCTGCATCCTTCTTTTTTTGTCGGTTTCCCCGTTCTCTCCGGTGTTCCTCTATTTTTCTCTTAATTTTCTTTTATTGGTAAAAAGTTCTATGTTATTTACTTGGCTATCCATTATCCTAAGTGACATCGTATTAGTAGTAATTCATTGGTGCACGATGAAGCAAATTCTTCATAAGCAAAGGTAGAAGAATTATAGAACATCCTGACCACATCAAATGTAACAAAGGTCAAAGTTCTCTATAGAAATGACAGAAATTTAGAATAGTGTCTTTGATACTCTGTAAATCAAGAAAAACAACAAGAACTTTAGAGCAAAATATAACTGGAGCCACTATTATACAAGTTTATTGTTAATTTCATCAAATGAAATTGTGCAAGTTAAATGTTCTAAAAACTACAAAATAGGAAAGGTTTCTTTGGGCATTTGATGTTTACATAAACCTTGATAATACAAAAACAAAGACGAAAAAGCCGTGTAATTTTTGAAGGTATTATAATGATAAAAGGTTGTGAGATATGATATGCTTTTAATGCAAGTTAGGAAGTTTGTACTCTGAAGTTTACAGATTTCGTATATTCACAAGGATTAAGTATAAGAAAATATTGAAATGAATATGTGATACCCCTGTCCTACATCAGAAGATTCAGAACATGTGGTAAGGATTGAATTGTAGATGTTGTTTCAACATGGCTACCTAAAATACATTCCGATAACTTGTTATAGTTTGTGCGTGGGCCTGTGAAGGGCCAAGATGACCAATGTGGTGGGCTTGGAAGTGGATTGAGTCTTAATTTGGATTAAAACTTTGGGCTTGAGTTGTTATAAAAGGTATCTGAGCAGAGTCCTGGTTACATGGGGAACTAAGTGCTTTCTGGGGCTAAATTCTACACCTTATGGAAGGTAGGAGCCACCTCTAAAATCCTGCACTAGGCCCAGGGATTGATCCTGAGGACTATGAGAGGCTTGTCAGGGATTGATCCTGGATTGGGTTTGGACCGGCTTGATACATTGCCAAATAGGAGAAGTTTCATGTTCCATTTGAATAATAGTCGTGTTCATCATGGCACCAGCTATCCTCATAACAACTAAGTTAACAAATTAGTTAATCATGCTCATCACTTTAAGCATCTATACCCTGTAACTAAAATATATGCCAAGAGCCGTTGATAATTAGATAGATCTTGTACCAGAAAATTGTCCGCTAAAACTATTATCTTTCACAGGAAATTAATAGAAACTTCTTGACAACCTTCCAATGAACTTAGAGACTTTGTGAAATCTTGTATGACTGATTGACAAAGCTTCAACCTGAGATGTTGCGTAAGACACGTAACAAGATTGGTAGCTAACAACTACTTAGTGCAGCAAGTTAACTGGAATCAATGAACCTTTAGTTTTTTGTTGGTTGTTAATCAACTACTTTGGTATTATAGAATGGCTGAATGGGTTTCTAGATGGTTTATTTTCGGTATTCATTCAGATTCATGTTTTTTTCTTTTTCTCTTTCTTTTCTGGGTTGAATTCTTCGTCTAACAGAAGACATTGAGTAACCTAATGATCCAATAAAAAACAATGGCGTATAAATTTCTGGTATGACTGTCTTTATGTGATGACAGATGTACCGATGAAAAGCTTGTGCCACCCTACCAGGTCTCCAGGGAAAGAGCAGAAAGTCTGGGCATTGATTTCCTTCCTCTTGAAGTGAGCTTTAAAGACACTGTAGAAAGCTTGAAGGAGAAGAAGTTTCTTACTTTCTAAATCATAGTATTGCAAACTAAAGGCTACTTATATGCCATATATAATAATGTTTCACCATGTTGTGATTACCGAGTATAACCATATATTATAAAGTTTCGACATCTTGTAGTAATTGACTAAGCATTGTAATGATACTCTAAAAACTCTCGAATATCACTTATAGTCTTTAATAATTTGTTTCGTAAAGGTGGCGTGTCAATAACATATTAGCTAATGGAATGGCACAAAATATATCAAATTTTATAAAGAAACTGGAAAAACATGATTTGTTTTACGGATGGTTATTAACAGTTTTTTCTTTAAGAATGATATTTTCAAAAAGATGCTAACAAGGATCGTAAATGGGTCCATAATCTATGTGAGAAAGAATTAGTGAAAATATTAAAAAATTATTTTTATTTTTTTGATAAGACAGGGAGAACTTAGCAAATATAAACAGACACATCCATGGCTTGGATTTGTTGTCTGTCTCTTTTATTTTTCTTATTTTTGGTTATTATTATTTTGTATTTCTCAAATCCTAGTGTACATCAATTTTAGAAAAATGGTTTGTATTTGGTAAATAAAAAACGTAAAAAGTGAAAAATGTTTGGATAAAAGAAATTGTTAATCATTTGTCTAAACGTAAATTATTTAAAAAGAATATTTTGAGAAGTAAATATGGGTAATTGATAAAATTATTAAAATAAGTAAAGATATATTAGTAATATATTTGATCAAACTTAATTATTAATTTTGATAAATAATTTGATTAATTTCTCTAGATCTACCTCTATAAAATTTTATTTCGGATCAATTTCTCTAGATCTACTTTTACAATATTTTTTGATCAATCTTTATAGATCTACTTTTAAAATGTCTCACCTGATCTAAAGGTAGTTAAGCAATATCAAATTTTTACGAAGAAATTATTTTTGACATCCTCTTTTTTCTTCCTATAAAAATACTCTCTTGGACAAATATGTGACCACTCAACGCTGCACTTTACTTTTTGATCCCCAATTCATCAAAGGACAACCAAACAGGAAGAAGAAGATTCTCTTAATTCTTGTTTCGATCGAGGTGTGTTTTGATGAACTTGAGATTGAAAATTAAATGAAAATTGTATACCTTCAAGTCAATTATATTTAGTATGATAATCATTTATTTTATAATTTTATTTATTTATTAATAAAAATATCAAGACATTTATTTATTCATGATTAATTGGTTGAATTAATTATATGAATAAATCCATAGTTTTGAACAATACTTTTAGAATCATAATATTGATTATGCTAATGAGATATAAATTTAAGATATTTCAAAACTAAAATGTTTCTAATTGTGGGATCACTAAAATGAGGATTAGTGAATCTGGATAGATTAGTACATACTATACTTGCTCTTATGAAGAGGATGATTGATCTCATAATCATTTGTGTAGAGACACTAAAGCAAGTACGTGAGTGCTTATTAAAGAATAAGTTCACTGAATGTGATTCGCTCAAGGAACACCTAATGGAGTTTTACTTGCCTGTTAATAGGAGTTCCTTTTTCGATAGTAGTATACTTCCTTAGACTTGAGATCATCACAATACCTTGTGTATGATGAGTTATACTTAGACAAATTTCTTAAGACCTTTAGAATGTATCAAATGGTATGATCGAGTATAATAAGTTGTATATGCAGGTATGTGAATGGTCAACAAATGATCTACCATTTCCAGTAAAGGAATTGTATGTCCTGCGTAATTCAATAAACGACAACTCACAAATCATTTGCCAAGGTAGAATGAAAATTAGAAATGAGTTTTTAATTTACATTAGAGTTGTGCATTTGTGAATTGAAATGCATATGATCAAATAAAATAAAACTTGACAATAATTTCATGTCTTATATTTAATTGGGACATTGAGTGGCAGAATGATTGAATTGTACGGTAACTATTCGCTGAAAGGTTCTTTTACGATCAAATATTAAAATCTATATTATCTGGAATGTTGATTAATCGCTAATGGGACTTACACTTATTGTGGAATAAATATTTATTCTGAATTAAAAAGTTAATTCATAATAAATGAATTAGAATTGTTCTAATTTATTTATTATACAACCGGTTTAATATGGAGAGCCTAAAGGGTCACACTACAAAAGAGTAATATTTATTTTTAAAGTGGATGACGTCATTGTAATAATAAATTAAGTATATTTAATTTATACTATGGTGATAGAATAAATTTAATAGTTTAATATTTGTAAGTTAGTATTTTAGAAATATCGATTATAAATTAATAAGAAGAGACTTATTATTATTACTAGTATTATTATTTAGTTCATAAATGGTTTATGAATTGTAATTATTATAATAATTAATTTAATTCCTAATTAGATTAGAAAATTAAATTAAAACTCTAATCTTAAATAGTTTAAGATGGTTGACCATATCTATAAATAAGAGAAGTCTTATTATGATTTAGGTTAATGACTCACTTCATAATTCTCTATATTTAAGGAGTTAAAGAGAGAGAGAATTATGGCTAGTTATCCATAGTTTAGAAAAACTAAAATCCACTTTTTTAATTCATAGATCTCTTGGTGGATCACCTCTAGAGGCTTCACACTTGAGGAGTTAACATTAATCTATGAAATTTAATCGATAAATTTGAAGAAGAATGCGAAGGATTAAAGGGAGTTGAACTTGTACCTGTGGAAGCTTGGTTCTACAAAGGTATAAATATTTTACCCTTTTTTAATTAATCATAGTCACATAAGAAAGATCCTAATTATTGGTTTGTAGAAAAAAAATTTAAATCTGATTTTATTTACTTCCATCGCGCTTTACAATTTGATTATATGTATGTTATATTTTTACAAACCAACAGTGGCATCAAGAGTCAAACTTATGTGAATTAATAATTGTTTTAATTCCGTATATGTATGGGTATATGTTTAGAATAATTTAATTGGACATACATGTTGTACAAAATCATGGGTTTTAAAAATAATTACCAAAAATCAGGTTTTGGATGCAAAAAATCAAAAAACGTGAACTAATCAAAAATCACGAAATTGACAGTAGCTTATGGCATAGTTGAGTGGCGAGGCACTGATTTGATCCGAATTATTAATTTTGTGCAATTTTCAAAAATTAAAATAAAAGATTATTTTACGTGATTTTATAATTAAAATAAAGAGTTATTTTAAACATGAAATTAGATTTCATTCAACCTTACATTGCCCATTAAATGATATCGATGTATATATGGAATGATTTAATTAATTAATGAGATGAATATTATTTATTAATATATATGTTGATATATATGATAATAAATGAGATTAATTATGGATTATTGACCGATACGATTGGATTTATTTTATGTGGATGCTTTGAATGAATGAGTTTTAATAAATGGGGTCTGCAAACCTCGTCTTGCCTAATTTTTCTTAATATAAATTCTATTTCCCTCCTATGTACTTTTCCTTGACTGCTGATCAAGGTTTATATTTTATGAAAATAGTTTGTAATATGATTAGTTAGATTTATTTGAATAATTGGAGTTAAGGAGCAAGGAGCGCTTAAAGACCCGTTTTTAATGGAGTCTGGGTTAAATATAATAGTTATATTTATGTATTTATTCTTGCACCCTAAGTTTGACCATTTGGTTTATTTGGTGGCTCGAATAAACCAAACTAGAATAAAAGTTCATAATCAATCAAAGTAGAATATAATATTCTATATGTGCATACTTATTTATATATATTATATATTATAAACATGTTTCGCATGTTAATTAATATGAAGCATATTTTATATATATGTGTGTGTATGCGCACTAAACAAGATGAGACAATTAATATTAACAAACACCTCATGATGTTGATTAAATATTATTTATAAAATAAATTAAAAGGTTTAATCTATAAATTAAATGAGTTTAATTCAATTAAATAAAATTAGAATGGTTCTAATTTATTTATTCTACTACTCATAATATTAAGTTGTAACGTTCAAAGATATTTGAAATATCGAATGTCGCCTTCTAGCATGATAAAATGATAGAGCATTAAATAGTCAATATATGTTTATTGTGCACACACAAGGCTTATATCGATTATTTGAGATGTTATTTTATCACATTGATGCTTATAAGGAATTTAATATTATTGTTTTGTTATGCACACATAAGGACAATATTTTTCTTTTTACTATGTGAAAGTGTTAGGTCGGACTTAACTTGGATAATTTTGATTCAGATGTGGACACACTTGATCATAATAATCCAAGAAACAAAATATAAAGGAGTTACATGTTAATATAATTGATAAGAATTTGTCTACCAATTGAATAAACTATAGTTTGTTGTGCACATACAGTGCTATACTTATGTCGATAGGATTATTTTCTCACTAACGAATCTTTAACTAGATTTGTCGAAGTATATATGGAGTATAATATAGTTTGATGAAAATAGTGGGAGATACCAAGTTAAATAAAAATCTAATTAACTTGATGATTAATAAAAATGAATGCATGCTAATGTTGTTAAAATTCACTTAAAGAATTATGCCTAACAATTTAATCGAACCAAATTGTTCGAATTGGTTAAGTAAATTTGAGAATAGTTCTTAATGCCGAAATGTTCACAAATGTTCTTAATTTGCCTATCACAGCAAATGTTGCAGATAATGTCTCTGAGGAAGAGATTGTTACTTTAGAAGTGATAAGATGATGCAACTATGGCTCAATGCTCTCGCATCCATAAGTATCGAGTTACATCGTCAACACGAGAAAATTGATGCACTTACTATATTGCAACACTTTTATGAGTTGTATCGTGAGAAAAATAGGTCAGTTAAATATAAGATATCTAAGGAGCTCTTCTGATCTATAATAACCAATGGCACTACAGTAAAGACACGTGTTCTGAAAATGATCAATTAGATTGATTAATTAGGACAACTAGGTTTTGTCAAGGATTGATAGTTGATTTAAGATTTGATCTTACAATCACTCATTAACTCTTATTCACAATTTGTTATGAACTTCAGACATTAGCAAGCTAGATATCAGTTTACCTGATTAGTTAAACATGTTGAAGATTATTGAGAGTCATTTTCCTTCCAAGAAAGACCAAGTCTTACTCATAGATGAATCTTCTAAACAGAGGAAGATAGCCAAATGTATTTCTGAGGACTTAGAAAGGATAGAAGGAAAATGAAAGACACTAATTAAAGGATATAAATAAAGGTGATCCCAAGGGCAAAGGTGTTTTCTTTCATTGCGTTAAGCTGGGACATTGGAAGAGGAACTACAAACAGTATCTTGCAGTCATTAAGCAAAAGAAGCTTGATGAAGTTTCTACTATAAATATAGATTTGTTCATAATGAAATAGAACTTTCTATAAGTCAAGTTCCACTTGGGTATTAGATACTGGTTGGTGGTCTCACATATGCAAATCGTTGTAGAGACTGAGTAGGAGTAGAAGGCTAAACAAATGACAAGTAATTTTATACGTGGGGAATGGAGCAAAACTACATTAGCCATATGAACTTACAATTTAGCATTGCATATGGGCAAATTTATTAAGTTAGTAAGTTGTTACTATGATTAAGTTCTTAGAAACATTATTTCTATTTCATGTGTAGACAACGAATGTTGTGGCATTATAATAAAGAACAATCGTTGTTTTATTTATAATGATAATATTTTATTTAGAACTAGTTGATTATTTAATGAATTTTGTATACTTGACTTAAATGAAAAATATTTTAAATTGAACAAACTAAAAGCAAAGAGATTATATGAATTATACCTTCATGCAGCACTGTTAACTTGATCATGTTAATGAAATAAGACTAAACATGTTGTGTAAAGATAGGCTTTTAGAGCCTTTAGATTATGAATCAAATATAACTTGTGAATCTTGTATCATAGATAATATGATTAAATCTCCATTTAGTGGACATAGAGAGAAAGAGAGTTATAAAGTTGTTAGAGTTGGTACAAATAGTTGTGTGTGGGACCTATGACAACATATGTAGTAGGGTATTCATTCATTACTTTCACTGATGATCATTCTAGATTAGGATATGTGTATTTGATGAAATACAAATCCAAATCATTTGAAATGTTCAAATAATTCAAAAGTGAAGTAAAGAAACGAATGACCAAAAGTATTAAAGTTCTTCGATTAAATCGAGAATGTAATACTTAAGCACTAAGTTTCTAGATTATCGCAAGTACAATTGGTATTCTCTCACAATGGACATGGTGATGATCCATAATGAGTATTATCGATCTTCTAGCATCCTTATGGGGTTCTGTCCTAGAAACGATAGCATATCTACTAAATAAGATATATTCTAAATCCATCCCTAAGACTCCATATATGTTATGGACAGGGAGAAAACCAAGTCTTAAGCATGTTAAAATTTGAATTGTCCAACTTATGTCAAAAGGTTAGACAATGATAAGCTAGAGATAAAATCTGGTAAGTGTAAATTTGTGAGATATCCTAAAGAAAGTTTAGGGTATCACTTCTATAAATTCCACTGGTTAAAAGGTGTTTGTCGAAACACGCGACCTTATAAGAAAAATGAGTTTATCCTTAAAGGAATCAGTGATTGTAAGATAGATATTGAAGAAGTTCTAGAACCACAAAAATACCACAGATCACATGAAGGAATCTGTTCAAGTAGATAAACCTATTGTACCACAATTTATTCGTAAATCTGGTTTAGTACTGAAAATATCTTAGAGATATGGATTAATTATAGATGATGGTGATGATGTATGCATTATAGTGGATGATGATCCAATAACATACGATGAGGCATGAGTAGTAGAGACTCAAGAGAAATGACTGATGACCATGAAATCCAAAATGGGTCTTTTAGAAAGACTAAAGCAGATGACAAGGTGGAGACCTATAAGACCTGACTAGTGATAAAAGGTTTCAAACAAGGTCAATGAGTTAGCTATGATGAAACTTTTCACTAGTATAAATGCTTAAATCCATTCGAATTTTATTTATAGTTGCAGTTTACTATACGAGATCTGGCAAATGGACGTGTAGATGCCCTTCCTCAAAAGAGGATGTATGTATGATACAGCCAGAGCAATTTATCGCCATAGATAGAGTAAATAAAGTATACACGCTACAACGATCTAATTATGGATTGAAGCAAGCTTCTTAAAGATGAAACATCTATTTTCATTAGACAATCAAAGGAGTTTGATTTTATCAAAAACGATGATGAACCAAGTGAGTACAAAGGTTAGTGGGAGTATTATGACTTTTCTAGTACTATATGTTGATATACTACTAATAAAGAATGATATACCGATGCTACAATCAGTAAAAACGTGGTTGTCTAAAAACTTCTCTATTAATTAAGGACTTAGGAGAAGCATCCTAACATTCTATTAAGGATAAAAGTCTATAGAGATAGATCGTAAAGGATGCTCGACTTGACCCAAGGAACGTACATTAATTCGATACTAAAGATGTTTAGCATGGTATGTACTAGACCTGATATTGCTTATGTATGATAAGTAGATATCAGTTCAATCTTGGAGAAAAAAATTAGAAAGATGTTTCTAATAGTAGGTCTGATTTAAAACTAGAGGGCTTAACAGACTCAAATTTTCTTGGACTAACTGAGACAATAACAAATCCTTTTTAAGATTATATAATAACCTTAAACGGTGATGCAACGAGTTGAAAATATTTCAAACAACAAAGAGTTACTGAATTAGTGACAAAAGCATAGTATATAACTATAAGTGAAGCTACAAGGAGGTTGTTTGGAAGTACAAGTTTAGAACTTGTATAGGTTCCTAGCATTAGAAGAGTTTAATTTGTCAAAGAACCTAGGTCTCATCTGAAATCTAAACATGTGTTATGACACTTTCATTTGATTAGATGAATCATTAAAAGAGGAGATGACACCATATAGATGATAGACTCTCAAAACTTCATTAAAGATCCATTAACTAAACTATTTTCTAAGCAATTCGAATGGTCGCCGCTTCGAGAAGAGGGTATAAGATACCAATGACAATTGACTTTAGTGCAAGTGAGAGATTAAAAGTAGTATGCCCTTAATCCAATCACATTTGATGTGATAAGCATTTACTTTGTAATCTTATTCGTTTATTAATAAAAGTATCAAGGCATTTCTTTATTAATGATTAATTGGCTAAATTAATTATATGAATAAACCCATAGTTTTGAGCAATGCTTTTAGAATCATAATGTTGATTATGCTAATGAGATCTAAATTCAAGATAGCTCAAAACTAAAATATTCTTAATCGTAGGATCTCTAAAATGGGGATTAGTGAATCATGATAGATTAATACATACTAGACTTGCTCTTATGAAGAGGATAATTGATCTCAAAATTATTTGTGTAGAAACACTAAAACAAGTATGTATGTGTTTATTAGAGAATAAGTTCACTCAACGTGAATCGCTCAAGGAATACCTAATGGAGTTTTACTTGCCTGTCAATAGGAGTTCCTTTTATGATAGTAGTACATGTGATCCTTAGACTTGAGATCATCACAATACCTTGTGCATGATAAGTTATACTTTGGCATATTTCTTAAGACCTTTAGGGTATATTAAAGGGTATGATCGGGTATAATAAGTTGTATATGGAGGTAGGTGAATGGTCAACAAATGATCTATCATTTTTAGTAAAGGAAGAGTATGTCTTATGTAATTCGATAAATGACAACTCAAAAATCATTTGCCAATGTGGCATGAAAATTAGAAAGGAGTTTCTAATTTACATTAGAGTTGTGCATTTGTTAATTAAAATGCATATGATCAAATAAAATAAGACTTGACAGTAATTTCATGTCTTATATTTTATTGGGACATTAAGTGATAAAATGATTGAATTGTACGGTAGTTATCCATTAAAAGGTTCTTTTACGATCAAATGTTGAAATCTATATTATCTAGAATGTCGATTAATCACTAAAGGGGCTTACCCTTATTGTGGAATAAATATTTATTCTGAATTAAAGAGTTAATTCATAATAAATGAATTAGAATTGTTCTAATTTATTTATTATACAACCGGTTTAATATGAAAAACCTAAAGTGTCACACCGTAAAAGAGTAATATTTATTTTAAAAGTGGATGACATAATCGCAATGATAAATTAAGTATATTTAATTTATATTATGATGATAGAATTAATTAAATAACTTAATATTTATAATTTAGAAATACTAATTATAAATTAATAAGATGAGTCTTATTATTATTACTAGTATTATTATCTAATTCTTAAATGGTTTAGGAATTAATTAATAAGTAGTAATATTATTATAAATAATTAAATTCCTAAATAGTTTCGAAATTATAATTTTTATAATAATTAATTTAGTTCCTAATTAGATTAGGGGGAATTAAATTAAAACTCTAATCCTAAATAGTTTAGGATGATTGACCATATCTATAAATAAGAGAAGTCTTATTATATATTAGGTTAATGACTCATTTCATAATTCTCTACATCTAAGGAGTTAGAGAGAGAGAGAGAATTAGGACTAACCACCTATGATTTGGAGAAATTAAAATTCACTTATTTAATTCATTTATCTCTTGGTGGATCACCTCTAAAAAACTTCACACTTGGGTAGCTAACATTGATACGTGAAATCTAATAGGTGAAATTTAAAAAGAACACGAAAAATTAAAATGAGTTAAACCTGTACCTGTGGAAACTTGGTTCTACAAATATATAAATCTTTTATCATTCCTCAATTAATAATAGTCATATAAGAAAAATCATGGTTATTGGTTTGTAGAAAAAATTTAAAATCTGATTTTGCTTGCTTCTGTTGCGCTTTACAATTTGATTGTATGTATGTCATGTCTTTGCAAACCAAAATTAAGGTGCGTCATAGGTTGGTCACATACTTGAATTGACCCTAGAGATTGTAGAGGGAAAAGAGAGGATGTCAAAAATAGTTTCTTCGGAAATGATCAACATTGCTTAGTTACCTTTAGATCATCATGTGAGAAACTTCAAAAGTAGATCTACAAAAGTTGATAAGTAAAAATTTATAAATCTAGATCTTGAGAGATTGACCATAAATAAATTTTTATAAGAGGTAACTTTTTATTTATAGAGGTAGATGTAAAGAGATTTATTGGATATAAGATTACATAGGTAGATTTAGATAGATTGATCAAAAATAAAGTAAGAGAGAATTTTGCATTTCTTATTAAGATGAGGCTAGGGTTTGGGATAAGGTTTGAGTGAAGGATTTTCAATATATTGATCAAGTCGACATGGATTTATCTGAAATTACACCAATGTATTATTTGTTAAGTTCATTTAATTAATTTATATAAGTTGTTTGTTATGTTTACTTAGTTAATTTTGTATTTTGTGTAGTTATTTGTTATGTAATTGGTTTGATTTAATTTAATTATTCAACTTAGTTTGACAGACTCCACGACACGCTTACGTAAAGTGGTCGTCGCCCGGGTCGTTCCAGCAAGGTTGAAGGTGGATTACACTAACAACACCATGACCCGTTACTTATAAGGAAGTATAAATCTTAGAACAATCGAAAGTTGAAGGTAGATGACGACACAAACAACTATGGACTATTGCTTAATAAGTCAATAATTGAACGCCATAGAGTAACTTTGATAAGTTTAAGTAGTTTTTAAATAACCAAAAGAAAGAATAACTTTCTTAAAAGAAACAATTGTATTGAGTAATGAATTGAATTGAATTGTATATTCCCTTCGCCAATAGGCCTATTATTAATGAACTACTTCTATAATTATTTCCATGTAATACAAATCTTAGAACCTTAATTGAGATATAATTAAACCTAGGATTTTACATTGATTATATAGACACTAAGTTCCTTTCTTCATATCTTCAATATAGCTTCAAGGTATCTTTCAGAGTCTTAATATAACTTGCTATATCAGTTATTCCTGTAATTAAATTGCATGAATAAATGTTTAGCACAATAATAAAGTTATAATCAAAACATAAGGTAATAATATAACCAAGTCAACATTCTCCCCCTTTTTGATGGTGATAACACAATTAATATGGCTCCTCCTAAAACCATGCATATATGTAACATAAGTTAATAACCAATTGTTCATCCCTGTGTATGTTTAAGTTATGCAGAATCAATATAACTTACTGTATCACTTAATCCAGCTTGTTGCGAACCTTCTAGTGTGATTCACCCACATCACTATACTTACTATAGCTGACTTGGTGCTCACTATAAATGCTAAATCATTAGGTTTATAAATGATTTTCTTTATTAATAAACAAAGCTTTCATCTTAATTTCCAACGATCTTTCATTATTTCATACCAAATCCTTGTAATCGATACAAGGGACTTAATACTCATTCATAACATTTTAACCTTAAGATATAGATATTCTATAACTTTACATATTCCAAGATTCACGACATTAAATCATTAGGACGGTTCTTGGGAATAGAGAATCTCGCGATGAATGTTTGTATCTTCACCAGTGATAAATGTTTGCATCTTTATCCGTGAAAAATGGTTATATCTTTGTCCGGTGCAAATTCTCTTTGTCCGTAAAGAACATACCAACAAGTTAAAACCCTCACTCGAAACACATTTGGTTATAGTGATATCTATTCATATCAATAATCCTACTTATCTGACAATCAGAATAGTAATAACAAGTTTGTACCTGGGTCCGAGGAACCTAATGATGAATTTGACCAGTTAACATTGATTAGTCATGTCTCGGATGCTTACAGTACTCACAAGTCATTTACCAATCCTCATCCAGATAAATAGATCATTATCAATACTATGTTAAGTTTGAACAATTCTAAGTTTAATCAAAGTAAAGACGTAACAAAAGAATGTGATAAAACTTGATAATATTAATATAATATTCGATTATATGTGTGGAACTTGTTCTTATTACAAAATATCATTTTGACTACAGTTAAGAACATACAGTAGTAAACTAGTATACGCATTTCTTCTTTCCTTTCTTCTTTGAGCCAGAGCTCTCGGGTTTGTCTGCAAATTAGGTTTATTTACAAGGGTGAGCTAAGATGCTCAACAAGTCTTAAACACATAGCATATAAGTGAACTCACACCAATATGGATTGTAAGGATTCATGGCACAATAATTGATATTACAAAATATTTTAATATAGCAAGACTAAGTGGTGGTTAGACATTTAGTTGTTCTTTGTCTTTCAACTTAGAACCATTTACAGTAGATATAGAAAGGGGATCAACCTAACGACATCGTATGTTATGCATAACATACACTACATTGGACTAATCATGAACAGTGCTACATTTTCGTTCATCTCAGTTTACTTCACATATTAGGATCGTCCCAAGACAAATTAGTTTGATAAAATAAAGCATTATTCGAAATATATCATGAATGAGCATTTCATTTTTCAAGTTATGCCAAAACAAGAAGAAATAACTCTCATACCAAAGATTTATAACACATTGTTTATAAAAAATTTATAAATCACATAAAAATCAAGTAAACAAAGTTTAAGGATAGAAAACTTATCTTAAAGCACAATTAGGGTTTCCCGATAATCGTTTAAAGTGCCTATATAAAGGTTTATGTGTACTCGAATGTTAGTTCATCAAAATTTTCTTCTCTATAAGTGTTTTTATAACCAAACTAGACTATTTTCATTGGTGGAATTTTTAGAAAACTTGACTAACTCAAAATTATTATTTTTAGTGCTTGCACCCAAGGGTTACCTTAATTTTTTAGCTTCAACCTCTTTTCTAGTAACTAGCATAACTTTGTCATACGAAAATATTTTGAAGTAATTCTTGAGTCTAAATTACTTAGCATTTCATGATCTACAACTTTCATTTATATTTCTAAGACAGATTCAGACTTTAAGTTTTTGAAAAATGGAAAAAACAAACAGTATGTATGATTTGCTCAACATTTTTAGGGTTAACCATGTGAAACATGGTACCGCTAGCTTTAATTCCTTAAGATATCATGTTATAAGACTCAGTAACATTTTATAACATAAAAATAATAAATCACAAACATTCTCATAGAAAGATTTATGACTTTTGCTCAAGAACACATGAAGAATGCGGAGAACAAAAAATCGTATATGGTTACGACTTATATTCATGAGCATTTGAATTTCTTACTTGAAATAATTTGAGCATTATAACTGCTTATATATGTGATTGACACTTGAATTTGAAATAATTTGGTCATTATAACAGCTTGTAAAATTGATTATAACAATTTATAATAATTACTCAAGAACATACAAAGAACATAGAGAACGACAATCGTACATAGCTACAACATGCGTTCTTGAGCTTTAAACTATGAAATGAAATTCAACATTATAACTACTATAAAATAAAGAAAGGCTCAAGAACACGTGAAGAACACGGAGAATGACAATCGTACATGGCTACGACTCGTGTTCTTGAGCTTTTAAAAATTAAAGATGAAAGAAAAATCGAACATTATAACTACTAGAGATTGTACCTTTTGAATTTGCAAGCTTTAACTATTTCTTTACAATTTCCAATGTAGTAACTCAGTAGAACTCTCTCTCAATATATGTATAGCTTTGATACGTGAATTTGTGCTTTGAAAATGAATGCTAGAAATGGTGAACATTGCTTGCTATTTATAGGCAAACCAAAGCTAAGGTATTAAGGTCATTGTTACAAAACTTCCAGGCTAAGTAAAGTTTAAGTGCATCACCCTTTCTCTCCTTATTTGGCCGACCATTAATGCTCATTAATGCCATTTAATGCTTGCAATTATCATGTTTTAATGACATCATAAATCCATACTTGTTAGCTTTTAATTGGTCCACATCTTAGCCTACCAAATGAATAGTACTAGGGCTTGTTTGGTTGGTTAATTAACCATTTATTTAAGGGGTAGTCATGGTCTTTTACCAAGCTTGGTTTAAGGTTAGTTTAGTCCTTTTGATAATCTAGCTTAGTTCATGCTTAGGTTAATTAGCAGTAAACCTAAAAACTTGATTGATCGATTAGGTTATTGTGACGCCCCCAAATTCGGGTTCCAAATACTCGGATCCGGTCATCACGATCCAATACAAACATTCACTTCTAAACAACATACAGTAACTAAATGCGGAATAATAAACATATGTTGTTCATTCAAAAGGTGTTACTAGTCCCAAGATACGATAACCTTACACAAAAGTACACAAATACCCTTAATAAAGTACTTAGGGTTTATATTACATAACAATTAATTTAATTAACTACAAGGCGGCATCTTGAAATCTATCACTTCATCTTTCCTTTACCTTTGTTCTTTCCCGAAGTCTCGGGTTGCACTGCAATAAGGTTTTATGATATAGCAAGAGTGAGCAACTAGTTTGCTCAACAAGTTTAAATAACAACAAGAAACAATATATCATGTGAAACGACCTCGAAATTCAACTCATTTTATTACCTTAAATTGTGTATTTATTACACATTATTTATCTTACGTCCAAATTTCGGTTCGTTAATAAATCTTTAATCACCTTCTTTAATTCTTTAAATTGATTTTTAAATTTATCAATTACCAAAATTTCGGTATAAATTTTTCTTTTTCTTTTTCTGCATTCAATCGTTGTATTAAAACATTTGGATATTTAGAATCCTTATATCTCGATCCTAGTCCCTAGATCGCAACCTTTACTTTTTCTGTTCTTTCTATTACAAATATTGTGAAGCTCAACATTCAAAGTTTAATATTTTATATATATATCCATACAACATCTTTCGTTTCATAAATCATAATTAAATCATTTAATAATTTCTATCGTAACATCTATCTGGTACAAACACAGTTCAAAATTTAACTTTACTTATCTTGTCTGGATTCGACATATATGTACATATGAAACATCATTATAAACTTAACACATGTATTCACATTGAATGGAAAATATAACAAAACGTTTCCCACCTTCTAGACAATTCATCTCTAACAATTAGTCCGATATTCTTGCAATTTATTTCTTTCCTGCAAAAATGTTTATTAAGCAAGTAATGAGCACAACGGCTCAGCAAGTTCAACAGTTTATATTTCACGTAGCACATACCTTAACATGATTGGTGTGTGTCATATATCATGTGCTTGTGCTTCAAATATAGCAATATATCTCAAATCATTGCACAAAGAACACATTGTGGTCATATTAAACACGTATCACATAGCACATAATTTGTATGCATTTAAAACAAGAATTTCATATCATAATAGTTCAACATTTAACATAAAAGGGACTGAAGAACTTGCCTGAAGTCCAGTTAATTAATTTGATAGCTCAAACCCTTAACTCGATCAACATATGATCATAAAATAATCAAATAATAATTATTTAACTCCTTATAATATTAATTTAATTAATTAATATCATCTTTAGGCCAATTATTAATTTATATGGCCAATTATATTAACATTGTTCCTTAAAATATTCGTTTAACTTAATATCCAATACCTCTAATACGGACAACCCGGCTCATCGGATAAAATTTAACATATCTGGTTGTCCGGATTTTCATTTAATCATTTTCTAACCTTTAAACTCATTAGATTAATATTTAAAATATTTAAATATTAATCCCCAATATTTAATATTTTTACAAAAATATTAAATTTAATGCTCAAACATCATTTCTATATTTTTAGTATTTTTCTATAATTTTCTATGATTTTTAAACAATTTTTAAACATTTATTTCATTAAAAACTAATTTCTGGGGGCAATTTGGTAATTTCCGCGCCTATAGGGACCCATCCGGCATTAACAGAAAAGATCCGGGGCATTTTCGTAATTTCCGCGGCCTTGGGACATAACCGGAATTTCCCGAAAAGTCCAGGGGCATTTCCGTAATTAACCGAGGGTCAGGGACACGCTCGACATTTTTCAGAAAGGGCAGGGGCAAACTCGTCATTTCTCGCATTGCGTCGGTCGCGCATTGCGCGGACCGACACCCGGTCGTCCAAAACGACGTCGTTCGCCCCCAATTTCCGGAAACTTCTGCCGCGCCAAGCGCGGCCCCAGATTTCTTATTCCAAAACGATGCCGTTTTGGTCCCTTTTTCCGGAAAAACGCGCCGCGCAATGCGCGGCATGCCCAGCAAATATTTTCTTCCCTTCCGCGCACAGTATACCAACTTAGCCAAATAATTTCCATATTTTGATCCAAATTTTTACAACAAAATCACTCCAAAAATTATATAATCCATACATAAATATCCAGTAATTATTTGGAACAATTACTCTAATTATTTGTAATTTTTCTACACAATTCTTTTACCAACAAAAATACATAAATAAATAATTTATACCTTCTAAAGTTTGCCAACTTTCTTTTAAGCTTACTCCCACTTGGATGGCATCAAAACCCTTTTCCTTGGTGGCCATGGAGATTTTATGGTGGAGTTGGTGGTGGCCATGGTGGTGTTCGGATGGGAGAGATAAAGAGAGAGTATATGTATATATATTACTTCTTTTTTTTTTGTTCCCCTTTTCTTCTTCTTGGTTTCTTATTCTTTTAAATACTAATCATACTACCCACCACCCACGTTGGCTAAAAAAATTTCACCGCCTTTGAAATTTCTTGAAACTTCCGGATTTAGCAAAAGTTAAGCATAAAAAAAGTTTTAAACACATTACGTAATTATTTTGTGTAATAAATATTTTATATAATGTATATAAAATATTTATTTTAATTCACCAAAAATCATATCATGATTTATAAATAATATTAACACCTCTTTAGGTATTTTTCTTGACAAATTTTGTACACGCCTAACGCCATGTATGTAATTATATGAGGTAATTTATACCTCCAAAAATCATAAAATAATTCATAGAACATATAAAAATTATTTTTCATAATTTTTCACTCCGTTATTTGGACAACATGTTACATTAACATGTTCACGTTTCCGAAATATTATCTTTCATAAAAGTCATAATAATTTCATTATACATAAATATAATTTTTAATAACTTAAAACATTCTTTTTTCTTATTTATTATTCAATTTCTTTAATATTCACAATAATTTCTTATATAAATTATATAATTTAATATTATATAATTTATATAATTACACTATTCCTTTTTAATTATTTCCATTTTCCACAAATATAATTTATAAGATTTTCTTCCATCCTTAATTAATTTAATTTTTCTTATATAAATTATATAATTATTCTTATATAATTTATATAATTAAATTTCCTTCATAGAACATTTTAATTTCCTTATATAAATTATATAATTATTATTATATAATTTATATAATTACATTTCTTCTCAATTAATTTCTAAACTTCCTCCATAATTTATAATTAATTTAAAATCAATAATTACACTTCTTACTAACTTCCTCATTCGCTTTTCATTTAAAATTGGATTAATTTAATTATTAATCCTTTTACTTCCATAATTAGTAACATTTATAATAACCACAATTAAACATAACACATATATATACAAATGTATATATATTCATATCTAATAACATTATTTAATTAATAATTCCTTCACCTTCACAATAATTTTTATTGTACAATTTATTGTACCTTTACATATAATTTCTTTTATTTTTTCATAAATTATTTTTAAACAATTTATTTACTTTTTAATTAATTTAAATCAACATCAATTATTACCATCTCTATACTGATTTAATTTTATCAATTAAATCCCTTCACATACCTTAAATCACATAATATAATAATTAATTTAAACAACCTTGATAATTTTATCAATTAAATTCTCATTTAATATTATTAAAGAATTCCTGGAAATTCGGATCCTCACATCATGAATGAAAGGGAATAGCTGAACAATTAAATAATGTGAATAACATAAGTAGGAATAATAATTTGCTTTTAAAATTAGGATAGTCAAATAGATTATGAACTATAAATATCCACTGGAGTCAATAGCAGGTTGACCCAATGGTTACTACCAGAAATATGTACCCGAGGGGATCAGTCTCAGTACAATATGTGTATGCATAACATTTAATTTCCGTATTTTGTACCTAATATTAGATACAGGGTACTCCCCTATAATAAAGGAGTGTTCATAATAGTCTAAGAATCCGCATCTTCAATGATTTGGATAGCTTTTAAAATCTTTAACATAAATGTCTAGCCGAACAATGGCTTAGACCTACTTTGAACAGTTCTTTAAACAATAGAACAATAATTAAGTACAAGTCAATGATTGTACGATATCAAGTGCAACACATGCGAATAACAGTAATATCGATGTGGAATAATTGTAAAGTAATTAAACCACTCAAAGCATGCTTGGAAATAACAGTTCAAGCTTAAATAATTAATTTGCTCAATGAAATGAGTTTAGAGATAAGGAACTTGCTTGTCCGCTCAGCTACAATTAATGTCTAGCTTTAACTAACTGGCTTTGAAAGACCTAACATTAATAAAGTTGGTCTAATAATTAGTACGGCGTATTTGCACAACTATACGCTCACTAAGGAACTTATCTATCACATAAGTACTAACACATAAATTACATTAGTCAAAACAATATTATTAACCTTATAGACCCTCAATTATATTACGTTAATAATTTAATAAGTTAGAAATATTTTTCTTAAGTGTTGGACACTTATTAAACCCTTAAACAACTTATTACAATTGTTTAATTAAAGCATAATTAAATTTAATTTATTTTATTAACTCAATCTCTATTTAATTACTATTTAATCTTGGTTAAATAGAAATTAATTAATTAACTCTAGTTATTATTTAAAATAAATAATAACTAATTGTACTTACTTATTATTTAATAATAATTAAATAATAAATAATTATTGATTTAATTTTAACCTTCTTTAATTTAATATTAATCAACTAATAATTAATTAATTAATTAACCTCACTTATTATTTAATTTAAGGAAATTAAAAAATAGTTTACTAATTTTAATCCTCTTTAATTATTATTTAATGCCAATTAAATAATAATTAATTATTTAATTATTATTTAAGGTTAAATAATAATCAATTCATCTTTATTTATTATTTAAATTAAATAATAAATTATTATTCTAATAAATTAATTTCCATTAATCGTTATTTAATGCTAATTAAATAATAATTAATTACTTAATTATCCTTATTTATTATTTAATAATATTTAAATAATAAATAATTAATTTATAAATTTTTATATCTCTTTAATTATTATTTAATAGGAATTAAATAATTATTTGCTAATTTATTAACTTTATTTATTATTAGCATTTTAAATAATAAATAATAAATTTATTTCATTTAACCATGATTTAGCTAACTAGATTAATATTTAAAATATTTAAATATTAAACTTAATGAAAAATATCCTCCTCAATATCATTTTTGTATTATTATTATTTTTGTTATAATTTTAAATTAGTTTTCAAATATTTAAATTAATTAAATTTAACCCGAATGGCATTTCTGTAAATAAGTTGAAAACTGATCCTAAGGCAAAATAGTTATTTCACCGAGAAAAATACGGAGGGGCAGTATCGTAATTTCACGGAAACCTACTTCCGCGCATTGCGCGTGCCTTCGGAAAGAATGGCCCAAAACGGTGCCGTTTTGAGAAGCCGGTATCCGCTTCCGCGCATACGCGCGCGGAGTAACCTTTCCGACGCCAAACGACGTCGTTTGGCTCCGCGTGTTTCAGCCAATAACCTTGTGCGCATTGCGCGGACTTTTCCTTTTTTGTTTTTTTTCCTTAGCAGAATGTGAACAGTGTCCAGCATACACATTTTAAATAAAAATATACCATCAAGTAAGCTTTAACTCTTTAATAAAAATCCAAAAAAAATTACCAATAACTTAATATCAATTTATAACATGAAAATTTAATTTTTCATGATTTAATATCATTCTTTTTTTATAAAAATTTTTACATCACATAAACTACCACAAATCATAACTTTTTTGTGTATAACTCCATTTTGAGTGATTCAAACTTTGTTTTTCTCATGATTTAATGTTCTATAATATTAGAACATTAAACCTAAGGTTTATAAAAATATTTTTGGTCATAAATTCCAAGACTTGTTTATACATGTCTAAACACATATTTTAGCATATAAAATATATCAAAATACAAACCAAGCATATTAAACTCAAGCATGGCATAAATATTACCACTACACATTATTAACTATATTAACATATTTATACACACATGTTAGTTTATTTAATTTAAAATAAAAATTAGATTTAGAATAACCATTACCTTGATTTAATGGCTATCTTCCTTTTTCTTCCAAAATAAATGGTGAAAGAAGATGACATGAACCAAGAACTCCTTCACTTGATAATTTTTCTCTCAAATATATTTTTTCTACACTCTCAAATGCTCTCTAGCTTGAAAAGTAGAAGAAGAAGAAATGACCAACATAAACTCCTAAATTGTAAGTATACTTACAATTTGGATAGATATAAAATCTATATCTATTAAAATTGTCATCATGAGATAACAAGGATACTTACACAAGCTAACATATTATGTGAAAAGAGGTATGGTTTCATGTACTTGAAAAAATAAACAAGCAACCATTTATTAAATAAATGAAAAATAAAAAAATAAAAACAAAATATCATTTTCTCTCTCATCTCCCAACATACACGGCTGATGGACTATCATTTGTCCCAAAATCATTGTCACATTGCTTACTTTTTAATAACTAATAGTTTAAACAATTTAATTTCAAGTAGGCTCAAGCTTTGAGCTTTATTTGAAATTCCAATTGGGCTTCTATTAAATTGTTTGGGCTACAAATTTGTCAAATTTTATTATTCTTCACTTGGGCTCCTAATTGACCCATGTTGGGCTAATTTAATAATTTACACATTAATTATTCAATCCATGGTTAAATAAATAATTAGATTGAATAAATAATTAAATATTCTAACCCGTTAGTATTAAATTACTAAATGGACTAATAAATATTATTATTAATATTTTACATTATTTACATTAATTAATAATCATATTAATTAATTTATTATATTTAATTAACTCATTATATTCAATTTAATTAATAAGAAACTTATCAATTATTTTGATATTAAAACTTTAGGGTTTGTTCACTAATTTAATAACATATTAATGACCCTCTTTAATTAATTCTAGTAATTAATCACATAATCATTTAATTACGTAATTAATTAATCACATAAAAAGATTTAAATAATCTCGTAAAACTAACTCATTGGAAATAAAATTAATAATTTAATTAATTGTGAGGATCCGAATTTCCAGGATTTCTTTAATAATATTAAATGGGAATTTAATTGATAAAATTATCAAGGTTGTTAAATTAATTATTATATTATGTGATTTAAGGTATGTGATGTGATTTAATTGATAAATTAAATCTGTGCAGAGATTATGATGAATTTTGTTGAAATTAAAATAATTGAAATGTAAATAAATTGTTTAAAAACAATTTATGAGAAATAAAAGAATGTCAGGTAAGGATACAATAAATTGTATAATTAAAATATTGTTAAAATACAGAAAGTATGATTTTAAATGAGGATATGTGATAATGTGAAAGACATGAATTAAATATGTATATATTTATATATATATATACATTTTTATATATATGTACGTTATGTTTAATTGATAATTATAAATGTTATTAGTTATGGAAAATTAAGGGATTAATAATTAAATTAATCCAATTTTAAATGAAAAGTGAATGAGGGAGTGGGTAAAATTGTATGTGTTGATTTTAGATGTTAATCAAAAATTTTGGAAGAAATTTAGAAATTAATTGAGAAGGAAAGGTAATTATATAAATTATATAATAATAATTATATAATTTATATAAGGAAATTAAAATAAGGTATGAAGAAAATAATAATTATATAAATTATATAAGAATAATTATGTAATTTATATAAGGTGATTAAATGGAATAAAGTTGGAGGAAATTAAGAAATTAATTAAAAGGAGAATGTAATTATATAAATTATATAATATTAAATTATATAATTTATATATAAAGAAATTAATATGAATATTAAAGAAATTGAATAATAAATAAGAAAAATGAGTGTTTTAATTTAATAAAAATTATGGTTATGTATAATGGAATTATTATGACTTTTATGAAAAATAATATTTCAGAAATGTGAACATGTTAATGTAACATGTTGTCCAAGTAACGAAGTGAAAGATTATGAAAAATAATTTTTATATATCCTATGATTTATTTTATGAATTTTGGAGGTATAAATTACCTCATATAATTATATGCATGGCGATATGCGTGTACAAAATTTGTCAAATAAAATACCGAAAAATGTATTAATATTATTTATAAATCATATTATGATTTTTAATGAATTAAAATAAATATTTTATAGATACTTATAAAATATTTATTACACGAAATAATTACGTAATGTATTTAAATAATTAATTATGCATGGAATATGCGAGAGAATGGAAGAGAATTGGCTTGCGTGGCTTATCCGAATTGAATGAGGCGGTGGAATTTTATTTGTTATCCAAAGTAGTTAATTGGCTTTGGTTATTAAAAGAAAGAAAGGAAAGAAAGCAAGAAAAAGGAATTAGGCAACAAACACAAACCTCTCTCTCTTCTCTCCCACCGCCACCCTCACCAATATCACCACCATCATGCCGGCAAGCACCATAGCCAACACCAAGAGATGAGGAAGTTGGTGTCATCAAGGAAGGATTTGAAGCTTTGGAAGGTATAAAAGTAATTTAATTATTTTATTTTGGAATTATGGTAATAAATTAATTTTGTGGAAAAATTATAAATAATTAGAATAATGATTCCAAATAATTTTTGGATATTGATGTATGAATTATGTGATTTTTGGAATTATTTTGTTGGGAAAATTATGAGCAATATGGAAGAAAAATTGGAAAAGGTGATGCACTGTGTCGCTGGGAAGAAGAAATGAATTGCATTGCGCGGCAGTCAAATTTTTTTTCAGCTGCAGGGATGAAACGACGTCGTTTCATGGCGCGGAAGGGGGGCAGGCCGCGCATTGCGCGGAGCCCAGAAACGGGCTGGAAAACGACGTCGTTTTGTGGCGTCGGCAGGAACAGTCGCCGCGCAATGCGCGGGCGACCGGCAATGCTGGAAATTACCGTGTTGCCCCTGCCTTTTTCCAAAAATACCCAACGTGTCCCCAAGGCCGCGGAAGTTACAGAATTGCCCCTGGACTTTTCGAAAAATTCCGAATTTGTCCCTAACGTTGTCGAAATGACGGAAATGCCCCTGGACTTTTCGGGAAATACCGAATGAGTCCCTATGGGCGCGGAAATTACCAAAATGCCCCCATAATTAGTTTTAATTGAAATAAATGTTTAAAAATTATAGAAAAATACTAAAAATATAGAAATGATGTTTGGGCATTAAATTTAATATTTTTGTAAAAATATTAAATATTGAGGATTAATATTTAAATATTTTAAATATTAATCAAATGGATTTAAAGGTTAGAAAATATTTAAATAAAATTTTCGGACAACCAAATATGTTAAATTTTATCCAATAAGTTGGGTTGTCCGTAGTGAAGGTATATGATATTAAGTTAAATTAATTTATTAAGGAACGAGGTTAATATAATTAACCATATTATTAAATAATTGATCCAGAGATGATATTAATTAAGTAAATTAATATCCTAAAGAGATAAATAATTATTATTTAATTATTTTATGATCATAGGTTGATCGAGTAACGGGTATGAACTACCAATTTAATAAGTTGAGCTATTAATTGGACGCCAGGCAAGTTCTTCAGTCCCTTTTATGTCAAATGTTGAACTATTATGATATGAAATTCTTGTTTAAAATGCATACAAATTATGTGCTATGTAATATGTGTTTAATATGACCACAATTTGTTCTTTGTGCAAAGATATGAGATATATTGCTGTAGTTAAAGCACAAGCACATGATATATGACACACACCAAGCATGTTAAGGTATGTGCTACGTGAAGCATGAACTGTTGAACTTGCTGAGCCGTTGTGCTCATTACTTGCTTATTAAACATTTTTGCAGGAATAAAATGAAATTCAAGAATATTGGATTATGTTAGAGATGAATTGCCTAGAAGGTAGAAAACGTGTTTGTTATATTATAATGCAATGTGGATAATTTGCCAATGTTACCTTGATGTTTTGTATGAGTCTATAAATGGGATCCAGATAGGACGATCAAAGTTAAATTATGAGCTGTAATTGTACAAGATAAATGTTATGATAGAGATTATTATAAGTCTAATTATGAATGATGATACAAAGAATATTTGTATGGATATGAATGATATTAAAATTTGAATGCCGATCTTTATGATATAAGTGAGAGAAAGAAAAAGAAAAGGTTGCGATCCATGGGACTAGGATCGAAATGTAAGGATTTTAAATATCCAAATGTTTTAATACAATGAGTAAGTTGAGAAAAAAAGAAAAATTTATACCGAAAATTTGGTAATTAATGATATTGAAATTAAATAATGGATCAATTTAGGTGATGAAAGATTTATTAACGGACCGAAATTTGGACGTAATGAAGATAATGTTTATTAAATAAAAGATTTAAGGGGATAAAGTGGGTTGAATTTCGGGGTCGTTACATTAATAATGACGTGGAAATTATAGGACATTACAGTTATTAATTCTCCAATTAGTTTAACTTATAACTTAGGTTAATCTTTAGTTTAATTAACCTTAATTCTAGTTGAGTTTAGTTTAATTACATGATAGTTAAGTTAAATGGTAATATAGTTACCCTAACCTAGTTCGATTCCAACCGAATTAGTTTTAGTCATCTAATTAAGTTAATTAATTAGCTAATTCAATTAGTTTGTAACTAGGTTTAGGTCTAGATTAGGTTTCTTAACCCACTTACATCTAACCTGGTTCATTTCTAAGTATTTTCATTAAATTGATCTTTACTGATTTAAAAGTCAAATATTATAGAGTTTTGTTCTGTATTAACACTATTCTGTGAAGTGAAAGTCCAAAAGACGTTGCACATTTTTCGGTGAATAGTATTTTTGGCTACCATTTCTCAAAAAATGGTTAGACGATTAAAAAGGTGAAAAAATTATTTTTTGTCTTTTTTCTATTTCGTCCTATTCTCAACGCATTTTTTGAGAAAAACTTTTATCGGCTATAACGTGTTTTCAAAGTGCGGGAAAGATAAATCCTGAAACAGAATGTCATTTTGACGTATATTTCTCGCTCGAAGGCCTAGGTTAATTTTCCTAGGGTTTAGGGTTTAAGTTTTAACTTCATTTCAATTTTTGAAAATAAACTTTTTTCTCCTTTTTGGTGCAAAGGTTGGATACTCGAATTGAAACACAAAAATAAACAACAACAAAGATTTCATAACACATATAAGATGTAATTCAATCTTTATTTATTCATATAAAGTCAGATTACAACTCTCTCGAAAGTTCAGAATATTACATCCAGTACTTATCTTAAACATTTATAACAGTTCTAACTAACCTGTTTCACATATTTCTCTTCATACCATCAAACCCAGTAATCATTATTACAAAAATATGATCAGTATCATTAAACCTAGAATATTAACCCATTTACCTGCAATTAACAAATACCATCAGGGTATAAATCACAATAGAAAATATAATATTACAGTACCAAATTTAAATCATCCAAAGTACCAAATATTAATAAGTCTAAATCTGTCTCCCCCTTTGTCATCAATCAAAAAGAAATGAGAGAGAAAAGGGAGAATATTGTATCACTTAATCCAGCTTGTTACAAACCTTCCAGTACCTGTCTTAAACATTTATAGGGTTAAATGATTTTTTAATCACTGTATTTTAGGTCAACTTACATTCAAATAACTAATTTTTATTTTTATTTTTACAATTAACTAACTAAACTCCAATTTCATTACAAAATTTTGAATTTCCGTCAGTGGGGGTTAATGTTTTAACATAAGTATAACATGGCACCTAGCTAAATTTCTTTTAATAATTTTATACACATCAGCTATAACCCACCCATTAAAACAAATTTATACACCCAAACCCATAAGTGTTTGACCTGACCCAACTATATATTATAATGAAAATTAATAATAAATTTGAAATTAAAAAAAATGTATATTTTTTTTATTGTTTTTTCTTCAATTTCTACCTCTAACCAAACAAAGCTTCACTTATCTCCTCTGTTACTTTCAAATTTTGATCAATGTACACCGATTAAAGAAAGGTGTAGTTCAGTAAGATTTGGGGGTAACTTTTTAATGTCACCAATGATAAGAGGGAAAGGGGTGAAAGATGGAGGCTCTACTGCTGTAGTTAGGGCTTCAATGGGTGGCGTGCTTTTGTCCAAAATGGTGGATTCAAAGGGGGAAATCCCTTCATTGGTTTTTAAATATTTGTCTATACAGAGCATAATTATATGCTTTTATGTGATATATATGTTAGAGTTGATACCCTAGAGGCTAATTATTTGATGTAATTGCTTAACATTTTTGATATTATATTTGATTGCATAAATGAATTATTTTATTATGATTTCATTTACTGCGTTATATAAATGTTGCATAATAAAAGTCCTTAGAATAGTGATACAAATTATATAGCTTAAAGTATGTGACTTGAACATGAGATTATATAATTACAATTAGTATCATTGCTCTTAAATGTCCCTAGTCGAGTATCATTGTTAATGGGACAACAATGATGCATTGAGACTAGTATGTGGATTGACTGATGGCCAAATTTCATTGGTCATAAATATATGAGATATTTGAGTCAATGCATAGGTACATGTTAGAGAACAATGTACTGGACAGACCCACCATGAGAATTCTATATGGAGCATTATGCAAAGTGTCATAAGAAATTCTCATAGTGACAATAATGTAATGATCCTCCGATCTGAAGTCACTATATTATTACACGAGAATTTGTGTACTTTGATATTATCAAATGTCACCTTTAATAGGGTGAACAATAAATGTGATTATTGGGTACATCATGAATCGTGTGAGGAATATGAGTGATCTAGATGGAATTTAACCCTCCTATATATTAGGGGTGATATCCATAGGCCTCTTTATTGAGTAGGACTATGAAATGCATGATCATGCTCAAATAGTGATTTGTTTCATATAGTATACTCATTGATCAAGAAAACTCAGATTAAATTATGAAGGGTATGACACTTTCCATGCCTCGAGTTTAATCTAGGATGTCAAGGTTAAAAGGATTAAATTACATTGAAACATTGATCACGAAAAGGTTATATTGAATCACCGATCTTATTATTATTTGGGTAACAATGATGCATTACTAGATGCCGCTCACTGTTTATAATTTTATAATATGATTTTAAAATTATTGTCAACATAATAATAACCTATTGGGTCACACACTTAGAACGTATTTAAAAGGGAATTAATTTAAATTGTAAGTATTTTAAATATGTCAATATGATTGATAGTATTTAAAATTACGAATTTAAATTAATAAGATAATTTGTATATATGTATATTAATTAAGTAAGACTTAACTAAAATATAATATATATAAATTCAAATTTTATTTTTCTAATTAAATTAGGTTTTGGTTAATTCATATTAACTACCATATATATGATATATCAGTAGTCTAAATCACGTAAGGAAAAACTAAAACCCTAGCCGCTTTCAGAAAGAGGTTAGAGAGAAAAATAGTTCAGAAATTCTGATCTTGGTGGCTAGTACCGTAGATCCCTTTTGTTGCAGATCGTGTGACGATTCGCGGAGCGTTCCTGTGGATACCGAAGAGACGCAGTCACTGGATTGCGTTGAAGATTTGAAGCCGTTCCATAATTTCATCGTCTCCTGTCCATCTCGGATAATCGGTAAAATAATCTAAACCTCTGAATTGATATGGTTTTGCATGGATCCTGTTTTAGGGTTTCGAAAAATTTTAAAATTTCGCTGCTTTCACTGTGTCGAAACCCTTACAATATACCCTTTAAATTTCGTGGGTTAGCAGAAAATGTGATCTTCTTCTATGAGTTGGGTGGGATTAATATTTTTTTAATGACTCGATCTTCATGTTTTACAGGATTCAATTGATTTCAAGGTTAAACAAGTGAACTATTTTATTTTTATTTTTTGTCTTTCTCTCATTTTAACTATTTTTTGTAAATCTGAGATGGCTATAAAATTGTTTGGATTTGTAAGGAACATACTTTGTTAAATTTGGTGAAGGGTTATGTGTATTTTAGTAATTAAAAGACATTTTTTTTTATTTATTTTAGCAATTAAAAGACATTTTTTTTATTTATAAATGAGTAAAATGAAGTTAGGAAAAAAGTATGTTAAAACTATTTTATTTTTTTTAGCAATTAAAAGGTAATTTAAAACTTATATTAAAAATTATGTTAAAATATTTATTTTTTTATCAATTAAAATGCAATTTAAAAATTATGTTAAAAATATTTTATTTATTTAGCAATTAAAAGGAAATTTTAAAATTATATTAAAAATTATGTTACAAATATTTTGGTTTTTTAGCAATTAAAAGGTAATTTAAAAATATGTTTAAAATATTTTGTTTTTTCAGCAATTAAAAGGTAATTTTTAGCAATTTTTCTCTCCAAATCCACATCATCCTGCCCAGATCTACATCATCCTTACCACATACGCAGTTTTGACAAGTCAGCTACTTATTTGGATTATTCGTCAAAAGTTAGAGCATTTAATGATTTTTTTAACGTAATGTAAGAAAATTGGAGTTTAGTTACTTGAATGTATTAGTATAAATGAATAATGATTTGTTGACGATCGTATAGTTGAATGTATGATAACTGAATAAAGATAATGATATTCTTATAGTTCAATACATAAACTGCAAAATGATTCTATCAGTAAAAAAGGAGATTGTACAGTCCTTATAAAAGAACGTATTGTACAAGGACTTAGAATTAATACGATTATTAATGTATATTTCTACTAGTAGTTTTTGTGAAGTTTTTATTTAATTCGTATTGTACAAGGACTTAATTTAGAAAAGATCAAACTTGTTAGATTGATCTTCTGAGAAACAATGTTGTATAGACTTTAGGACTTAAGTAGTGAACTCCTGAAGATCATAAACTAAGAAGGCTAGATCGTGATTCCAAGTTCTAAATTGCATTGCAAAGTTCAGAATCATATTAGAAGTTCATAATCATACAACAAGTTCAAGATTATATAGCATCAACAGAATCATACAGAATTTACAAGATTGTATATGTGAGAACCCAATTTTTTGGGATTTCTTTAATAAAATTAAATAAAAATTTAATTAACAAAATTATCAAGGTTGTTTGAATTATTTATGATTGATATGTTTTATGAGATTTAAAGTGTGTGATGGGATTTAATTGGTAAATTAAATTTGTACGGAGATGGTGATAAATTGTGTTGAATTAACATAATTGAAAAGTAAATAAATTATTTAAAAATAATTTATGAAGAATAAGAGAAATTTCATGTAATTGTACAATTAAATTGTTGATATTTAAAATAATTGTGAAGGTGCATAAATTGTTATTTAAATGGTGTTATGTGGTAATGTGAGGTATATGAATTATATATATATATATATGTGTGTGTGTGTGTGTGTGTGTGTGTGTGTGTGTGTGTGTGCGTGCGCGCGCGCGCGCGCAGGTGGTTCAATTGTTATATTGATAAATTTTTATTGATTATGGAGATAAAGGGATTAATAATTAAATTAATACAAATTTTAATGAAAAGCTAAGAGAGGAAATTAGAAAAATTAAAATTATTGATTGTATAATTAATCAATAGTTATATATATATATATATATATATATATATATATGTGTGTGTGTGTGTGTGTGTGTGTGTGTGTGTGTGTGTGTGTGCGTGCGCGCGCGCGCGCGCAGGTGGTTCAATTGTTATATTGATAAATTTTTATTGATTATGGAGATAAAGGGATTAATAATTAAATTAATCCAAATTTTAATGAAAAGCTAAGAGAGGAAATTAGAAAAATTGAAATTATTGATTGTATAATTAATCAATAGTTATGATGAAAGTTTAGAAATTTTTAAGAGGAGAAAGTAATTATATAAATTATATAATAATAAATCATATAATTTATATAAGGAAATTTATGTAAAATATTAAGGAAATAATAATTATATAAAAATAATTATATAATTTATATAAGAGGATTAAATTAATTAAGGATGGAAGGATAATTATATAAATTATGCAATATTTTATTGTATGGTCTATATAAAGTGTAATGAGTAATGAAGAAAGTAGAAATAAATGAGAGAAATGATTATTTTAAATTATTAAGTTGTGAATTGCGTAAAGTGGAATTATTTTCATTTTATGGGAAATAATATTTTTGAAAATTAAATAGGTTGATTAAGTAATTTTAATACATAATATGTATATATATAATAATTGATATATGTATATATTGTGTAGTAGTAGTAAATACATGGAGGTTTATGTAATGTATCCGTAACAAAGTTAAAACGTGAAAATTTTAATTTTTATAAGTTGTATGTGTTATTTTCTTAATTTTGGAGATATAAAATACCTCATATAATTACATGCATGTCATTATGCGTGTACAAAAATTGTCAAGTAAAGTACCTTAAAAAGGTATAAATATTATTTATAAATCATTTTATGAATTTTGGTAAATTAAAAAAATATTTTACATACATTACGTAAATTATTTATTACACGAAATAACTACGTAATATATTAAATTATGACGTGTGCATGATATTTTTCTACCGTGCAAGTAAGTCGGTGGTGGACTTGAGATTTTACGCCAACTTGCTTAGTGCTTAGTATATATATATAAAAAGAGAGAGAGAGAGAGAGAGAGAGAGAGAGAGAGTAAAGCAAGATATGCACACAAAAAAAGAAGCAAACTCTCTCTCTTTTTTTTTCTTCCCACCCGAAACCACCACCAATCGGAGAACCCCATCACCACCATCGGAAAACACCTTCACCAAGAGAGAAAAGAATTTTGGTGCCAACAAAGTGAAGTGCAAGCTTCATAGAAAGGTTTTCAAGCTTTGAAAATGTATAAAATTACTTTATTTAATTTATTTTGATATTTTAGGTGATGAAATAATTTTGTAAAAAATTAGTGAATAATTGAAATAATTAGTATTGATAATTTTTAGAGGTATATATGTGGATTATATGACGTTTAGAGTAATCATTGTGGAAAAATTGGATCAAAAATATGAAATTTTGGATTTTAGATTGAGCAGTCCCGAACAGGGGCAATTCTGTCCATTTTGGTACAGAATTTGAAATTATTTCCTTCTACAAAGTTGTATAGAATTAAATTTTGTGTGGAATGGATTTAAAATTCGTAATTTTATGATAAATGAGCTAATTTATATGAATTTTGAAAGATTTAGCGCAGTGAAACGTAATCTCTCCAAATCCTGTACATTTTGGTGGAGGATTTGAAAATTTTTCCTTCTACAAAGCTGTAGAGAATTAAATTTTGTGTGGAATGGACTTGAGATTCATAATTTTTGGATAAACGTGCTAATTACTGTGAATTTCAGAAGTTTCATTGCATTAAAAATTAAAATTTAATTATTAAAAATATTTTGTGCTGAAATCATTTCTTGGCAGAAATATTGTAATATTATGTCTGATTTTTATAAAAAAATTGGTGAATTATTGTGGAGCATGGGTATTTATTGTATTTTATGGCCATTTAAAATTAATATAAAAATGAGTTAAAATTCATAGAAAATTCTATGAATGTTGAAAAATTACGAAACTTGGTGAATTTTTTTATAATAATATAAGATAAATATTGATGGTGTTTGGGGGATACAAAAGTATGTTTAATGATTATTTATATTTTAAAGGCTATTAAATAATAACTTTTATATATATAAATAATTACATAAATTTGTCGGATAATCCAAAAATTATGAAAAATTGGTTGAAAAATCTAGAATAATATTCTAGAGACTTTAGAAGGTATAGTTGACTCATGAGATGTCGGAATATTACAGGTCGCATATTGACTAGCTAATAAATAAGCATAACAATTTTTACGCGAGGGTCGAGAATTGACCGAGAAAATTAGTGTATACTTTTATAGTATGATATTGGTAATTAGTGTTTAGATATCATTGAAATGTGAATTATGAATTTTGAATAAAGGTTTTAGATACGAACAAGCTGGAGTGACTTAACTCAGTAATTACAAGTTAAGCTGGGACATTGTGATACTCGAGGCAAGTTCTTCAGTACTTGATGTTAATTGTTTATCTGATAGTATGTATTAACTTTTGTTGAAACGCATGTAAAGTTATGTGTTATGTGATTCATTGTTAATATAACCGCAATGTGCATTCGGTGCAATTATGTGATTATATGTGAAATTGCTCAATGTCACCTTTAGATAATTGTTAATCTGAGTTAGATATGATGCACGTATAATATATTGCTTTTGGAGAAGCACAACAAATGATGTATGACACACACAGAGCATATTAAATTATGTGCTACGTGAGGCGTATTATGTGCACACTGTCGAACTTGCTGAGCCATACCGCTCATTCTTGCATAATATAAATTTTTGCATGTAAAAAAACAAATTTTAGGAATATTGGATTGTGTTAGAGATGGATTACCCTAGAAGGTTGTGAACGTAATTGTTATATTTTCACTATCATAATTCAATGTGAGTAAATTGACAAAGTTTACATTGATATGTTGTATATACATATAAATTGGGTCCGGATAGGATGAGTAGAGTTAAATTGTGTACTGTGATTATTCAAGATAGTTGTTACAATAGAGAGTATTATATATCTAATTATAAAACAAAGAATATTTGTGTGGATATAAACAATGCTAAATTTTGAATGTTGAGCTTTACGATACTTGTAACAGAAAGAAAATGTAAAGGTTGCGACCTAAGAACTAGGATCGAGATGTAAAGATTTTAAATGCCAACATATTTTAATACAATGATTGAAAAAAAAATTGTACAAAAAAAAAAGTTGGTAATTAATGCTTGTAAAGTCAATTAATGGATTAAATAAGGTGGTTAAAGGTTTATTAACGAACCGAAATTTGGACGTTAGGAAGATAATGTATAATAAATATGAAATTAAAGATAATAAGATTTGTCAAATTTTTGGGTCGTTACAGATGGTATCAGAGCTGGAGGTTATAAACTTTAGGTAAACGATACCTTAGGCTATAACCTTAGTAAGAAAGAGTAAGGTTAGTTGCGTGTTCTGAAAACTCAAGCGTATAGTAAGCTTGTGACTCATGATTGTATGGTGGAGCCCCTCAGCGAATGGGCGACTATGGCCTGACTAGGACAAGCTTCTCAAGCCAAATGATTGTGATAAGTTTCTGAGCCCAAATACGTGATGAGTTTGATGAACATGGGGGGATTAGAGTAGAGAACCATAAGTTGAGAGATATAGTTCCCAGATATCGACTAAGGTTAAAGAAATATGAAAGATATAAGATTTTACAAAAAAAAAAAAAAATAGAGATGTTAAGAAAGATTTGAATGAAGGTAACGAATTGAGAAAATTCATAAAGTTCAATTAAGAATATATCTGAAAGAATATTTGAAATGATTCAAAGATGAATCTCAAAGAAAATCAGAGGACACCTGATTCAAGCAATAAAGATGACAAAGTAATCTAAAAAGCATAGAAAGAGATCATAATAACATGATCATGAAGAGTAAGAGGATCGTACTACGATACGATCACGAGATAAGGAAATCGAATAATGAATAGATTGTAAAGTAAGATCACGATGTGATCCAATGAGACTGTGAAATAACAGAGAGATCTGATAATGATCCAAAATGTATAACTTGATGTTATAAAGAGAAATGGTACTATGAAATAGTACGAGATGAACTCAGGGAATGATGAGACATGAATTACAGAAATGTTATGATAAGGGGACAGAAAGCTTAGGTACGAAATTTCAATTGAGGACTCACGTGGTGTCTAAGTTGCATAAGCCTTTGTATGGGCAGATGACTTATGTTCACTTAGCTGCCATAGTGATAATCATTGAAATGTTAGAGTCGCGCTATCAGTATACATATGTTGAGGAGGTGATTCTTCTCTCATATGTATATTTGATAGATATATAATATTAAGTTTAGGCACGAGTTCTTAAAACTCATGCATATGGTAAGTCTATGACTCGTAATCGTATGATATGTTTTGAGCCCCTCAGCATATGGATAGTCTTTGATTTGTTCTTAGACTACGTATTGCTAGGACAAGCTTATAAACTCATATTCTTGTGGTAAGTTCCTGGACTCATAATGTGTGGTAAGTTTGATGAACTATACGGGGGTATAGAAATGTTAGAGTAGTCAGAAATTTTAGTATGATAAATAATAATCATCCTAACAATAAATACAGTAATTAGGTGATGAGCAGAATGGGGCGAATGTTTTGGAAATTAGGGAATTTTTACTCTTCTAGCTTTGCTAGACTTCGAAATTTTTGGTCTCAAGTTAACTACGCACTAATGTGCTTTTAAAAATGCAAATGAATTTTATTATCATGTATGCCTGGTAACAAGGATGTGTGGATTCACGCATCGTCGCCTGTCACGGTATGATAAAAACTAAAATGATTTTCGATGTTTAAAGCGATTTAAAAAGTGTCTATGCTACTTGTTTCTTCGATGTTTTAAGCGATTTAAAAAGTGTCTATGCTACTTGTTTCGGCTAGACAAAAATATTTTGAACATCAACATGTATTTTAAAAGAATCATCAATGCACCTTTTAGCTCGGTGTAGATGTGATGAATGATGGAATGTTCAACATGTTATTGAGACGGTGCAGTACTATGACGTCATAAGATGATTCGTCACCATAAAGTATGGTGTAGGAATAATTAACGACGGAATTCTTAACGTACTGTCAAGATGATATGGTAACATGAAGTCTTAAATGATTGTAATTTTATAAAAGTATGTAAAAGCTACAAATCAATGCCATTTGACTCGGCTAGACGTTTTGATAAATTTTAGCATGATAGATGTTTTAAAAATTTCTGCGGGTTATAACGTGTTAAAAGTAAGTCTATGCTAATTGATCTGGCTAGACAAACGTTGAATAAATATAAGTCTAAGCTATTTGATTCAGCTAGACAAATTTTGAAATGTATTTATTGAATTCATATTCTTTGAAAGTTATGCCCAATCAAATTACTGTTTTAAAAATTCTAAGCCTGAGATGAACAACCCCAAGTTGATCAAATGGTCTCCTGGCATATCAAGATACAGGCATTGCAGACTAACCATCTGGCGTGCCAATGTATGGATGAGATATCCATCACTTTAATGACAAATAGATCTTCTGTCAGTGGTTTGCAGTATGAGATACTTTCGGAGTGAAATACTATTAAACTGGGATACATGTTCACTCAGCATATTATAAAAAATCCATTACTTTAATGACATGTAAATTCTCTGTCAATGGTTTGCAGTATGAGGTACTCTGGGAGCGAAGTACTGTTAAACCGGGATACGTGTTCATTCAATATATTATGAAAGTTTTTCAAAAATAAAATTTTTAATTCCTCTACTCTTATGAAGATTGGATGGTAGGATGGAGTAGCATTTTCTAATTGTGAGCGATAATGAAAGTAGAATTTATGGAACAAAGAAACTGTGAAATGTGATGAATTAGAAAAATAAACTACAATGTGCAGTGACCATGAGACAGGAAGGAAAAAAGGATATATTGGATATGTTACAAAGAGAAATGGAATGTGAAGAAAATTTATGAAAATAAATTAAGAAAAGAAGGTTGAATGTGCAGAGTATAAATAATGTTGCAATAGAGAATATGAAATAACTTGATTGAGTAAGGGTAAGTAAGATTAAAGAAAGGAAATTTTCAGAAAATGAGAAACTATATTGATAAGTACATCAAGAAACGAGCTAAAGTTTTATCATTAAAACTTTTTAGACAATAGTGAAAAGTAATATTACAAAGAAATTGTAAATTTAGTTAAGAGTTGAATACTCTGACTGTTATAATCATTATGGTGTTATCCATTAAAGATGTGATTTACAGCTATTAAATAGGTAAGTTAAGGTTATTATGGGGTTTAGTTATTAATTATCAAGATAAAAGTATAGCAAAATACTATAAATGAAATACGTAAGGTTATTACGGTAGTTGTGATTCCGGGGACAGAATCCTGTTAAGGGGGGAAGAATGTGAGAACCCAAATTTTTGAGATTTCTTTAATAAAATTAAATAAGAATTTAATTAACAATATTATCAAGGTTGTTTGAATTATTTATGATTGATATATTTTATGTGATTTAAAGTGTGTGATGGGATTTAATTGGTAAATTAAATCTGTACGGAGATGGTGATAAATTGTGTTGAATTAACATAATTAAAAAGTAAATAAATTGTTTAAAAATAATTTATGAAGAATAAGAGAAATTTCATGTAATTATACAATTAAATTGTTGATATTTAAAATAATTGTGGAGGTGCATAAATTGTTATTTAAATGACGTTACGTGGTAATGTGAGGTGTATATATATATATGTGTGTGTGTGTGTGTGTGTGTGTGTGTGTGTGCGTGTGCAGGTTCAATTGTTATATTGATAAATTTTTATTGATTATGGAGATAAAGGGATTAATAATTAAATTAATCCAAATTTTAATGAAAAGCTAAGAGAGGAAATTAGTAAAATTGAAATTATTGATTGTATAATTAATCAATAATTATGATGAACGTTTAGAAATTTTTAAGAGGAGAAAGTAATTATATAAATTATATAATAATAAATCATATAATTTAAATAACGAAATTTAAGTAAAATATTAAGAAAATAATAATTATATAAATTATATAAGAATAATTATATAATTTATATACGAGGACTAAATTAATTAAGGATGGCAGGATAATTATATAAATTAAGCAATATTTTTTTCTATGGTCTACATAAAGAGTAATGAGTAATGAAGAAAATAGAAATAAATGAGATAAATGATTATTTTAAATTATTAAGTTGTGAAATGCGTAAAGTGGAATTATTTTCATTTTATGGAAAATAATATTTTTGAAAATTAAATAGGTTGGTTAAGTAATTTTAATACATAATATATATATATATATATATATATATATATATATATATATATATATATATATATAATTGATATATGTATATATATTAAGTAGTAGTAGTAAATATGTGACACCCCAGGATTTTTAAAGTAATTCCAAATAAGGATTATGATGAATTAAGTAAATGTTAGCATTTAAAACCTAGTGTTGAATGATAAAGGTATTAAGGAATGATTTATGATGTAATCAATATGCTAAATGACCTATGTGGTTCACTGAATATGTTGGATATATTACAAAGAGAAATAGAATGTGAAGAAGATTTATGAATATGAATTAAGAAAAGAAGGTTGAATGTGCAGAGTATAAATGATGTGTAATAGAGAGTATGAAATAAGTGGATTGAGTAAGGGTAAATGCGATTAAAGAAAGAAATTTTTTCAGAAAATGAGAAACTATCTTGATAAGTGCATCAAGAAATGAGTTAAAGTTTTATTCATAAATTTTTTGGAGAATAGTGAAATGTAATATTACAAAGAAATTGTAAATTGAATTAAAAATTGAATATTCTGACTGTTACGAGCATTATGGTGATATTCATTTAAGATGTGAGTTACAGATCCCCTTAAAGAGGTAATATATGGTTATTATTGAGTTTAATTATTATTTATCAGGATAAAAGTATAGTAAAGTGCTATAAATGAAGTACGTAAGGTTATTACGGTAATTGTGATTTCGGGGACGCAATCCTGTTAAATGGGGAAAAATGTGAGGACCCGAATTTTTGGGATTATTTTAATAATAAAAAATAATAATTTAATTAATAAAATTATCAAGGTTGTTTAAATTATTTGTGATATTTTATGTGATTTAAAGTATGTGATGAGATTTAATTGGTAAATTAAATCTGTACAGATATGGTAATAAATGGTGTTGAATTAAAATAATTGAAAAGTAAATAAATTGTTTAAGAATAATTTATGAAGAATAAGAGAAATTTCATGTAATAGTACAATGAAATTGTACAATTAAATTGTTGTGGAGGTGAAAAAATTATTATTTAAATGGTGTTATGTGATATGAGGTATATGAATTAAATATGTATATATATACATTTGTATATATATATATATATATGTGTGTGTGTGTGTGTGTGTGTGTGTGTGTGTTTAAGATGTAAATTGTATTAAGAATTGAATATTCTGATTGTTACAAGCATTATGGTGATATTCATTTAAGATGTGAGTTACAGATCCCCTTAAAGAGGTAAGATATGGTTATTATTGAATTTAATTATTATTTATCAGGATAAAAGTATAGTAAAGTGCTATAAACAAAGTACGTAAGGTTATTACGGTAATTGTAATTCTGGGGATGGAATCCTGCTAAGGGGGGAAGAATGTGAGGACCCGAATTTTTGGGATTATTTTAATAATAATAAATAATAATTTAATTAATAAAATTATCAAGGTTGTTTAAATTATTTGTGATATTTTATGTGATTTAAAGTATGTGATGGGATTTAATTGGTAAATTAAATCTGTACAGAGATGGTAATAAATGGTGTTGAATTAAAATAATTAAAAAGTAAATAAATTGTTTAAGAATAATTTATGAAGAATAAGAGAAATTTCATGTAATAGTACAATGAAATTGTTGTGGAGGTGCAAAAATTATTATTTAAATGGTGTTATGTGATAATGTGGTATATGAATTAGATATGTATATATATACATATGTATATATATACATATATATACATATGTATATATATATATATATATATATATGTGTGTGTGTGTGTGTGTGTGTGTGTGTGTGCATGTTTAAGTGTTATAATTATAAATTCTATTGATTATGAAAATTAAGGGATTAATAATTAAATTAATCCAAAATTTTAATGAAAAGCTAAAGAGAGAATTTAATAAAATTGAAATTATTGATTTTATAATGAATCAATAATTATGGTAAAGTTTAGAAATTATTTAAGATGAGAAAGTAATTATATAAATTATATAATAATAAATTATGTAATTTATATAAGAAAATTTAAGTAAAATATTAATGAAATAATAATTATATAAGCATAATTATATAATTTATATAAGGGGATTCAATTAATTGAGGATGGAAGAAAATAGGAAATAATGAGAGAGTTAATAAATTTATAATTATTGATTATATAATTAATCAGTAATTATGGAGAAATTTTGAAAATTATTTAAAAAGGAGAATGTAATTATATAAATTATATAATAATAAATTATATAATTTATATATAAGAAAGTTAAAGTAAATAGTAAGGAAATAATAATTATATAAATTATATAAAAATGATTATATAATTTATATAAGAAGAATACATTAATTAAGAAAGAAAATATAAGTATTATATGGTGTATATTTAAAGTATGCCAAATAGTAAAGAAATGAAAAATAAATGAGAAGAATGAATGTTTTAATTTATTAAAAATTATGTTTATGTATAATGGAATTTTTATGATTTTATGGAGGATAATATTTCAGAAACGTAAACATGTTGTCCAAGTAACGAAGTGAAAAAGGATGAAATTTAATTTTTATAAGTTATATGTATTATTTTATTAATTTTGGAGGTATAAATTACCTCATATAATTACATGCATGTCATTATGCGTGTACAAAATTTGTCAAGTAAAGTACCTGAAAATGGTATAAATATTATTTATAAATCATGTTATGAATTTTGGTGAATTAAAAGAAATGTTTTACATACATTATGTAAACTATTTATTACACGAAATAATTACATAATGCATTAAATTCTTAATTTTACATGTTAATTTATCCGAAACAAAGTCGGTTGAGCATAGGAAGTCGGTGGAATTATAATTCCTTAAAAAGTGGTTAAGTCTTTAGGCTAATTAAAAAAAGAAGAAAAATGGAATAAAGCATGTAAGAAAGGAAATAAATACACACAAGCAAAAACCAACTCTTCCTCTTTATTTCTACCATCCGAAACCACCATCACCGCCACTATGCACCGCCACCACCAAGAAAAAAAAAGAATTTTTGGGGCCATCAAAGTGAACACCAAGCTTCAAGGATGAAGTTTTAAGCTTTAGAGAAGGTTGTTCGAGAAAGAGTTTTGGGCTACCAATTTAATAATTGGACGTCAAGGCAAGTTCTTCAGTACTTTGATGTTAAATGTTTATCTGATATGATATGTTAATTCTTGTTTAAATGAATATAAAATTATGTGTAATGTAATATGTGGATAATATGACCACGATGTGTACTTGGTGCAATGATGTGACCATATGTGAATTTAATTAATGTTTTCTTTACGTAAATGCTAATCTGAATTAGATATGAGACATGTAAGATATATTGCTTTAGTAGAAGCACAACACATGATGTATGACACCCACAGAGCATGTTATGTTATGTGCTATATGAAGCATGAAAGGTATAAACTGTTGAACTTGATGAGCCGTTGTGCTCATTCCTTGCATAATATAAATTTTGCAGGTAAAAATGAAACTTCTGATGTTCTAAAATCTTGACTAGAGATTATGTGCGACATCAAGAAAAGTTACAAATGTAATTGCTGTATATATTTTATTTGTATATAGAAACTAGATATGGTTAAATTAGTGAAATGAGTGATTATAATTCATGATATATATATATATATACATATATATGTCGAATTCTGATCGGATAAATAAGTTTTAGTTATATATTCTGATTATTCAAGAATAGTCATTCATGAAAGGAAAGAAAAAGTAAAGGTTGCGATCCAGGGACTAGGATCGAGATGTAAAGATTTTAAATGCCAACATATTTTAATATAATGATTGGAAAAAAAAAATTATACCGAAAAATTTGATAATTGATGATTTAAAGTCAATTAATGGATTAAATAAGGTGATTAAAGATTTATTAACAGACTGAAATTTGGACGTAAGGAAAATAATGTATAATAAACATGAAATGGAAGATAATAAGGTTTGCCGAATTTCGGGGTCATTACAGATGGTATCAGAGCTAGAGGTTATAAACTTTGGGTAAACGATACCTTAGGCTATAACCTTAGTAAGAAAGAGTAAGGTTAGTTGTGTGTTCTGAAAACCCAAACGTATAGTAAGCTAGTGACTCATGATTATATGGTGGAGCCCCTCGACGAATGGGCGACTATGGCCTGACTAGGATAAGCTCCTCAATCCATGTGATTATGGTAAGTTTCTGAGCCCAAATACGTGTTAAGTTTAATGAACATGGAGGGAATTAGAGTAGAGAGCCATAAGTTGAGAGATGCAGTTCTTAGATATTGGCTAAGGTTAAGAAAATATGAAAGATATAAGATTATAAAGAAGAGATAGAGATGTTAAGAAAGATCTGAATGAAGGTAACGAATTGAGAAA
The DNA here is from genome assembly GCA_947179155.2 of Hedera helix. Lineage (NCBI taxonomy): Eukaryota > Viridiplantae > Streptophyta > Magnoliopsida > Apiales > Araliaceae > Hedera > Hedera helix. The sequence goes on along the minus strand of OX359272.1, from coordinate 18,702,366 downwards.
AGTTATAAATTCAATTAAGAATATATCTGAAAGAATATTTGAAAAGATTCAAAGATGAATCTCAAAGAAAATCAGGGGACACCTGATTCAAGCAATAAAGATGACAAGGTAATCTAAAAAGTATAGAAATAGATCATAACAACATGATCAGGAACAGTAAGAGGATCGTACTACGATACGATCACGAGATAAGGAAATCGAATAATGAATAGATTGTAAAGTAAGATCACGATATGATCCGATGAGACTATGAAATAACAGAGAGATCTATTAATGATCCAAAAGGTATAGCTGGATGTTATAAAGAGAAATGATACTATGAAATAGTACGAGATGAACTCAAAGAATGAAGAGATATGAATTACAGAAATATTATGTTCAAGGGACAGAAAACTGGGGTACGAAATTTCAATTGAGGACTCATGTTGTGACTGAGTTGCACAAGCCTTTGTATGGACAGGGGACTTGTGTTCACTTAGCTGCCATAGTGATAATCATTAAAATGTTAGAGTCGCGCTATTGGTATTGTAACGTCCCCGAAATTCGACCCACTTTATTACCTTAAATTTAGTATTTATTAAACATTATTTTCCTTACGTCCAAATTTCGGTTCGTTAATAAATCCTTGATCACCTTAATTAATCCATTATCTTATTTTAAAATCAACAATTACCAAAATTTTTGGTATAAATTTTTCTTTTTTCTCAATTCAATTATTGTATTAAAATATTTGGATATTAAAAATCCTTACATCTCGATCCTAGTCCCTGGATCGCAACCTTTACTTTTTCTTTCTCTTACGAGTATCATAATCCTCAACATTTATAATTTAATATCACTACAAACATCTTTGCTTCATTGTTCACATGTTTAAACCTATCTTACTCTTTACCATACAACAATCTTAAATCATTATTATATACCATTTAACTTTATTTGATCAGTCTGGATCCTATTTATACATACATATATCACATCAATACCAACTTTTGTACATGCATATATCACGTGAATACAAACTTTGCAAATATATCCATATTGAATCATAATATAAACATCTAATAATAACGTTCACAACCTTTTAGGAAAACCCGTCTCTACATAATCTGATATTCTTGAAAATCATTTCTTAACCTGCAAAAGTTTATTTTAAGCAAGTAATGAGCATAACGGCTCAGCAAGTTCAACAGTTTATGCTTCACATAGCACATACCTTAACATGCTCAGTGTGTGTCATACATCATGTGCTTGTGCTTCTACCATAACAATATATCTCATATATATTTATATCGTTGCACAAAGTACACATTGTGGTCATATTAATCACGTATCACATAGCACATAATTTTTATGCATTTAAAACAAGAATTACATATTATAACAGTCCAACATTTAACATAAAAGGGACTGAAGAACTTGTCTGGCGTCCAGTTATTTAAATTATTAGCTCAAACCTGTAACGACCCCGAAATTCGACCAATCTTATTACCTTAAATTTTAAATTTTAAATTTTAAATTTATTAAACATTATCTTCCTTACGTCCAAATTTCGGTTCGTTAATAAATCTTTAATCTCCTTAATTGATCCATTAGCTGATTTCAAAATCATCTACCTTAAATTTTAAATTTTAAATTTTAAATTTATTAAACATTATCTTCCTTACGTCCAAATTTCGGTTTGTTAATAAATCTTTAATCTCCTTAATTGATCCATTAGCTGATTTCAAAATCATCAAGTACCAATTTTTCGGTATAATTTTTTTTTTCTCAATCATTGCATTAAAATATTTGATTATGTAAAATCCTTAAATCTGTATCTTAGTCCCTGGATCGCAACCTTTACTTATTCTTTTCTTTTCTTTCTGTAACCCGTATCATAAAGATCCACATTCAACATTTAATGTCATTTATATTCATACAATATTCTTATGTCGTAATTCATAGTCAGACATATAATAGTCTCTATCATAATATTCATATTGAACAATTACAGTTCACAATTTGAACTATACTCGTCATATTCGGATCCAACTTATCTGTACATACAACATATCAATATAACTTTGACAAATTATCCACCTTGAATCATAATACAAACATTTAATAATCACATTCACAACCTTTTAGGAAAATCCGTCTTTACATCATCTGATGTTTTTGAAATTTATTTCTTTCCTGCAAAAATGTATATTAAACAAGTAATGAGCACAACGGCTCAGCAAGTTCAACAGTTCATGCTTCACGTAGAACATATCTTAACATACTTGGTGTGTGTCATATATCATGTGCTTGTGCTTCAACTATAGCAATATATCTCATATCGTTGCACAAAGAACACATTGTGGTCATATTTATCATGTAGCACGTAACACATAATTTGTATGCAGTTAAAACAAGAATTATATATCATAACAGTCCAACATTTAACATAAAAGGGACTGAAGAACTTGCCTGACATCCAGTTATTTAAATTGATATCTCAAACCCTTAACTTGATCAACCTATGATAATAAAATAATAAAATAATAATTATTTATCCTCTTATGATATTAATTTAATTAATTAATACCATTTCTGAGCCAATTATTTAATAATATGGTTAATTATATTAATCTCGTTCCTTAATAAATTAATTTAACTTAATATCATGTACCTTCAATACGGACAACCCGACCCATTGAACAAATTTTAGCGTATTCGGTTGTCCGAATTTACATTTATTCCCTTTCTAACCTTTAAACTTAATGGATTAATATTTAAATATTAATCCCCAATATTTAATATTTTTACAAAAATATTAAATTAAATAGCCAAACATCATTTCTATATTTTTAGTATTTTTCTATAATTTTTTATAATTTTTAAATAATTTTTAAACATTTATTTTAATTAAAAATCATTTCTGGGGGCATTTTGGTAATTTCCACGCCCTTAGGGATATATTCGGTATTTTCCAGAAAGCCCAGGGGCATTACCGTAATTTTCGCGCGTCTAGCACATGTTCGGTATTAGCCGGAAAGGCCAAGGGCACGCTGGTAATTTAACCGCGTGCCTTCGACCGCGCAATGCGCGACCAGTGACTCTGCCGATGCCAAACGACGTCGTTTCAGCCCCGTTTCTGGAATCTTCTTCCGCGCATGGCGCGGGCCTTCCTACCGGCTCCAAAACGGCGTCGTTTTGGCCCAATGCGCTGCCCAATGCGCGGACAACCCTTCATTTTTTTTTCTTTCCCAGTTCGCAGCACAAACAGTGTATCACCTTTCCAAATTTTAATCATTTTACACCAAATTTTCTCCACAAAACCATTCCAAAAATTGCATAATTCATACATGTATATCAAATAATTATTTAGAATAATTATTCTAATTATTTTCTAATTTTTCACACAATTAATTTTAGCACAAACATACCTAAATAAAACAATAAAATGATTTTATACCTTTAATAAATCTTCCATGAAGCTTGATAAATCCTTGAAGGTCATCAAAACTTTCTTTCTTGCTAGCCATGGTGGTGCGTGGGTGGTGGAGGGTGGCGATGATGGGGGGAAAAAAATGAGAGAGAGAGAGAGTTGTTTTGTGTTTGGCTTTTCTTTCTTTTCCTTGCTTATTTCTTTCTTTTTCCTTACTCTCTTTTATATATACTCTCCAAGTTGGTTGGTCAAAAAAAATCCACCGACTTACCACCTGCTTACCCTCTCTCTCACGAACGTTCCATGAATTAAGCAGCAAAATTAAATTAATTTAATGCATTACGTAACTATATCGTGTAATAAATATTTTATATAATAAATATAAAATATTTATTTTAATTCACTAAAAATCATAATTTAATTTATAAATAACATTAATACCCTTTTTGGGTACTTTACTTGACAAAATTTGTACACACATAACGCCATGCATGTAATTTTATGAGGAAATTTTTACCTCCAAAAATCATCAAATAATTCACATAACATATAAAAATTATTTTTCGTAATTTTTCACTTCATTACTTAGACATCATGTTACACTAACATGTTCACGTTTCTGAAATATTATCTTTCATAAAAGTCATAATAATTTTATTATACATAAATATAATTTTTAATAACTTAAAACATTCATTTTCCTTATTTATTATTCAATTTCTTTAATATTTACAATAATTTCTTTATATATATAAATTATATATAACTTAACATTATATAATTTATATATTCACATTCTCATTTCTTAAATAATTTCTTAATTTTCTCCAACCTTATTCCATTTAATCACCTTATATAAATTACATAATTATTCTTATATAATTTATATAATTATTATTTTCTTCATACCTTATTTTAATTTCCTTATATAAATTATATAATTTATTATTATATAATTTATATAATTACCTTTCATTCTCAATTAATTTCTAAACTTTTTCCAAAATTCTTGATAAAATCTAAAATCAATAATTACAATTTTATTAACTTCCTCATTCGCTTTTCATTTAAAATTGGATTAATTTAATTATTAATCCCTTAATCTCCATAATTAATAATATTTATAATTATCACCATTAACCATGTACACATATATATACACATATATCTTTATTCATAGCTACATCATAAATCTCACATTACCATATAACCTCAATTAAATCATAATTTCTATATTTCCATTTAATTGTACAATTTATTGTACATTTAACCGAAATTTCTCTCCTATTCTTCATAAATTATTTTTAAACAATTTATTTACTTTTTAATTATTTTAAATTAACACAATTCGTCATGATCTCTGTACAGATTTAATTTACTAATTAAATCTCATCATATACCTTAATCACATAAAATAATAATTAATTTGAACAATCTTGATAATTTAATCAATTAAATTCTCATTTGATATTATTAAAGAAATTCTGAAAATTCGGATCCTCACAAAACCCTTAACTCGATCAACCTTCAAAGCTTGGTAAATCTTCTTAGGAAGCTTGTTATATTCCTTGTTGGCACCAATCTTTCTCCCTTTCTTGGCAGCTATGGAGGTAAGGTGGTGGCCGGATGGAGGTGGCGTTGGTGGAGAGAAGTATGATAAGGGTTATATTCTTTTTCTTTTGTTTCCTTTTTCCTTGTCTTAAATAGCCAAGAAAACTTAATCACTTTTTGGCCAAAATTAAGTCCACCGACTTTGGCTTTTCCAATTTTCGGATTGTTCCAAGACTAGCATGTAATTTTTTTAATTTAATACATTACGTAATTGTTTCGTGTAATAAATATTTTATATATAATATATAAAATATTTATTTTAATTCACTAAAAATCATAATATGATTTATAAATAATTTTAATACCTCATTTGGATACTTTACTTGATAAATTTTGTACACGCACAATAACATGCATGTAATTATATGAGGTATTTTATACCTCCAAAAATCATAAAATAATTCATATAACATATTAAAATTATTTTTCACAATTTTTCACTTCTTTACTTGGACAACATGTTACATTAACATGTTCACATTTCTGAAATATTATTTTTCATAAAAGTCATAATAATTCCATTATACATAAATATAATTTTTAATAACTTAAAACATTCATTTTTCTTATTTATTATTCAATTTCTTTCATATTCACATTAATTTCTTTCTATATAAATTATATAATTTAATATTATATAATTTATATAATTACATTCTCCTTTTAAATAATTTCTTAAATTCCTCCATAATTATTAATTAATTATATAATCAATAATTATACATTCATTAATTCTCTCATTATTGTAATTGTAATGTCCTAGAATTTCCACGTCTTTATTAATTAAATTATTAATTTAATTTCTAACGAGTTAGTTTTACGAGATTATTTAAATTTTTTATGTGATTAATTAATTATGTAATTAAATAATTATGTAATTAATTGCTAGAATTAATTAAAGGGGGTCACTAATATGTTATTAAATTAGTGAACAAACCCTAAAGTTTTAATATCAAAATAATTGATAAGTTTCCTATTAATTAAATATTCAATTAAATTGAATATAATGAGTTAATTAAATATAATAAATTAATTAATATGATTATTAATTAATATAAATAATGTGAAATATTAATAATAATATTTATTAGTCCATTTAGTAATTTAATACTAATAAGTTAGAGTATTTAATTATTTATTCAATCTAATTATTTATTTAATCATGGATTGAATAATTAATGTGTAAATTATTAAATTAGCTCAACATGGGTCAATTAGTAGCCCAAGTGGAGAATAATAAAATTTGACAAATTAGTAGCCCAAACAATTTAATAGAAGCCCAATTGGTATTTTAAATAAAGCCCAATAATTGGCCCACTTGGAAAAATAATTATATAACTTATTAATTATTAAAAAGTGAACTTGTGACTATCCTTTTGGGACAATAAGAAGAGCTATTAGCCGACCATGTGGGTGGAGGACAGAGAAAATTAATATTTTGTTTTTATTTTAGTTTATTTTTCATTTAGTTAATAAATGGTTGCTTGTTTTATTTTTTGTAGTACATGAAACCATGCTTCTTTTCACCTAACATGTTAGCTTGTGTAAGTATCTTTGCTATCTCATGATGGTAATTTTAATAGATATAGATTTTATATCTATTCAAATTGTAAGTATACTTACAATTTAGGAATTGTGTTAGTCATTTCTCATCTTTTATTTTTCAAGCTAAAGAGAGAGCTAGAGAGCATTTGAGAGTGTGAGAAAAATATTTTGAGAGCAAAATTATCAAGAGAAGGAGTTCTTGGTTTATGTCTTCAAGATTCACCACCTATTTTGGAAGAAAAAGGAGAATAGCCATTAAATCAAGGTAATGGTTATTTTAAATGAAGTTTTATTTTTAAATTAAATAAATCATCATGTTAGTACAAATATGTTAATATAGTTAATAATGTGTAGTGGTAATATTTATGTCATGTTTGAGTTTAATATACTTGATTTGTATTTTGGTATCAATTATATGCTAAAATATGTGTTTAATAGTGTGTAAACAAGTTTTGGAATTTATGTCCAAAAATATTTTTATAAAACTTAGGTTTGATGTTCTAATATTATAGAACATTAAATCATGAGAAAAACAAAGTTTGAATCACTCAAAATGGAGTTATACACAAAAAGTTATGATTTGTAGTAGTTTATGTGATGCAAAATTTTTTATAAAACAATAATGATATTAAATCATGAAAAATTAATTTTTCATGTTATAAAATAATATAAGGTGATTGGTAATTTTTTTGGATTTTTATTGAGGATTTAAAGCTTACTTGATGGTATAGTTTTTATTAAAGTGTGTATTTTCGGTCACTGTTCACACTCTGCTGGGAAGAAAAATAAAAACACTGGCCGCGCAATGCGCGCCACTGTTCACTGCCTGACAGCGGAGCCAAACGACGTCATTTGGCATAAGAAAATAAATTACTCCGCGCATTCGCGCGGAAGCCAGCAGACGAGACTTCAAAACGGCACCGTTTTGGGCTGTTCATTTTATTACGCGCGCCATGTGCGGAAGAAAATTTCGGGAAAATTACAAGTTTGCCCCTCCGTGTTTTTTTCGGCGAAATTACTATTTTGCCCTCGGATCAGTTTTCAACTTATTTACAGAAATGTCATTCGGGTTAAATTTAATTAATTTAAATATTTAAAAACTAATTTAAAATTATAACAAAAATAATAATAATACAAAAATAATATTGGGGAGGATATTTTTCATTAAGTTTAATATATAAATATTTTAAATATTAATCTAGTTAGCTAAATCATGGTGAAGATAAATAAATTTATTATTTATTTATTATTTTAAATGTTAATAATAAATAAAGGTGATAAATTAGCAATTATTATTTAATTCCTATTAAAATATAATTAAAGAGAGATAAAATTTATAAATTAATTATTTATTATTTTATTAAATAATAAATAAGGATAATTAAGTAATTATTTATTATTTAATTAGCATTAAATAACGATTAATGGAAATTAAGTTATTAGATTTAATAATTTATTATTTAATTTAAATAATAAATAAGAATGAATTGATTATTATTTAACCTTAAATAATAATTAAAATTAATTAAAAAATTAATTATTATTTAATTGACATTAAATAATAATTAAAGAGGATTAAAATTAGTAAAATATTATTTAATTTCCTTAAATTAAATAAAAAGTAAGTACAATTAGTTTTTATTTATTTTAAATAATAACTAGAGTTAATTAATTAATTTCTGTTTAATCAAGATTAAATAGTAATTAAATAGAGATTGAGTTAATAAAATAAATTGAATTTAATTATGATTTAATTAAACAATTGTAATAAGTTGTTTAAGGGTTTAATAAGTGTCCAACACTTAAGAAAAATATTTTCTAACTTATTAAATTATTAACCTAAAATGATTAAGGGTCTATAAGGTTAATAATATTGTTTTGACTAATGTAAATTATGTGTTAGTACTTATGTGTGGTAAATAAGTTCATTATTAAGCGTATAGTTATGCAAATACGCCGTACTAATTATTAGACCGACTTTATTAATGTTAGGTCTTTTAAAGCAAGTTAGTTAAAGCTAGACATTTATTGTAGCTGAACAGACAGACAAGTTCTCTAACCCTACTCATTTATTGTTGAACAAGTTTCTATACTTGTATTTATTGTCAAAGCTTGAAGTGGTTTATTTATTTAAAATTATCCCACATCCATATTGTTTATAAAATCGCACTTAGTGCACTTGAAGCTTATTAGTTCTTGATTCATGAACTGTATTAAAAATGTCAAAAGCTAATAGTTCAGCTAGACATTACGTTTATAAATTCAATACTTGAATACTTTTAAAAGCTTATCCAAACCATTGTTGTGACGCCCCCAAATCTAGGCCCACACAGCCCAAACTTGAGTCGTCAAAAGACTAACAAAATTATTACAACAAAGCAAAACGTACAACAATACAGTGTATAATAATACACAACTAAGTCTTCAAAGTGTATGATAACTCGTATAATATGAATAACTCGTATAATATGAATAACAAAATTTCAAAGTGTATGATAACTCGTATAATATGAATTATTAAAATTATATGTATTTAACATAATTTTTATAGTATAAAATAACTACTTTTAAATAGTTTTTAAAATAATATTCCAAAATAAATATTCTAAAGAAAGCTTTTAAAAATGAATCTTCTTAAAGAAGAGTCTTCTAAAGGAAGATTTGTGAATACCGTGAAAAATATGAATTTATAAAATTACTACTCTTTAATAAAAGACTTACTTGAAAAAATTTTGCACTCCTTTTGGCTTTCAAACTCTCAAAATAACCTTACTATTCTCAGAGAAAACTCATAAAATTCTTATATGAAAATTTTTATGTTTTAGGTGTGATTTTTCTATTCAGCTGAGCAAGCTATTTATAGAAGAAAAATTTCACTATGCGTGGTAGGTGGCTACAGGCAGCAGCACGCCAGTTGAAAAATCAGAAAAGGCTGCCAGCAGCCTCCCCAACTTTCCTCCAGCCATTTCACATGCTTCATTATTCATGTGGGCCCCACAGAGGGTCCACATGTTACTATTTAAAAATAATAATTAATTAATTAATTTTTTATTTTTTATTTTTTATTTTTAAAAAAAATATATTTATTTATTTATTCTTCCTGTAGGTCCTACGTATATAATAAAATATACCACAACAATAATTCAACAATAACGTAATAAACACGTTACAGATTATTATTAATTTAATAATATAAATTACAGTATATTTGCTACTGTGACAATTATTAGGTTCAATAATTTTAACTACAGTGCAACAACAATTATTGAGTCAATGATATGAAATACAGTGTAATGACAATTATTAAATCAATAATGTAAAATACTGTGTAATAACAATTATTGAATTGATAACATAAAATATTACGCAATGACAATTATTGATGAAATGATACGCAACAGTTACGGTGTCAATTATCAGACCAATAATATGAGACACTGTGCAATACCGTGTGCTACAGAAAAATACCATAAATTACCGTATACTACTATTCTTTTATCACCGGTATTTTAACAGTTAACACCGTTGACTATTTTTATTTAAAAAGGTTACTTCTGTCGTTTTCTATATCCGACAAATATTCCGTTGTGGGGTCCACCAATAATTTGTTATTTCGGCGCCGTCGTACGACCCGAATATTCTCCGACAAAACGAATATTCCCCGACAAAACGAATATTGTCCGACAAAATAAAATTTGCACATAACATCCTTAACTTTTAATTTTATCGATTTAACCACTTACTGTTTCAGAAAAATATATGAAGAAAAATTAAATTTTATATTTCATAAAATTCGGGGTCTTACAATTGTTGGGTGCAGATTTTATATATTGAATCTGAGAATTGAACAACCCTAAATTAGGGGATTTTGTGTCGGGAAAACCGACTTTGGGCGCCAGTGACTAAATGTAATGCATATACAGCGGGTTGAATAGGCTGATCCCCTTGAAAACCAAACAACTCAAAGGGTCAGAGGAAACTCTATTATACCCTCGTTAGTTCAGGGTCCTTAGTGACCACTCAGCATTTTAAGATTCAAATATTCTGTTTATTAAAATTTGAATCATGTTTCATTCACAATTGTTATATCTATTGTTGAACCATTGATGACATTTTCCATTCATTCATGATATATTAAATCTCTATGATTGTTCTAAACTTGCTGAGCAAACTAGTTGCTCATTCTTGCTATATCATGAACCATTTTTCAGATAGACCCGATTGCTCCAAGAAGGATAAGGGAAAAGGAAAGGCCAAAGCTTAAGTAGCTTATGCATGCTAATCAGATATTTAATTATGTATTTACGGTTGTTAAACCTTTTGTAATTCCTTATGATAGGAACTGTTTTTATGTTAAGGTTGATAGACCCTGGTATTGTAACCTTTTGAAGGGAACCAATATGTATTATTCCGCGATATTTAAATGCAATGTATGTATTTAATTGTTAGTAATGTGTTGAATAGTGAGAACCAAACTCGAGGTTATGGAACCCGGATTTGGGGTCGTCACAGGTTGGTATCAGAGCTGTAGGTTAGAAACGTTAGGATTTGCAAAACCTAAGTTATAACCTTAGTATTAAACTCATATCGAGTGCGTTAGGAGATGAATCGGGGAGATTCATCGTGTTGTGTATTTTTGGAGATGGATTGAGAAAATCCATCGAGCCAAGATGTACATGATAAAATATCATTTCATTTCATCAATGAATATATTTTATTGCTGTACTAACGTGTGTTATTTTTTTTTATGATATAGGATGGCAGAGATCGGACAGTCGAGTCGCACTGCTGAGGAGGACTATATTGATATCCACATGGATACTGCACAGCCGCTGGTGGCTGCACCCGTAGAGGAGCCAGAGTCGGATCCTGAAGAGGGGGATCGTGTGGAGCCCGTTTGGGGCGGAGTCATGAGGCCTTATAGTGAGGATGAGGCCGAGTCAGAGGAGTCTGAGGAGGAGGAGTCAGCTGATGGCATGGGCACCACTGCCGCTGACATCATAGAGGGACTGACCACTAGGAACGAGGAGCTGGAGGCAAGGGTCCAGCATTTAGAGGAGCATAATCTGACCCACCAGCACATGGAGGATCAGTATAGGGATGCGGCTTACCAGTTCTCTGGCGAGAACACAGAGCTGAAGGAGAGGATTGTAGGACTGGAGGATCAGGTACAGGAGTACGAGGATTCAGTGGAGCACTTTGCGGTGCTAACTCATCAGCTGGTAGATCAGGACATAGAGCTGCAGGCCAAATTGGCAGTGGCTGAGACTAGGTTGGCAGAGGCTGAGCTGAAGGTTCAGCAAGTACAGGCAGAGAAAGCCGCCATCCGTGCACACTGGCAGGAGGCGATAGAGGACCGGATAGAGATGGAGACACAGCGGGATGCCGCTCATGGTCAGATGATGGAGCTAGAGGAGGAGGTCCGTGAGAAGCGGGTGAGGACGGATAGACTTAGCTATGTCTACCGATCTTTATATGGTAGACTTCAGAGCAGGGTACACTACTACCCAGCTGAAGAGGGCCAGTCTATGCACACCATTAGCAGGAATATGGTGATGGCCATCGGGGATGAGGAGTATGACGACGCGATCCGTAGGGGGATGCGCATTTAGTAGTGGTAGTTGTTTTCTAATTTCGTATGTAAATAGACGCAGTAGAACCCAACTTTTGTTTTATTAGAGGGTTAATATGTCACTAAATCCCAACTCTAGGAAGTTGTAGGATATGTCAGATCCCATCTTTTGTAGCTTCTCTGGGATAGAAGCATTTATAGCAGTATGCTTTTGATGTAAAGTGCTATGCACTACTGTTTTAGCATATGAGTATAAATGCAGTTGAATTTATGTTTATATGTGTGTTGAAATAATTACTTGTATTTTAGCTAAACATTGTCTAAGATACAAAATAATGAAATGAAAAAGATGCAACCAGTATAATAATGTAAATTTTTGTTTATAACAGAAAATGCCGCCACGTAGACAACTACAAAGGAACCAGGGGGTAAAGGAGTCAGTTAACAATGACGAGGGGGGAGACAACGTAGACCCTATGCAAAACTTCGTCGACATGCTAGCTGAGGCAATGCAAAACCGCCACCCAGTAGTAGCAAATCCGCCACCACCACCAAATCAGTTGGCGAATTTTAAAGATTTTAAAGCGGTGGGACCGCCAGAGTTTAGGGGAACGTCGGACCCGATAAAGGCCCAATCATGGATAAAGGAGATAGAGAAAGCGTTCGTTATCGCAAGAGTAGCTGAGGAGCAAAAGACAATCTTTGCTACCTACATGATGAAGGGAGAAGCTAATTTCTGGTGGGAAGCTAATCAGAATAGGGCTGGGGATGGTGTGGTGCCCTGGACAAGATTTAAGGAAATATTCGACGAGAATTATTTCCCGAAAAGTATGAAAAGTAGGATGGAAGTAAAGTTTCTGGAACTGAAACAGGAGAACATGTCGGTACCGGAGTACGCGGCAAAATTTAATGAGCTGACCAGGTTCGCTCCACATCAAGTGGATACGGAGGAACGCAAAGCCAGAAGATTCGAGAATGGACTGAGACCTTGGATATTCAACAAGGTAGCAGTACTGCAGATTGACTCGTTCGCAACTTTGCTAGAGAAGTCAATCATTGCTGAAGGAGGAAGCGACGCGTTAACCAAGTACAACTAGGAGAGAAACAAGAAGAAAAATGAAGGGGGAAGCAAGAACAGCAACAGTGGAGGCAATAATAATAGCAACAAGCGTAAATGGGACAACAACAATGACAAGAGCTCAGGGAATCAGCAAGGAAATACCCAGAAGAAGACGACGTGTAATATTTGTGGGAAGAACCACTTCGGGGAGTGCAGGAAAGGGAAGAATATATGCTATAACTGCGGTCAGGTGGGACATATTTCTCCAAATTGTCCCCTCCCAAAGAAAGTGAGATGCTTTTTTTGCGGAGCATCTGACCACCTGATAAAGGATTGCCCTAAGAAGAAGAATGACGGGGGTAGCGGCTACAAGGGCAATAACAACAAATTGGTTATCGGGGGACCGGTACCACAGAACAAGCCGACAGCCCGGAAGTTCAATATGACAGTGCAAGATGCCGTGGGGTCAAAAGACGTGGTGTCAGGTATTGTTCCGATCAATAATATAAATGCATATGTATTGTTTGATTCGGGTGCTACCTGTTCATTTGTGTCTGATGATTTCGCTAGACGGTTAGAATTGCCTAGAGACAAACTAGAAAACTCAATGAACATAGAAGTTGTTAATAAAGAAGTGATTCCGGTAGAGTACATACATAGAAATTGTTGTGCTAAAATCAGGGGTCAGAAGTTAAATGTGAATCTAATTCCAATACGTCTGGGGGAATTCGATGTAATACTTGGGATGGATTGGTTGTTTAACCACGGGGCGATAATTAATTGTCAGAAGAAGTGCATACACCTTAAGACACCAAATGAGTCTAAGATCGTATTTTATGGCAGCAAATCGTCAAGACAGTCTTCTTGTCTGACGATGATGCAAGACAAGAAATTATTGAAGAAATGTTGTGTAGGGTGTTTGGCTCATGTGGTTGATACACAAGTGGTGAGTCCCGAGATGGAGCAAATACCAGTAGTTAGGGAGTTTATGAATGTTTTTCCAGATGTACTGCCAGGCTTACCGCCGGACAGAGAAATAGAATTTGCGATTGATTTAGTACCGGGGACAGCGCCGATATCAAAGGCACCGTATAGAATGGCTCCGGTAGAAATGAAAGAGTTGATGGTGCAATTGCAGGAGTTGTTGGATAATAAGTACATTCAGCCAAGTGTTTCTCCATGGGGAGCACCGGTGCTGTTTGTAAAGAAGAAGGATGGATCGATGAGACTGTGTATGGATTATAGGGAGCTGAATAAAGTAACAATTAAGAACAAGTACCCGTTACCACGAATTGACGATCTTTTCGATCAATTGAAAGGGGCGAAATACTTTTCAAAGATTGACTTAAGGACTGATTATCATCAGTTGAAAGTCAGGAAGGAGGATGTACCCAAGATGGCATTCAGAACTCGATATGGGCATTATGAGTTTCTAGTGATGTCGTTTGGACTAACGAATGCGCCAGCCGCATTTATGGACATGATGAACAGAATATTCAAGCAATACTTGGATACATTTGTAGTCGTGTTCATTGATGATATTTTGGTGTATTCCAAAACGGAGGAAGAGCATGCTGAACACCTAAGATTGGTGTTGGAGATTTTACGGAAGGAGCGGTTGTACGCTAAGTTTTCAAAGTGTGAATTCTGGTTGGAAAGAGTTCAATTTTTAGGTCATGTTATTGACAAGGAGGGAGTTTCGGTTGATCCGGCGAAGGTTGAATCGGTAATGAATTGGGAACAACCAAGGACGCCGACAGAAGTAAGAAGTTTCTTAGGGTTAGCGGGTTACTATCGGAGATTCATTCAAGACTTTTCAAAGATAGCAACACCGTTGACTAACTTAACAAAAAAGACGGTAAAATACGTGTGGACGGAGAAGTGTGAGGAAAGTTTTCAGGAGTTAAAGAAAAGACTTAGTGAAGCACCTGTATTGATCTTACCAGACGATACATGAGGTTTTACGGTCTACAGTGATGCATCGCACAAGGGGCTTGGCTGTGTGCTTATGCAAAACGGCAAAGTCGTTGCGTATGCGTCCAGACAATTAAAAGATTATGAGAAGGGATATTCTACCCACGACTTGGAATTGGCAGCAGTAGTGTTTGCCCTTAAAATTTGGAGGCATTACTTATATGGAGAGAAATGTGAGATATTCACAGACCACAAGAGTCTAAAGTATATCTTCACACAGAAGGAGTTGAATATGAGGCAACGGAGATGGTTGGAATTGATCAAAGATTATGATTGTGAAATTCTATATCATCCCGGCAAGGCCAACGTAGTAGCGGATGCTCTGAGTAGAAAGAGCAGGGAGAAATTGTTCATATTGACAGATCAAGAACAATTGGTTCAAGAGATGGCTCGAATGGAGTTGGAAGTGAGAAGTCCAAACGAGTCAATAGAAGTCGAGGCGAGCCCAACCTTGTTAGATAGGGTGAAAGAGGCTCAAGACAAAGATGAGGAATGTGACAGAATCCGGAAGAGGATGACCGATGGAGAAGAGGTCAAGTTTAAAATTGATAGCATGGGATTGCTGAGATTTGAAAATCGTGTTTGGGTACCGCTAGTGCCTGAATTACGAGAGGAAATTTTTCAAGAGGCCCACAGTACAAGATACTCGATACATCCGGGGGAGTACGAAGATGTATCAAGATCTACGTCAGCATTTTTGGTGGCCGAATTTAAAAAGGGAGGTTGCAGAATGTGTCAGCCGATGCCTAACTTGTCAAAAGGTAAAGGCCGAACATCAGAGACCAAGTGTATTGTTACAGCCGTTAGAAATTCTTGAGTGGAAATGGAAGCATATCACAATGGATTTTGTGGTAGGACTTCCAGCAACACAGAAGGGATATGACGCAATTTGGGTGATTGTGGATCGACTAACAAAGTCAGCTCACTTTTTGCCGATCAAGATTAGGTTCAGTTTGGATCAGTTGGCCAAATTGTACATCAAAGAGATAATTTCAAGACATGGGGTGCCGGTATAGATTGTGTCAGACAGAGATCCGCGCTTCACGTCAAAATTTTGGAGAAGTCTTCAGAAGAGATTGGGGACACAGTTGAGAATGAGTACAGCGTATCATCCGCAGACCGTTGGGCAAAGTGAGAGAACAATTCAGACATTGGAAGATATGCTCAGGGCCTGCGTGATGGATTTCAAGGGCAGTTGGGAAATCCATCTACCACTAGTTGAGTTTGCATACAACAACAGTTATCATGCGAGCATAGGTATGCCGCCTTACGAAGCTTTATATGGCAGAAAATGCAGAACACCTCTATGTTGGGATGAGGTAGGAGAACGCCGACTGTTGGGGCTAGAATTGGTTCAACAGACGGTAGAAATTATCAAGGTAATAAGAGCTCGGCTAGTAGCAGCTCAAGATCGTCAAAAGAAATACGCCGATTTACATCGACAGAAATGAGACTTCGAAGTGGGAAGTTTTGTGTTCATGAAGGTATCTCCCTGGAAAGGGAAGATCAGATTTGGAAAGAAGGGGAAATTGAGTCCAAGGTTCATAGGACCGTTCGAAATATTGAGGAGAGTGGGTGAAGTAGCATACGAGGTAGCTTTACCTCCTGAATTGGAACATATTCACAATGTGTTTCACGTGTCAGTATTGCGGCCATACAAACCAGACTACAAGCACGTTATCTCCTATGAACCGATTCAAGTCGGGAAGGACTTATCATATGAAGAAGTTCCAGTTCAGATACTCGATAGGAAGGAACATAAACTGAGAAATAATATAATTCATTCTATCAAAGTACTTTGGAGGAATCACGCCATTGAAGAAGCTACGTGGGAATTAGAGGAGGAAATGAGGGCAAATTACCCATTTTTATTTGAGTAACCTTATTTTACAATTCCGATGACGAAAATTTTATAAGGAGGGGAAAAATGTAATGTCCTAGAATTTTCATGTCTTTATTAATTAAATTATTATTTTAATTTCTAACGAGTTAGTTTTACGAGATTATTTAAATTTTTTTATGTGATTAATTAATTATGTGATTAAATAATTATGTAATTAATTACTAGAATTAATTAAAGGGAGTCACTAATATGTTATTAAATTAGTGAACAAACGCTAAAGTTTTAATATCAAAATAATTGATAAGTTTCCTATTAATTAAATATTCAATTAAATTGAATATAATGAGTTAATTAAATATAATAAATTAATTAATATGATTATTAATTAATATAAATAATGTGAAATATTAATAATAATATTTATTAGTCCATTTAGTAATTTAATACTAATAAGTTAGAGTATTTAATTATTTATTCAATCTAATTATTTATTTAATTATGGATTGAATAATTAATGTGTAAATTATTAAATTAGCCCAACATGGGTCAATTAGTAGCCCAAGTGGAGAATAATAAAATTTGACAAATTAGTAGCCCAAACAATTTAATAGAAGCCCAATTGGTATTTTAAATAAAGCCCAATAATTGGCCCACTTGGAAAAATAATTATATAACTTATTAATTATTAAAAAGTGAACTTGTGACTATCATTTTGGGACAATAAGAAGAGCTATCAGCCGACCATGTGGGTGGAGGAGAGAGAAAATTAATATTTTGTTTTTATTTTAGTTTATTTTTCATTTAGTTAATAAATGGTTGTTTGTTTTATTTTTTGTAGTACATGAAACCATGCTTCTTTTCACCTAACATGTTAGCTTGTGTAAGTATCTTTGCTATCTCATGATGGTAATTTTAATAGATATAGATTTTATATCTATTCAAATTGTAAGTATACTTACAATTTAGGAATTGTGTTAGTCATTTCTCATATTTTATTTTTTAAGCTAAAGAGAGAGTTAAAGAGCATTTGAGAGTGTGAGAAAAATATTTTGAGAGCAAAATTATCAAGAGAATGAGTTCTTGGTTTATGTCTTCAAGATTCACCACCTATTTTGGAAGAAAAAAGAGAATAACCATTAAATCAAGGTAATGGTTATTTTAAATGAACTTTTGTTTTTAAATTAAATAAATCATCATGTTAGTACAAATATGTTAATATAGTTAATAATGTGTAGTGGTAATATTTATGTCATGCTTGAGTTTAATATGCTTGGTTTGTATTTTGGTATCAATTATATGCTAAAATATGTGTTTAATAGTGTGTAAACAAGTTTTGGAATTTATGTCCAAAAATATTTTTATAAAACTTAGGTTTGATGTTCTAATATTATAGAACATTAAATCATGAGAAAAACAAAGTTTGAATCACTCAAAATGGAGTTATACACAAAAAGTTATGATTTGTGGTAGTTTATGTGATGTAAAATTTTTTATAAAAAAATAATGATATTAAATCATGAAAAATTAATTTTTCATGTTATAAATTAATATAAGGTGATTGATAATTTTTTTGGATATTTATTGATGATTTAAGGCTTACTTGATGGTATAGTTTTTATTAAAGTGTGTATTTCTGGTCACTGTTCACACTCTGCTGGGAAGAAAAATAAAAACACAGGTCGCGCAATGCGCGCCACTGTTCACTGCCTGACCGCGGAGCCAAACGACGTCGTTTGACATAAGAAAATAAATTACTCCGCGCATTCGCGCGGAAGCCAGCAGACAGGACTTCAAAACGGCACTGTTTTGGGCCGTTCATTTTATTACACGCGCCATGCGCGGAAGAAAATTTCGGGGAAATTACAAGTTTGCCCCTCCGTGTTTTTTTCGGCGAAATTACTATTTTGCCCTCGGATCAGTTTTCAACTTATTTACAGAAATGTCATTCGGGTTAAATTTAATTAATTTAAATATTTAAAAACTAATTTAAAATTATAACAAAAATAATAATAATACAAAAATAATATTGGGGAGGATATTTTTCATTAAGTTTAATATTTAAATATTTTAAATATTAATCTAGTTAGCTAAATCATGGTTAAGTTAAATAAATTTATTATTTTAAATGTTAATAATAAATAAAGGTGATAAATTAGCAATTATTATTTAATTCCTATTAAATAGAGATAAAATTTATAAATTAATTATTTATTATTTTATTAAATAATAAATAAGGATAATTAAGTAATTATTTATTATTTAATTAGCATTAAATAACGATTAATGGAAATTAAGTTATTAGATTTAATAATTTATTATTTAATTTAAATAATAAATAAGAATGAATTGATTATTATTTAACCTTAAATAATAATTAAAATTAATTATTATTTAATTGACATTAAATAATAATTAAAGAGGATTAAAATTAGTAAAATATTATTTAATTTCCTTAAATTAAATAATAAGTAAGTACAATTAGTTTTTATTTATTTTAAATAATAACTAGAGTTAATTAATTAATTTCTGTTTAATCAAGATTAAATAGTAATTAAATAGAGATTGAGTTAATAAAATAAATTGAATTTAATTATGATTTAATTAAACAATTGTAATAAGTTGTTTAAGGGTTTAATAAGTGTCCAACACTTAAGAAAAATATTTTCTAACTTATTAAATTATTAACCTAAAATGATTAAGGGTCTATAAGGTTAATAATATTGTTTTGACTAATGTAAATTATGTGTTAGTACTTATGTGTGGTAAATAAGTTCATTATTAAGCGTATAGTTATGCAAATACGCCGTACTAATTATTAGACCGACTTTATTAATGTTAGGTCTTTCAAAGCTAGTTAGTTAAAGCTAGACATTTATTGCAGCTGAACAGACAGACAAGTTCTCTAACCCTACTCATTTATTGTTTAACAAGTTTCTATACTTGTATTTATTGTCAAAGCTTGAAGTGGTTTAATTATTTAAAATTATCCCACATCCATATTGTTTATAAAATCGCACTTAGTGCACATGAAACTTATTAGTTCTTGATTCATGAACTGTATTAAAAATGTCAAAAGCTAATAGTTCAGCTAGACATTACGTTTATAAATTCAATACTTGAATACTTTTAAAAGCTTATCCAAACCATTGTTGGGTGCGGATTTCTTATATTAAGTCTGAGAATTGAACAACCCTAAATTAGGGGATTTTGTGTCAGGAAAACCGACTTTGGGCGCCAGTGACTAAATGTAATACATATACAGCGGGTTGAATAAGCTGATCCCCTTGAAAACCAAACAACTCAAAGGGTCAGAGGAAACTCTATTATACCCTCGTTAGTTCAGGGTCCTTAGTGACCACTCAGCATTTTAAGATTCAAATATTCTGTTTATTAAAATTTGAATCATGTTTCATTCACAATTGTTATATCTATTGTTGAACCATTGATGACATTTCCCATTCATTCATGATATATTAAATCTCTATGATTGTTCTAAACTTGCTGAGCAAACTAGTTGCTCATTCTTGCTATATCATGAACCATTTTTCAGATAGACCCGATTGCTCCAAGAAGGATAAGGGAAAAGGAAAGGCCAAAGCTTAAGTAGCTTATGCATGCTAATCAGATATTTAATTATGTATTTACAGTTGTTAAACCTTTTGTAATTCCTTATGATAGGAACTGTTTTTATGTTAAGGTTGATAGACCCTGGTATTGTAACCTTTTGAAGGGAACCAATATGTATTATTCCGCGATATTTAAATGCAATGTATGTATTTAATTGTTAGTAATGTGTTGAATAGTGAGAACCAAACTCGAGGTTATAGAACCCGAATTTGGGGTCATCACACTAATACTCTTATATAAATTATATAATTGTCCTTATATAATTTATATAATTATAATTTCCTTTAAACATCACTTTAATTTTCTTATATAAATTATATAATTTATATAAATACATTTCTTCTCAATTAATTTCCTCCATAATTCTTAATAAATCAATAATCACAATTTCACTAATTTCCTCATTACCTTTTTCATTTAAACTTGGATTAATTTAATTATTAATCCCTTAATTGCCATAATTAATAACATTTATAATTATCACTTAAACATATACATTTATATATACATACAAATGTATATATATATTCATATCTAATTTCATATATTTCACATTACCACATAACCTCAATTAAATCATAATTTCTGCATTTCCATAATAATTTAATTGTACAATTTATTGTACATTTACATGAAATTTCTCTTATTATTCATAAATTATTTCCAAACAATTTATTTACTTTTTCAATTCTTTTAAATTCACACAATTCATCACCATCTTTAATTTACCACATAAATCCCTTTACATACATCAAATCACATAAAATAACAATTAATTTAAACAATCTTGATAATTTTTATCAATTAAATTCTCACTTAATATTATTAAAGAAATCCTGGAAATTCGGATCCTCACAGGTATACATATGTTGAGGAGGTGATTATTCTCTCATATGTATATTTGATAGATATATAATATTAAGTTTAGGCACGAGTTCTTAAAACTCATGCATATGGTAAGTCCATGACTCGTAATCGTATGATATGTTTTGAGCCCCTCAGCATATGGATAGTCTTTGATTTGTTCTTAGACTACGTATTGCTAGGACAAGCTTATAAACTCATATTCTTGTGGTAAGTTCCTGGACTCATAATGTGTGGTAAGTTTGATGAACTATATGGGGGTATAGAAAAGTTGGAGTAGTTAGAAATTTTAATATGATAAATAATAATAGTCATAGCAATAAATACAGTAATTAGGTGAAGAGCAGAAGGGGGAGGATGTTTAGGGAATTTAGGGTATTCCCACTCTTCTAGCTTTGCTAGACTTCAAATTTTTGGCCTCATGCTAATTTCGCACGAATGTGCTTTTAAAAATACAAATGAATTTTAAGCGATTTAAAAAGTGTCTATGCTACTTATTTCGGCTAGACGTTTTGAAAAGTTCTGACATGATGAATATTTTAAAATATCTGCGGATTACAAATTGTTAAAAGAAAGTCTATACTAATTGATCTGGCTAGACGAGCGTTGAAGAAATACAAGTCTAAGCTATTTAATTCAGCTAGACAAATTTTGAAATATATTTATTGAATTCATATTCTTTGAAAGTTATACCCAATCAAATTACTTTTGTATGAATTCTAATACTGAAATGAACAACCCTATAAAAAGGGGACATAGAGAGATTACAGATATTATAGGTTGATCGAATGGTCACCTGGCATATCAACATACAGGCATTGTAGACTAATCATCTGGCGTGCCAATGTATGGATGAGATATCCATCACTTTAATGATAGATTGATCCATTGTCAGTGATTTGCAGTATGAGGTACTCTGAGAGTGACGTACTGTTAAACCGGGATACATGTTAGCTTAGCATATTATGAAAATCCATCACTTTAGTGGTTTGCAGTATGAGGTACTCTGGGAGCGAAGTACTGTGAAACTGGGATATGTGTTCATTCAGCATATTATGAAAGTTTTTCCAAAATAAAAATTTTAAATTCATCTACTCTTATGAAGATTGGATGGTAGGATGGGGTAGTATTTTCTAATTATGATGAATTAAGTAAAGGTTAGCATTTAAAACCTAGTGTTGAATGATAGAGGTATTAAGGAATGATTTATGATGCAAGCAATGTGCTAAATGACCTATGTGGTTCACTGAATATGTCGGATATATTACAAAGAGAAATGGAATGTGAAGAAGATTTATGAATATGAATTAAGAAAAGAAGGTTGAATGTGCAGAGTATAAATGATGTGTAATAGAGAGTATGAAATAAGTGGATTTAGTAAGGGTAGGTGCGATTAAAGAAAATAATTTTTTCAGAGAATGAGAAACTATCTTGATAAGTGCATCAAGAAGCGAGTTAAAGTTTTATTAATAAATTTTTTGGAGAATAGTGAAATGTAATATTACAAAGAAATTATAAATTGAATTAAGAATTGAATATTCTAACTGTTACGAGCATTATGGTGGTATTCATTTAAGATGTGAGTTACAGATCCCCTTAAACAGGTAAGTTATGGTTATTATTGAGTTTAATTGTTATTTATCAGGATAAAAGTATAGTAAAGTGCTATAAACAAAGTACGTAAGGTTATTACGGTAATTGTGATTCCGGGGACGGAATCCTGTTAAGTGGGGAAGAATGCGAGGACCCGAATTTTTGGGATTATTTTAATAATAATAAATAATAATTTAATTAATAAAATTATCAAGGTTGTTTAAATTATTTGTGATATTTTATGTGATTTAAAGTATGTGATGGGATCTAATTGGTAAATTAAATATGTACAGAGATGGTAATAAATGGTGTTGAATTAAAATAATTGAAAAGTAAATAAATTGTTTAAGAATAATTTATGAAGAAGAAGAGAAATTTCATGTAATAGTACAATGAAATTATACAATTAAATTGTTGTGGAGGTACAAAAATTATTATTTAAATGGTGTTATGTGATAATGTGAGGTTTATGAATTAGATATTGTTAGTTCCCAGAGACGCACAAGTGATCTAGAAGGGGGGGGGGGGTTGAATAGATCTTATCAAAAACTTTTTCTTTTAATATTAAGTTCAAAGATTTAATAGCAATTAACAAACTTAATTAAGATTTGTTTGCACAGCGGAATATTAGTTTGAAAACACCCCTTAAAGATTTGTAAAACTTCTCCGTTTAAGTTTAAGATTATTTAGAAGGAAGCCATTTGTTAAGTAAACTAATTCACAGTCATATGTAAACATATATATATATATGTATATATATATAAGACAGAATGTAAATGACTGAATGTAAATGACACCAGAGAGTTTTAAGTGGTTCGGAGACTGAATAACTCCTACTCCACTCTTCTACTACAACGAGTAGGAAATCCACTAAGGATGGTTCATACGGAACCCTTCAAGCTCATTAGCCTGGAAACTCTGGTTCACTAAGAACCCTTCAAACCCATCAGGTTTGGTTAGTTTAGTCACAAAGACAAGGACATTACTGCCCTCTTCAAGTCCAGCAGACTTGGCTCCTTTAGTCACTATGACAAGGACAACTGCCCTCTTCAAGTCCAACAGACTTGGCTTCCTGATCATTTGAAAGAGGTTGGAGTTGCTGCTGAGTTGTACTTCAAGTCCTATTGTCTTTAAACACTCAGTAGCAGGATGTGATCATTCCTGGGATAATATTGAGTTCGACAATGATGCTTGACTTCTTTATATGCTCAATATCATCTTGTGATCACCCATTGTGCTGCTAGGCTTTTGTACTTCAGCTCCTTTGGTACTTGATGACTTCTCGAGATGAACTCCTGAGATGACTGTGATGCTCCTTTCTTTTGGATACTCAGTTGTTCCTTCTTATCATAGACAGTTTATTGCTTCTCGAGATGGGCTTCTGAGATGACTGTGATGCTCCTTCCTTTTGGTACTCAGTTGCTACCATGTCTGTATCAAGTTGGCGTTTAAGTTTCTCTCTTCCATATGCCTAGCAGCTCTGAATACTTCTCTTGTAATAGAGTTATATATCTCTATATCTCTCTCAATTCAGTATTAGTGTTCTGATGGATCGTAGAGTTCTTTAGCATAACCATTCTCTGTTTTACTCTACGATCGGTTGTTGTCTACCATTATCTCTTTCGTGTATATTTTTCAACAGTCGCAACAACCACCACCCTTTTTCCTGTTTGTTATGTATGCCTTTATATCTCTGAGCATATTTTACCGTTGAGATAAATCCTGTTGGTTTCCTTTGGCTTTGTGCAGATCTTAAATATCTTTGATGTTTGACTTTCTTGCCACTTGTGCCAGTGCTTTTCCCTTTTCTGACATGTTCTGATATATTGACCTGTAGCTCAGCTTTCTCTGACTTTATAGCCGTTGCACTCCCAGAGTTGTTCAGAAAGGAGTATTATTTCCTTTGTTAATCAATCTTCTGATTTATCAATAAATACCTTCCTTGACTTTTAGAACCAACTGTTCTGATGTATTCAGAGATGTTCCATTGGTCTGACTTCATTCACCATTTTCCTGAGCAGTGGGTCCTGACTTACAGTCGTTTAGGCACAACGTCTACTACAACTCTGACATGCATTTGTATCTTAACAACATTTAATCTTTCCTGAATCTGGGCGAGGAGTATTCCCTTTTCTCTTGCACCATATAGCCGTTCTGTTAGTCTACTTGCCTTGACCTGCTTAATGAATTCGTTGAGTGATAGACTGTCTACTTTGTTTCTGCGAATTCAGCTTCATGAATGATACTTGAGGTATGTCAAGTGAAACGTTGAGTTAGAACGATCTTTTCTCTAACTCTGCGACCTTGTTGCTCTGGTCAGATCGTAGAGTTTGTGCTTGCAATGCTTTGCTTTTATTTAGTTCTACGATATTGTAGGTTGGATCAAATCGTAGAGTTAGTTAACTGTAGTGCTTCTTAGTGGAATCGTTGAGTTGCAGTCTGTGTTGCTTCATCCTTTAATTCTACTCAACGATTGTTCCATGTATATAGCAATCTTCTGTTATTGCCTTGTCATTTTGTTCCACTCTACGATCTTTTCTATCAGCATACATTCCAATCCTTGTAAGCTTGCTTAACAATTTTACTCTACGATTTTGCTAGAGAGTGTGTATCGTAGAGTACATTTCTTCTCTGGTTCAGCGTTATCTGCAGGCTAGCTTGGCTGTCTGTTCGACGATCGTAGAGTTCAGCTCTACGATTTGTACTTGAACAGTTCTTTAACTTTACTCGTATATCCTGTAGACTTCTTGCATAACTGTCTCTCGTAGAGTTATCCTGGTAAGGAGTCGTAGAGTTAACTCTACGATTTATACAAAATCGTTGAGTCTTCTTTGAAAGAAATCGCAGTGTCCGTTCTACGATCGTATAGACTGATCAACCTAACAGATTTGATCTTTTCTAACCAAGTCCTTTCTTACATTATTACATCATTACATATTGAAAGGACTTTTACAGACTTTGACATACACAAATACCTCAATGATTCATTCTTATGCTACTCTGCTTATATCATACATCTTTTATGCAGAGTGACTTCTATTGAAAGATCAACCTAACATTTCTGATCTTTAAAATCTAAGTCCTTTGTACACATATAACTAAAAAAGGACTTTACAACATTTTATTCCGATAACTTTCATTCTCTTTAATAAGCAGCAGATAGTTTATAACAAGATCATATTTGTGCTATACTAGTGTGTGCATATTACAGTATTTAAGATAGATAATATATATCATACACCCACAACAATGTAAGCACATAATTAGATTTAGAACATCTACGCACTTTTTCAGATACACATTATATATCAAACATGACAATCAATCATGTAAGCACATAAACACTTTCAGAGTATCTAAGCACATAATCAATTGAGCACATAATCACATTAACACATATAATCAATCATGTAAGCACATAAACACTTTCAGAGTATCTAACACATAATCAATTAAGCACATTATAAAATCACTTTGTCAAATAACCACATAAGCACATTTAGCCCAGTCCTTTTTGCACAACAGTCATCATCATCAAATCAAACAACATTCAACAATCTCCCCCTATTTGATAATGACAAAACTAATAGACTTATTTATAAGACATTCATAGAATGCATCTACTTGACAGGTAAATTATGTCTTACGATACAGTGAAATACTGTATGGCTAGTGCAAAAGGATGATTTTATTAAATGAGCATTTTTACAAAAGGTTATACATACTTACAGCTGCTCTTCATGTTTTAACTTTTCTCCCACTCAGTTTTGCTAGTTGTCTTCCTCTTAGCTGGTTGAATCTGATCTTCATAGCTCCCCCTAAGCTGTCTCCCCCTTAGTGCTGTCTCCCCCTTAGTTGGTTACCCCTCCTTCTTTATACCCCCTTAGCTGGTTGAATCTGATCTTCATAGCTCCCCCTGTATTCTCTCCCCCTTTTTGACATCATCAATTATGAAACGTATGGAGCTTGCAGAGTTACTGCGGATTTTAGAAGGATATTTTGAAGTCTATCACAGAGTTTTGAGACTCTACGAGACTAAGAGTAAGTGAATTTTCATGGTCCATAGAGTGTTGGGACTCTATGACTGGAGAATTGGTATTTTGAGAGATGTTTGCAAAGTTTTGGGACTTTACGAACAGGGAGGTGGTGCAGGGTGATTAAGAGTTTAGTAAGTCACAGCCGAGGACTTTCTGATTTATGCATTTTGATTTTCCACAGAGCTGGACAGATTCCAGATGGATATTTCCTGGCAACTTTGGTAGTGA